>OY759267.1:13876559-13901559 GCA_963662155.1 Lamellibrachia columna | reverse complement strand
TCCTCAATGATATGCTCATGATATGTCCATCACCCCGAAAATCTTTTTCCACATGTATTGGAAACTGTCGACAGCTGTTCGCGAATGTACATAACACCAAGGTTAATATTCTAAAACTGAAAACGGTCATGTTTTATTCAAACAAATCGTGGTTACTATAAACACATTTGGGCGTTTAGGATGTAAGAATATATAGTTTATATTACTTAACATGTTTATGATAACAAGAGCACCAGACGTTGTATCTTTAAGACAAAACATTATATTTTTATATAAAAATATATTCGGTGATTACTATAATATTATTATAACATTGGGGTGAGCGAACATAATTTAAAATGAAGATATGTAATAATGTGTGTATATTATCTAAGTACAATTGAGCAATCAGCACGGCGCGCTGAACGGTGACAATTCGGATTGGCCATCTACTGCACGTCCGTTATAAACTATCCTAGAACAAAACATCCGCGACTACTGCTGGATTCTGGGCAAGGAAACCGAATAGTAGTTCATTTATGCCTTGACACACGCGTTCACAGTTAACTTGCGGTAATTCCACTGACGAACTACTGAGCACCAGACACATTCGTGAGGTACTGGAAAAAAATGTCGTAGGCATTACAGATACATAAATTATCTGTCCGTCTTGCCCAAAGTGTTTCGTGGACGGAATACCGGGTAGTCTCGGACATGCTGTGGAGTTCGTCGTTGCAATGATAACAATTACACCGAAAAAGCCCATTTTAGTCGTCGCTCTGGTATCATGTGTCCGAGTCAGACCATTTTAGTCGTCGCTCTGGTATCATGTGTCCGAGTCAGACCATTTTAGTCGACGCTCTGGTGTCGTGGTCGATTAAAGGTGGTTTCTAGGAATCGGGGTCTTTTCGCTAAGGGAACTGAATCCAGAACAAAGGTCTTAGTCTGGCAGTATGGCTGTTCGTTCCGTTTACGTTTCAGGAAAGTACACGGTAATTAACCTGATTCTGTTGAAGATATTGATATTTACAAACGCACGAATAACAGTGAAACAAGCCGTTGATCAAACTTATGTTAAGCATACTTCGGCAGACCCGTCGCATGTAACTAGCCAATCCAATTGTTTGATGATAGTCTGTATGCCAATTGGTAACATTTCAGCCGAAGATAATATTGATTATTGATTTTATTTATATATTTATATTTATTGTCTGTTAAACCGATTCGCCTAAATCATAGCCACACGCACGCACGCACGCACGCACGCACGCACGCACGCACGCACGCACGCACGCACGCACGCACGCACGCACGCACGCACACGCACATACACACGCCCCCAAACGCACGCACGCAAGCAAGCACTGATGCACGCACTGATACTCGCACGCACGCATGCACGCACGCACGCACGCACGCACGCGCATAGACATTTTCCCGTCTTTTTTCTTTTGTCTTAGCTTGTGAGTATTCTTCTCGTCGGGGCAGATCAATTTGATTCAATAGAGCGGATGATTCACTTAAACGAAGTTCCGATGGAAACTATGTGAAAGTGAATGTACGTCAAACAACTGAGTTTATTTCTTCCATACTGGATTACTGCATAGTGAAGAAACAGTGAATGTGCGTCTGTGGTACTCAAGTTCGCAGCACGCACAAATCGGTTTAAAAATGGACAGTCTTCATCAACACACCGAGTGCAAAAAGCTTCGGGGAGGATGCCTTCCTGAAAAATGTCTTTGCGCTATGCAGTGCATCTGATTATATTAGATGGCTGACTCTATTATCCGCGATTCTATTAAGTGGAATACACTGTTTACATATGTCTTCGGTTAAATTTGGCACGAACTCGTGTCTCGTGGAGAATAAAGTAAATACCCCATGTTTTATAGCATTAGAGTCTATAATCAAAAGACAAGATGCGCCCGTGAGTCTTTTTCTTGGAACACTGTCCTATGAAAATGGGCATTTCGTTAGAAGCGAGACGCCGACGAGACAGGCAGTACTTTCTGGAGAATCAATACCCCTTGTCGTTGTGGACATTGGTCGTCACGCAAAGCGACAATTTATCGCAAAGAAATATAGAAATATATGGGTGGCGCTGACGAGATAACACTACTTTACGAGATGATAAAACTTTACGACAGCAATACCAGGTGCCAGTTGATATGTACTGCAGAAGCTGGTTAGGCTATATGGTTTCCATTGTTCATCAGGGATTTCTAGGCACACACTCGTCGTCAATAGAACAAGGCAGTGTCGTAAAGAGCTGTATAATTGTCTCGGTGCTTCATAAAAGTCATCTGAACAGACACCATATGTAGTCAGTTTGTGACAGGTTTTATGACGTCGATATAAGTATATGTTAATTGGTAAACAAAGACATTATTTTTTTCTGGAATGAGCTGAAACCCTAAATAAACACCTGATACAATTGACCTATTTTGACAAAATAGTTATTTTTAATTCAGTTATTTTTGTTCAGAAGAATCGATCAAAACATATTCATGTTTCTTATATGCACAAATGATACACGTTACTGTTCTCCAAAAAATATGTTTTGATAAATACATATATTGTTATACATTATTGGAATTAGGAGGTTGGCTGACACTAGGTGACTATTTACTTTGCCTATTTATTGGATTGTTTTGTTTAATGATGTTGCTGATTACAACTTTTAACGACCTGTTAAGTTGGCGAGAGTAAACGGCTCTCGTAAATGCGCGAAGAAGTAATGTGTTGTGCTAATGCTGCATGTAAGTGTGTGCTACGTAAATCGTGAATGCACATGCTACATTACGTTAACTGAAGTCACGCAACATTAAAACGCGTCGTGTCTACGTTGAACAATAAACAATAATAAATCAATAAATAAATAAATATTTATTTCCAACTAAAAATACTAAAAACTAAACTAACTAAACTAAAACACACACTTGCGAACATGAGATATTAAGCTATTTAACCAAACAATGGTTTGTTAGAAAGTGGGGAGCAGTGTTATACTAATTAACCATGGTTCATCCCAGATCCATTATAGTTATACAAATACAATATCATACCTACGGAAAATGCTGGTTACATTTATATAACATAACATTTCATTATAATTGTATTTTCCAAACGTATACATCTGTCAAGTACCATATAATTATGTTGATATATACACTTTAAAACGTTTTGGCAAACATATGTATGTATAAAAACATTTCAATATTGTTCTCTTACTCCTCTTGTTCTAGTGTTATTTTTCTAAGCAAGTCTCTCAGTTAGTACCTGTACCTACTCCGGATCAGTGATCCACTAATCCGTTATTTGTGGTTGCACTGATCAAAGATCTACTAGGCCGTTACTTATAGTCGCACTGATTGCAAGGCAACGACGTGTTCCTCGTGAGCCGACAATCCGAGATTACGGTTAATTAACTTAGACAAGTTGAGAATCGAAGCATTACACGGTAAATGGTGGCGCAGCTTCATTATCCACGTTGGTCTTCCTCGGTGTCGTCTATTGATTTATTTCGCACGCAATCCATGCACAAAGCTGCTTGTTGCGAGTTTAGGCCCACCTGCAAATGAGCTTTCAGGGAGAGCAATAGCAAGTGAAGCCATTAAAGGTTGCACCGCACTTGGTCAATTGACGCGTGGTACCAACAGCGGTGTTCTGGTCAATGTGATATTATTCCTGTGGCGTTTAATGTAATACGAGTGAAGTAATATATTATTAATGACGTTTACTTTGTAAACGTCGTCCATTATGTTTATAAATGGGACAGGTATTAATAAAATTGTAACTGAATATACCAAAAAGTTATACTATGTCATTGACGCTTTATAGTTCTGGATATGTTAGAGTTAATCATACATACGTTTACAATTCCTGATGACATAGGCGCCATATAAGTTAATGATAATAATAATTATTATTATTAATGTGTTTAGTGTGCATACTAATGTCAACAACAAAGACGAACGTGATTTAAATAATATTAATAAAATTAAATGTGATTTGTTGTGTAACTTTCACATCAGAAATGTAGTTTGTTATGTAACGTTGTCGTCATTCACGACCACACTGGATACCCTGCATGCACAGACTCCGTTGTCGTCGTTAACGACCACACAGTATACCCTGCATGCACAGACTCCGTTGTCGTCGTTAACGACCACACGGTATACCCTGCATGCACAGACTCCGTTGTCATCGTTAACGACCACACAGTATACCCTGCATGCACAGACTCCGTTGTCGTCGTTAACGACCACACGGTATACCCTGCATGCACAGACTCCGTTGTCGTCGTTAACGACCACACAGTATATCCTGCATGCACAGACTCCGTTGTCGTCGTTAACGACCACACAGTATACCCTGCATGCACAGACTCCGTTGTCGTCGTTAACGACCACACGGTATACCCTGCATGCACAGACTCCGTTGTCGTCGTTAACGACCACACAGTATATCCTGCATGCACAGACTCCGTTGTCGTCGTTAACGACCAAACGGTATACCCTGCATGCACAGACTCCGTTGTCGTCGTTAACGACCACATAGTATACCCTGCATGCACAGACTCCGTTGTCGTCGTTAACGACCACACGGTATACCCTGCATGCACAGACTCCGTTGTCATCGTTAACGACCACACAGTATACCCTGCATGCACAGACTCCGTTGTCGTCGTTAACGACCACACAGTATACCCTGCATGCACAGACTCCGTTGTCGTCGTTAACGACCACACAGTATACCCTGCATGCACAGACTCCGTTGTCGTCGTTAACGACCACACGGTATACCCTGCATGCACAGACTCCGTTGTCATCGTTAACGACCACACAGTATACCCTGCATGCACAGACTCCGTTGTCGTCGTTAACGACCACACAGTATACCCTGCATGCACAGACTCCGTTGTCGTCGTATACGACCACACAGTATACCCTGCATGCACAGACTCCGTTGTCGTCGTTAACGACCACACGGTATACCCTGCATGCACAGACTCCGTTGTCATCGTTAACGACCACACAGTATACCCTGCATGCACAGACTCCGTTGTCGTCGTTAACGACCACACGGTATACCCTGCATGCACAGACTCCGTTGTCATCGTTAACGACCACACAGTATACCCTGCATGCACAGACTCCGTTTTCATCGTTAACGACCACACAGTATACCCTGCATGCACAGACTCCGTTGTCGTCGTTAACGACCACACAGTATACCCTGCATGCACAGACTCCGTTGTCGTCGTTAACGACCACACAGTATACCCTGCATGCACAGACTCCGTTGTCATCGTTAACGACCACACGGTATACCCTGCATGCACAGACTCCGTTGTCATCGTTAACGACCACACGGTCTGCATGCACAGACTCCGTTGTCGTCGTTAACGACCACACGGTATACCCTGCATGCACAGACTCCGTTGTCGTCGTTAACGACCACACGGTATACCCTGCATGCACAGACTCCGTTGTCGTCGTTAACGACCACACGGTATACCCTGCATGCACAGACTCCGTTGTCGTCGTTAACGACCACACAGTATACCCTGCATGCACAGACTCCGTTGTCATCGTTAACGACCACACGGTATACCCTGCATGCACAGACTCCGTTGTCATCGTTAACGACCACACGGTCTGCATGCACAGACTCCGTTGTCGTCGTTAACGACCACACGGTATACCCTGCATGCACAGACTCCGTTGTCGTCGTTAACGACCACACGGTATACCCTGCATGCACAGACTCCGTTGTCGTCGTTAACGACCACACGGTATACCCTGCATGCACAGACTCCGTTGTCGTCGTTAACGACCACACAGTATACCCTGCATGCACAGACTCCGTTGTCGTCGTTAACGACCACACGGTATACCCTGCATGAACAGACTCCGTTGTCGTCGTTAACGACCACATAGTATACCCTGCATGCACAGACTCCGTTGTCGTCGTTAACGACCACACGGTATACCCTGCATGCACAGACTCCGTTGTCATCGTTAACGACCACACAGTATACCCTGCATGCACAGACTCCGTTTTCATCGTTAACGACCACACAGTATATCCTGCATGCACAGACTCCGTTGTCGTCGTTAACGACCACACAGTATATCCTGCATGCACAGACTCCGTTGTCGTCGTTAACGACCACACAGTATACCCTGCATGCACAGACTCCGTTGTCGTCGTTAACGACCACACAGTATACCCTGCATGCACAGACTCCGTTGTCATCGTTAACGACCACACGGTATACCCTGCATGCACAGACTCCGTTGTCATCGTTAACGACCACACGGTCTGCATGCACAGACTCCGTTGTCGTCGTTAACGACCACACGGTATACCCTGCATGCACAGACTCCGTTGTCGTCGTTAACGACCACACGGTATACCCTGCATGCACAGACTCCGTTGTCGTCGTTAACGACCACACGGTATACCCTGCATGCACAGACTCCGTTGTCGTCGTTAACGACCACACGGTATACCCTGCATGCACAGACTCCGTTGTCGT
This sequence comes from Lamellibrachia columna, assembly GCA_963662155.1. NCBI lineage: Eukaryota > Metazoa > Annelida > Polychaeta > Sabellida > Siboglinidae > Lamellibrachia > Lamellibrachia columna. The sequence goes on along the minus strand of OY759267.1, from coordinate 13,895,036 downwards.
CGTTAACGACCACACGGTATACCCTGCATGAACAGACTCCGTTGTCGTCGTTAACGACCACACGGTATACCCTGCATGCACAGACTCCGTTGTTGTCGTTAACGACCACACGGTATACCCTGCATGCACAGACTCCGTTGTCATCGTTAACGACCACACGGTATACCCTGCATGCACAGACTCCGTTGTCATCGTTAACGACCACACGGTATACCCTGCATGCACAGACTCCGTTGTTGTCGTTAACGACCACACGGTATACCCTGCATGCACAGACTCCGTTTTCGTCGTTAACGACCACACGGTATACCCTGCATGCACAGACTCCGTTGTTGTCGTTAACGACCACACAGTATACCCTGCATGCACAGACTCCGTTGTCGTCGTTAACGACCACACGGTATACCCTGCATGCACAGACTCCGTTGTCGTCGTTAACGACCACACGGTATACCCTGCATGCACAGACTCCGTTGTTGTCGTTAACGACCACACGGTATACCCTGCATGCACAGACTCCGTTGTCATCGTTAACGACCACACAGTATACCCTGCATGCACAGACTCCGTTGTCGTCGTTAACGATCACACAGTATACCCTGCATGCACAGACTCCGTTGTCGTCGTTAACGACCACACAGTATACCCTGCATGCACAGACTCCGTTGTCGTCGTTAACGACCACACAGTATACCCTGCATGCACAGACTCCGTTGTCGTCGTTAACGACCACACGGTATACCCTGCATGCACAGACTCCGTTGTCGTCGTTAACGACCACACAGTATATCCTGCATGCACAGACTCCGTTGTCGTCGTTAACGACCAAACGGTATACCCTGCATGCACAGACTCCGTTGTCGTCGTTAACGACCACATAGTATACCCTGCATGCACAGACTCCGTTGTCGTCGTTAACGACCACACGGTATACCCTGCATGCACAGACTCCGTTGTCATCGTTAACGACCACACAGTATACCCTGCATGCACAGACTCCGTTGTCGTCGTTAACGACCACACAGTATACCCTGCATGCACAGACTCCGTTGTCGTCGTTAACGACCACACAGTATACCCTGCATGCACAGACTCCGTTGTCGTCGTTAACGACCACACGGTATACCCTGCATGCACAGACTCCGTTGTCATCGTTAACGACCACACAGTATACCCTGCATGCACAGACTCCGTTGTCGTCGTTAACGACCACACAGTATACCCTGCATGCACAGACTCCGTTGTCGTCGTATACGACCACACAGTATACCCTGCATGCACAGACTCCGTTGTCGTCGTTAACGACCACACGGTATACCCTGCATGCACAGACTCCGTTGTCATCGTTAACGACCACACAGTATACCCTGCATGCACAGACTCCGTTGTCGTCGTTAACGACCACACGGTATACCCTGCATGCACAGACTCCGTTGTCATCGTTAACGACCACACAGTATACCCTGCATGCACAGACTCCGTTTTCATCGTTAACGACCACACAGTATACCCTGCATGCACAGACTCCGTTGTCGTCGTTAACGACCACACAGTATACCCTGCATGCACAGACTCCGTTGTCGTCGTTAACGACCACACAGTATACCCTGCATGCACAGACTCCGTTGTCATCGTTAACGACCACACGGTATACCCTGCATGCACAGACTCCGTTGTCATCGTTAACGACCACACGGTCTGCATGCACAGACTCCGTTGTCGTCGTTAACGACCACACGGTATACCCTGCATGCACAGACTCCGTTGTCGTCGTTAACGACCACACGGTATACCCTGCATGCACAGACTCCGTTGTCGTCGTTAACGACCACACGGTATACCCTGCATGCACAGACTCCGTTGTCGTCGTTAACGACCACACAGTATACCCTGCATGCACAGACTCCGTTGTCATCGTTAACGACCACACGGTATACCCTGCATGCACAGACTCCGTTGTCATCGTTAACGACCACACGGTCTGCATGCACAGACTCCGTTGTCGTCGTTAACGACCACACGGTATACCCTGCATGCACAGACTCCGTTGTCGTCGTTAACGACCACACGGTATACCCTGCATGCACAGACTCCGTTGTCGTCGTTAACGACCACACGGTATACCCTGCATGCACAGACTCCGTTGTCGTCGTTAACGACCACACAGTATACCCTGCATGCACAGACTCCGTTGTCGTCGTTAACGACCACACGGTATACCCTGCATGAACAGACTCCGTTGTCGTCGTTAACGACCACATAGTATACCCTGCATGCACAGACTCCGTTGTCGTCGTTAACGACCACACGGTATACCCTGCATGCACAGACTCCGTTGTCATCGTTAACGACCACACAGTATACCCTGCATGCACAGACTCCGTTTTCATCGTTAACGACCACACAGTATATCCTGCATGCACAGACTCCGTTGTCGTCGTTAACGACCACACAGTATATCCTGCATGCACAGACTCCGTTGTCGTCGTTAACGACCACACAGTATACCCTGCATGCACAGACTCCGTTGTCGTCGTTAACGACCACACAGTATACCCTGCATGCACAGACTCCGTTGTCATCGTTAACGACCACACGGTATACCCTGCATGCACAGACTCCGTTGTCATCGTTAACGACCACACGGTCTGCATGCACAGACTCCGTTGTCGTCGTTAACGACCACACGGTATACCCTGCATGCACAGACTCCGTTGTCGTCGTTAACGACCACACGGTATACCCTGCATGCACAGACTCCGTTGTCGTCGTTAACGACCACACGGTATACCCTGCATGCACAGACTCCGTTGTCGTCGTTAACGACCACACGGTATACCCTGCATGCACAGACTCCGTTGTCGTCGTTAACGACCACACGGTATACCCTGCATGCACAGACTCCGTTGTTGTCGTTAACGACCACACGGTATACCCTGCATGCACAGACTCCGTTGTCATCGTTAACGACCACACAGTATACCCTGCATGCACAGACTCCGTTGTCGTCGTTAACGATCACACAGTATACCCTGCATGCACAGACTCCGTTGTCGTCGTTAACGACCACACAGTATACCCTGCATGCACAGACTCCGTTGTCGTCGTTAATGACCACACAGTATACCCTGCATGCACAGACTCCGTTGGCGTCGTTAACGACCACACGGTATACCCTGCATGCACAGACTCCGTTGTCGTCGTTAACGACCACACAGTATACCCTGCATGCACAGACTCCGTTGTCGTCGTTAACGACCACACAGTATACCCTGCATGCACAGACTCCGTTGTTGTCGTTAACGACTACACGGTATACCCTGCATGCACAGACTCCGTTGTTGTCGTTAACGACCACACAGTATACCCTGCATGCACAGACTCCGTTCATTGCACACGTTACGTTCTCTTTGGTCACGGTTCTAGTCAACATTTCCAAGAAACTTATCGAATTACTTACTCATTCTCGTCGCGTCTGACTGTGACACGTAAACTCTACTCTTTTGTCAGGAACGAGTACTGTGACAACAGCAGACGCGCTGTACAGAGTTCATTCCATTGCGCTGTGACGGCTGTTTTGGTCTGATATGCGTTGTCCCTCTAATGTATCTAACTGTTTCTGGGACATATTATACCCTGCGCCGTGTCGGACCACGGATACATTGCCGGTTGTAGTTCCTTAGCATTCACAAATTAACCAATTTCATTTACGTTTTAGCCAGGAAATATAACTTTATTCAAGCAACAAGTTAATCAGTGGATGCTTTCCTCTGCTCAACCCACAGCATATGGGCACTGCATACGTTTAGTGTATATCCCGGAAAGGTAATATTTACCCGAACCGTTGCGTTAAAGTTATATACGGTGTGTGCAGATGTTAATTGATTGTCATGGGATACACCAACGCTGAGTAGCGTGTGGATAACCAGTTAGTAGACCCATAAACTACGATGCAACACATTTGTCAAACGGAAAAATTAGTAGAGCCGCCGCAATTCAGGATAGTCGAATATACTTAGTCGACGATAATTCACGGAATTAACAGCTGCCTATCGGGACGCTACACGTTAAACATGATTTAAGATAATAAACGACCGATATACGTAACTTTATCTATCGGCGGCGTTGTGAATGCAGCTACGGTAGATGAAGCACCGTCTCAGGCATACTGACCTGTGGGTGATTACTCAATGCTATCACGTGTCGTACATCAACACCCTCAACACTTCTGCAAGATCTCGCGCAAGTGTATCAGGGATGCTTAGGGAGGAGGGAGAAGGTTTCATTGACGTGTGTGTATGAATGTATGTGTGTGACTTCGATTACCAGCAACGAAACAGCAGTTCTTGATGAGGAATGTTTTGGTGCAATTATAGAATATTGAAGATGTATCGTGAAAATTGGAGAAAAATGGACATTAAATTTAAACACGGTAGGGCATCACTCATATATAGGAGCTCTACCATCATCAACTTGATTTTTTTCATTAAAATGATATGTAATTATGCGGATTTTAAACATACACTTATCGACTGAAACCCACTACGGGGTAGAGTGTGTAGTGAGATAATCGATCGCTAGTACAACATTGATTCATTATTGAACTTCGTAGAACCAACATGTGGATCATCAGTAAGTAAACATGTATTAAAATATGTATTAAAATAAACTACATCTGAAATTCCAAAATCTAAAAGCACTAAATGAAATTGATTGCGTGTATACTACTAGCAAGAGTTAATATAATTTAAGGATTAATAAATTGATAATTACTTAATACCAAGTTAGTTAGGCGTAAGCAGAAGGCTCGAGAAAGACGATATTGGGAAGGGTTTGAAATGGCAGAGGATAACAGGTACATGCGTCAAAACGTACTAAGACGTTGGTTCTCTAGGAAAAGCCCAATCCAGCTATGACGTCATTGCTCAAGGTAAAACTGGTTGTTACCGATGACGTTAATAGATGGAAGACGCAGTCAACTCTGGATACCCTTTCAGCGAAATAATAGGCGTTCTTCAATGTTCTGCCATTTTACATGATTTAGAATATTTTATAGGCTTATGCGTAATGACAGCCATTAAACTAACAAAAACGTTTTTTTTTTGGCATTGATACAACAATCGAACTACAGCTCGGAGCCCAGAGTCTCCAGTTGTGTATTGTTAGTGACGTGCACATAGCGCTTAATCTTCCATTCGTTAAAATGTCAACTTGTTTTCGGTGTTCCTCGAGAGCACTAAATTAACCAAAATTCATTGCGCACGGGACCTGGTTGATGTAACGAATGACAATAATAACAAGGCAGAATGTCTTAATTTTTCAGCAGTTTACTTGTGTTACTCTACACCAGTATGTTCTCAGTAACACACCGAGTTACGTGCCCGTCTTTGGGGGGATTCGGGGTGTTCGAACGAGCCCCCCGTTTTGAGAGAATTTTGTTTAACTGTAACCTTTTTCAGAAATCATCCCCGGCTGATTGTGTACGTTCGAACCCTCCTTGTTAAGACCCCAAAGGACGGGCTTCGTTTAATATGTAAACGATTAGAATTCGTGTGTTTTAATGAGTAGCACTGTGCCAGTTTTTTTAAACCCCTAGTTATAGAAACCGGAACCTCTGCGACTATTAACTTCGCGCAGAAAAGGCAGAAACACCATACATACCAGCATATGTTTGGTTTATTTTAAATGTTCTTTTTTAAAGCAAAACATCAAATTAATCTGAACGAATTCCTAGTTTGGTATGGTTGTTAGTCAAGTTTGTTTCGGATATTAATTATATAAGTACGGTTTACTGTTTATATATTTTGCCTGATCAAAATGAGCATTTTGTAGTCACGTACGTTCAATAATGGCTTGGACAGAATAAAGCAGACTAACAACCAACACAACAAATAGACCAAAAACACACTATCACATGATCCACAGATTTATATCCGCTATATCTCTTGTGCCTTAGGGCAGGGCGGTAGACATTTCGCAACGATGAATCTGCGCTGTTTAAGACGTGCCCGATTCCATTAGTGACCAGTACCGATGGATCTGACGTCAGTTCGCGTCTGAGTGTGGCCATCAATAGACTACGGTACAACTTATGTACAGTACTTTAGAATTCCACTAATTAAATGTTGTATTTACGGTTTTATAAACCGTGTCTTACGAGGCGACACAGATGGGCCGGCGATGAAGACGATACTCTAGTGCCGTCGAAGTCGGCCAGAGATTGTCTTTGCCACAAGCGTGGCCAGCAGGCTTGCCACATCACGCCGGGTGATTGATAACATCTGGCTGGAGTCACACGGGTGATATGGACGCAGCCCATTAGATAGGACACAGCGTAGGTTTGCGCATGGTTCGTCCACGTTTACTGATGGGATCGTTGAACGCTGGCTGTTAGAGCTAAGTTAGAGCCCGATGTAGGACGCACAGGTTCGTTGGATCTATGGGAACAGTTCCGCCTGCAAATTCCAACAGACTCGTACAATAACGGCAAGCATGTCTACAGGAATAATCGGATACGTAGTCGCAGGTAGGATACGCTATTTAAATGTATCATAGTTTATACTTGAAAAAGCAGTAAATGTGATGGCTCTCTAAATACATTTATGCATCGTTAATGTTAATCTTATGTGTTTCGTGAAACGTGAACTAACTTCTCAACAAGTTAGAAACTTGATTCCACTTCACCCGTTTCTTCTCTCACGTAACACATCTGATTTATTAAATTTCTTGACACTATCCATTTTTTAAAACATTGACATCGATTGGCAAGCATCGAGGTGGTGGTCTGAATAAAGGTGGACATAATGAGACGGACAGAAAGTGAAGATCACATGGCACAAAAGATAATGATGACGATGATGGTGTTGAAGACGATGATGATGCCGATGATCTCGTCGTCGTTATCCAACGTATCTTCGCTGTAATGTTACAGGTGTAAAGGTACTACTGTCGGTAGTACACATAGTTGAGACGGATGCGAGTCTGTAGTCGGACGACAACACGAAGCAGCTTCTTGTTCGCTGCGTCTACCGCCAAAACTACGGAATGATAAGTAGGCAATTATAGCCCGCCGACGTATATGTTCGCGATAATGCGGAGAATGCGTTTGTGCACAACAGGCAGACTTATTTATGCGTTCTGGTATATTAGGGCAAGGCATACGAGAGCACGCGACAAGGTGACGCAGCCTAGCAGGGGCTGGGAGGGAACACACGCGTAGGAATGTGGCTGACACGCTGGGAGTATGTGGTTCTATTTTCGGTTGATGAAACAGGGCCGGAATGGTCAGTGGGCCTAGCTAGTGCTCGGGTCAAACGAAGACTGCTTAAATAGTAGTGGCCTCTTACGCCTAAAATTGTGTGTGTGCGTGCGTGCGTGCGTGCGTGCGTGCGTGCGTGCGTGCGTGTGTGTGTGTGTGTGATGTGCGTACGAACGTTTGCGTGTTTGTTTGTGTGCATATGTGTATTTGTTTGTTTGCGCGTTCGTTCGTTCGTTCGTTCGTTCGTTCGTTCGTTCGCACACACTGATACTGGTATGCACACACCGCGTGTCGCACTCATTGTTATGATAGTTTAATAACATATACCTTCTATGTAGCACTACTGAATCAGCAGTGGTCAATTAATGATCATTGGCATCGCTGGGCAATTGCTTCTGACAGAACTGGGTCATCACAGCAAGGTTGCCATGCATACCGGCTTACCCTGGTCAAGTTCCGTTAATCGAGCCGATCGCTAATAATTACCATCGTATTCAGCAGCTATTAAAATAGTTACCCGTGGAGTTACCCGTCAAATGAGAGAGATCGATTTTATTGTAAACTCTACGGGGCTCTCTGTTTTGATACATATATATCGCATCAGTTTCATCTTTATGTTGCAGTTGTAACGCCTGATTTTGAACCAGGCCCTGGCACAAAGCTTGGCTGAGTACCAGTCCTACGAACCGACGGAGAAAGGTTAATCGCGTGCACAACCGGGCTTCCCCTCCTGGAGCGCGAATGAAAGAGTGGCGTCGCTCTATCGCGAAATCTAAGAAATTCTGACACCGGAGGACACCGTACGCGGCGCCACCGGCGAGAAACTACCGACCACTTGCCGCGAGAGGTCGCCAAACAGTGCGAGTCAACAGAAGGTGCAGGGACGTGCAGACGCACGGGAAACTCTACCACAGAGGTTCTTGTCACTTTGTGTTCGTTGCGATGCCGTTTCGACCGCGGGAGTTTGTTGTTCTAGATAGTTGATTGCACCGCAGTGCGGTCCTTCCTGGCGTAGTTCGACAAGTCGTTGATCAAAATCGCTGTTCCGCCGCAACGGGTTGAGGCTTCGTATAGCGCATTTGATGTATGTGGCAAGGTTGGCTGATACATCATCGTAAGTGAGCGCCGGCTAAAACTACACAGGGTGAAGACATCTACTGATCTGACGCTGATGTAGTTGAACGGTCAGCATCGAAATGACACGTTGAATGCGTTCACGATTCATATCATTCGGTCATAACTAATATGACGCATCGTTTAGTGGGATAACCGCTGCAGTCATCTCTGACGGACGCTGGTCGTTTTACAGAGTGTCCGTGTGCGCTACAGTTGCGCCGACGTACACGTCTACAGGTGTCACACCCGGAGTTCCGCGTTGCTGGAAGTGACACGGTTTGACGCTACGTAAACCGACGTGTGTCGACGCAAGGACGTCACGCAGGCGGCATAGGGAGGGCAGCCTGACACTCAACATGGCACAGTAAGTGTAGTGTACTCTATCACTCTCATAAAATATCGTGATGCGACATTCTATGCAATTGTAGCAGAGAAACATAACGTATGCCACTACGTTGTCAACTGTGCATTCGTAATGGGTGATTATCTGTAATAAAATATGCTTGAACTACCAGAGATCAGGACGGAATGACCACTAATTATATTGTATCGTCCACACCTTAAATCGATAAAAAAGTAATAATCCAGCGCAGCAAACAACTATATTTAATGTGTACTGTGGTACAATGTATACTGTGGTACAATGTGTTCTGTGGTACAATGTGTACTGTGGCACAATGTGTACTGTGGTGTGGTACAATGTGTACCGTGGTACAATGTACACCTCACGGTTTTGGTGTAGTAATCAAAAAACAGAGTTTGAAAGATTTTACGGATGCATGTAACAACAGTTTTATAATTTAGACATCTCGCTACACCGTTATAGTGCAACTTCTATACATCTTAGAATATCATGCAAACGGACGCAACAGTTGCTCTACTCGCGTTTATTTCATAATAAATAAGTTCTGCAGTTTTATTCAGTAAACATTGTTAATTATTATTATTATTATTATTATATTAAACTCCAAGTCACCGTGAACTGCATCAACGATTCTTAAAAGAGTAGTCATTCGAAAACAGGACATTACTAAAACCTGAACATCATTATTTTTAATATTACATATCAAGAGGATTAAAGACTAAGTAATCCCTGCACAAGCAATTTCTTCAAAATGTATCCGCCATCATGGGCTGGGCGCTGTCATAGGTTGGGCGCTGTCGTGGGCCCGGCGCTGTCATGGGCCGGGCGCTGTCATGAGCCCGGCGCTCTCAAGGGCTGGGCACTGTCAAGGGCCGGGCGCTGTCATGGGCTGGGCGCTGTCATGGGCTTGGCGCTGTCATACAACCACCCCTAGTGGCTACGTGCCACCTAGCTGACAAATAACCTAACTTGGGCTGGAAGTTGACTTAGGCGTGTGTCATGCAACTTTCCACAGAGTTCGAGACGGATTGACCACTAATTATATTGTATCGCAACACACTTTCAATCGATACCTTTAGAAAAACGGCCTAAATTAATAATCACACAAGCACGCACGCACGCACGCACGCACGCACGCACGCACGCACGCACGCACGCACGCACGCACGCACGCACGCACGCACGCACGCACGTGCACGCACGCACGCACGCACACACACTCATTAATCCACAATCCACGGAGTCAGATTTACAGCACATTAGTTACGGCTACAGTAGTCTTCGTCCCCAGGAAGTGGTTATTCCGACCGTACCTTATGTCCGCATTTCCTTGCGACGCGCGAAGTTCCCAAGAGGAACGTATATGCATTTCCGAAATAGACATCGTAAAATTCGTTTAGAAAAGATACAGAGTGCGTCGTTGCTGAGGTTGTAAAGTGCGGAGTTGTAACGCGTGTGGGCGGTCGTCGAGACGACATATAGTATCGCTGAGCCTAATAACAATAATCATTGTCTAGATACCTGTCCGTGGCCAAGCCAGCGTTCCTTGTCTCTATGACCGACCTGTCCGGTTATATTGTCCCCACTAGACCATGCGGCACCGTCCACTAATGCGAGTGTTACTTAAGCGCGAAAGTGGACGTTTTGGTCGAGTGTTGTGTGCCTCAGGACGCCAATAAAGTGGCAGGAGGAAACGATCGAACGACGGACCCATTATCTCTATATATTTAATCACGTTACTTGTACCGGGTCGACGCAATACATTATCGTCAACATTGTTTGACACGCCGGACTGATGTCAACATTGATTGGCACGCCGGACCGATGTCAACATTGTTTGGCACGCCGGACCGATGTCAACATTGTTTGGCACGCCGGACCGATGTCAACATTGATTGGCACGCCGGACCGATGTCAACATTGTTTGGCACGCCGGACCGATGTCAACATTGTTTGGCACGCCGGACCGATGTCAACATTGTTTGGCACGCCGGACCGATGTCAACATTGTTTGGCACGCCTGACCGATGTCAACATTGTTTGGCACGCCGGACCGATGTCAACATTGTTTGGCACGCCTGACCGATGTCAACATTGTTTGGCACGCCGGAACGATGTCAACATTGTTTGGCACGCCGGACCGATGTCAACATTGTTTGGCACACCGGACCGATGTCGTAGATTCCTCTGCCACCTTCGGCACTTCCGAAATCGCAAGTAAGCCTCACGGTGCAGGCGTCACACAATTGGCCTGACAACGACATAAATGTCAAATCAATGATGGTAAAATCAGAATAATGTTTATCTGAAGGGGAACTGCTTGCCGCCTTGTCGACGCGATCATAACTTTTCTTTTACGATTATTGTATAATTTAAGTCAACATATTATGGTTATTATTGTTGTTGCTGTTATGAATGGCCCAATACTTGTCGCAGTGCTGACGTAAAATTGTCCAGTTTAAAAAAAAATATTTTGCTGCGCTTTCATCTTTCATAAATATATAAAGCAGATGGTGACCTGTAAATAAGCATGGCACCATAATTATGACATTGTTTACGTGAAAATAAATCTTGTCCTGCGTCACAATGTATCAGATAAGTTACAACGTGGTAGACCAATATATACTGCGGTGCTTTATTGTGGTGACTATTATTGAGCAATGATATCACATTGACTAACATGGACACCGCCCAAACCCCCCAATGTACTGACCCGACAAAAGATCACCGATATTGTTGTTGTTTAGGTTTAATTCAACAACATTGTTAATGATTGATTATGAATTTGTTAAGTTAATGTTTGTTTGATAAGACCGCCTCTTTCTAGACGTGACGTTGCAATACATATCACTTTCGTGACAATATGATATTGTGATACACATCACCTTCGTGATAACGCAACATTGTGAGCCACGTCTAAGTCTCACGTACCGATTTCCATTGCAAAATATGCGGTATCGTGCAACCTGCTTGACATTATAGATATCGTGCAACCTGCTTGACATTATAGCTGCATTTAAAAGCACGTCCTGTTTCTGTCGTGTCAAGGATATCAGCTCCAAGAGTTAATTCGACGTCCTGTTTCTGTCGGTGTCAGGGATATCGGCTCCTAGCGTTAAAGCGACGTCCTGTTTTGTCGGTGTTAAGGATATCGGTTCCAAAAGTAAGTTCGACGTCCTGTTTACCATCTATCTATGGAATACTGCATTGCACACTGAGATGTGTCAGTCAATGTTGGTTGTTGGCTTGCCAGAACGTCCGTGGGTAACTGTGACACGCCCGGAGCCGGTGTCATTAATAGCTTTATGAAGGCGAATGTGTGTGTGTGTGTATATATACATATATATATACACATATATGTATACATATATACATATATACATATATATATATATATATATATATATATATATATATATATATATATATATATATATATATATATATATATATATATATATATATATATATATATATATATATATATATATATATATAAAACGGGCTGGCATTCACGGGAGACAAATACGTGGTCAATTCAGTCCGACTACGCGGGCGATAGAGACATGATGCATGGCGCGTTCCCGTGTGTATTTACTGACCCGTGTTGACAGGAGATCACGACTGATGTCGATGGGCCAATGCGAAGTGTCGGGTGTGGACCTGTGTATAATTATAGTCTACGGCTCTGGTTCACAGCTGTTGCTTCGTCTGATTGATACAATAGAACAGACAGCGGCCCACGCAGCTGCCATCTTCGAAAACATACCACTGGCGTCTTGAGACTTGTTTTACAACACAAGACGTGTGTTTATAGCGAATACCAATTGATACGAGTTTCGTCTCCCACAAATATACGTTAATCACATTAAATTTGAGACCATACCGAAGGCAAGGGTGTGTTTATTTCGACACGGCATATTGCTGGGTGTCGTCGTGTCGATTCCGTCATCACACATGATAGATCCGGTCGATATGGGCAGTTTGACAATGCAATAATGTATCGAGTTGGACATATGGTTCTCACATTCGTCGTCCGGACGTTTCAACGTTCGAATGTGTGCGTGGGTGGGTGGGTGCGTGCATGCGTGCGTCCGTGCGCGCGCGCGCGAAAGAAAGAAAGATAATGTAGTCCAACCCAACTTTTTCAAGACCATCTGTCACGGCCTCTAGTCTCACCTGTCTCTTCCCCCCTCTCTCTCGCGCGCCCCCCTCTCTCTCTCTCGCTCCCTCCCCCCCTCTCTCTCTCTCGCTCCCCCTCTCTCTTTCTCTCTCCCCCCTCCTCTCTCTCTCTCTCTCTCTCTCTCAGACAAAACGTTCGTGTAGCCTTGACATGACCATAAACATGTTAACCTTCACGATATCCTATTAATGTTTTTTTGACCGGCAAGAGCAAGCGGTTTATGACAGCTGTAGTCGTACAATAAATTGAACGTCATATCGAACGTTGACATCGCTACAACGTGTGAATGCATGCATGACGCGTTTACGCCGCAACGTAACGTCAGACTTACGAGTTGTACAGTCGACGATAATGTCATTCATATTGGCCACACGTCCGCGTTGACGTTTGGTTTCATATTGCTACATGCGTTAATATATTCTGATTGTTACATATCAAATTATGCCTGTCATAATTTTCTCTGATGTCACGAATAACTGTTTTGTTATTAGCGAGCCTGGGAGTAACAGCCGTGCATAGTGATTACAGTGGTCACTAGGTCTTACATGGATTCCTCTGGTCAAACGTCAATGATTAAATCACCATCTTTGTACGGTTGTGCGAGATTGTAACTTTGATTGTCGCTGTCCCAGCGTAGACCACGTCTGCAACGTCTGCGCACACAGCAGGAAGAAAGCACTACAGTATACCATGACACGGCTCCACGTCTCGAGCTCAAGGGCCTCGTAATGATGCGCTCAACAAGGTGTCATTCGATGTCGTTTGCCCTCCGCCACGCCATTTGTTGATTCGTGCTCTTTTCCAAACCATGGTATTTTGGTTTGAAACGCTGAAATAGTGCCAGATATTTCCACGATAGGCATAAGATGCTCACATACATGATTAATCTCTTTGTGAAAACATGCAGGCTTGTAATAGCATTTTGTTCCCGAGAAAATCTACTTATCTTATAAAAAGGATCATGCATGCTTGTACAGCGATCTCTTCGCCATTGGCTCGTACAAGACATGTCAACATATGCACAACATAAATGTTATTATCAAATAGTTCAGTACATGCACGAGAAAGAAGTCACGTTCGTGCCGGTGAACGCAGCAGAGTACACAAATACCCTGGACTATCACTAGTCACTTATCTACACTGGAAAAGAATAAGAATTGTGTTATTACGACAAGCCGCTATTTACTATACTGACACCGATGAAGGTATGTGTAGTTTAGGATTTGCGGAGAATTGAAGAACAGCTGCCTAAAGGGAAGAATAGCAAGAAGTCGGATGACATGGGCAGGTTATTGACTACCAACGAAAGTAAAGGCGGTGAAACAGCCAGGTCCCAGGGAAAGGGGCAGACCGCAACTACGATAGGAAGACTGCGTAAAGAGTGATAGGTGGAGGGAGAAAGCTGTTGATAGGGAGACATGGATAGAATAACAACAGATACGAGATAACAGCCGGGGCGGTGCAGCAATGCAAGAACTAGTCTGGCCTTTTATAAAGGGAGTAACGAAGAAGAACACTTCAAAACATTATTAATCATAACATTCTGGGTATTTATAACATGTTTTGACAGTCACAGCGGATGCCTCACCCGAGACAGCGGCAGCCGCGAACTCATCTCTGACAATAAGTGTCAATCATCTGTGGTTTTACGCTGTAGACACTCGCTAATCCGTGGATAATGAATGACGACCAGGATTGCATGTATGACCTTGCCAGTCATATAAGTACCGATGCTCAGATTTATTTCCTGCTTATGATTCATCTGTTCCCAGTATGTGACAACGCTTCGACAGTGCGAGGAAATATCATTAATTGCAATAAGATAAGTCGATAGGAAAGCACACACACGTTCACCCATCCATCCTTGGACAGCCGGATATGTCAACGAACATTTGACATAGCGCTGTTTCAGAGGAGACAACGGCGAAGATAAAAAATATCCCTGATCACCGAATAAAAGTTGGGCTACGTCTGGACAATTTAAACAATGTTTGTTCAGTAATCTTGTTTTATTTCAATTCAAAGTTTGAATTGGAGTCTCATTGATTTGTAGAGTACTGCTAATAAAAAACATTACCTTTATTTCAAACAGAATAATTTAATATGTATTATATGAACCTTGGATTATGTGAATTCGGTACACAATCAGGTTAAGCACTGCATGCTCTTGCGTAGTTGATCTGGTCGACCGGTGCACCTTTTCTATCGGCGGAGTAATGACTGACCGTTGGGTACATTCCAAGTACTCACTTGGTCAGCAACATTCCAATCCAACCACAAGGGTCGAACTAGGAGAGATCGCTGCTTGCTGAAAACTGGTGTCTGACTTTAATTTACTCTGAAGGTAGCCTTAATTTGTTGACCCGAAGGACTTTCCCTATCATTCAAACAATTAAGTATCGTGTCATGTTGGCACTATTTAGTTTCTCATTTTTTTTTATAAACTGATAATGTATGATTCACGCGCGAGGACACAAACCTCAAAAAGTTACAAAAAGTAACGTATACAACCTCTTGACAGTGTCCGTGTTTTTCGTCTTTCGAATCACGCCATCCAACGTGTAGTTTGTGAACCTGTTAACGCTGGTGGTACCACCTATCGTATCGTTAAAAAAACGTGTTGAATTTCTACGGGAAACAACGTGTTCGCATTTAATTTTTGCAATATGTGAAGCACTTGAATCAACTAATACAAAGCCTTTTTTTCGGGATTGGTGGTCTTTGTGCCAATGTACCATATTGTTCCCTTTGAATATTAGGTCTGACTTGAATATATCCTATCGCTGAATGAAGAGAGTCATAATTTAGAGAAATTTTGGGGCATTTATATATGCAGTGGAATTACGCTCGTCGGAAATATCTACTCTTTTTACCGTTTATTGCTTCAGAAGCCAGACTGTAATTATATATTTCTTTTGATTTAACAAGATTATCATCCAAGGCAAATGCCCAGATGGTAAGTGGACAAGGAAGCCATGGCATTGGCTTATCGAGAGTCCAACATTTAAAATCTATGTATAATCCGCCCTCCTGAGATATGTGTCATCATTGTTTTTAAACATATCCATCTATAGATAATTTGTTCCATTCACCGATTGTCCTCTGTGAGAACGAGTACTTCCTGATATCCAATCTACACTGATACTTTACTAATGTTACCGCATGTCCTCTAGTTCTATTATCTTTCTTGAATGAGAAAAAATAGTTCTATCAAAATTTTCATACCCATTCAATATCTTAATAACTTCAGTTTTCTCTCCTCTTAACCGCCTAATTTCTAGGGTTAAACCACATTCTTTCAGTCTTTCTTCATAACTAAGGTCTCTCAGTTCTGGAATCATTTTAGTTGCTCTCTTCTTAATTCTTTCAAGCATATCTATACCCTTCTTACGATATGGTCTCCAACATTGAATACAGTACTTTAAATGAGGCCTAACTATTGCTTTATACAGAGGTATAAATAGTTTTTTCCTTGTATGTTATATTTCTCCTAATCAATCCAATAATTTGATTACCCTTTGAGGCTGCAACATCACACTGCTCCGAATCAGCACTTATTGTAACTCCTAAGTTCTTTTCTTTTACAGTAGTACCTAGAACAGTATCTCCCATTTTCATCCGAGATCCAGTGTCTTGTATGCAGGAATTTACATATCCCAATATTTAATAACATGTGCCATTTCTCAGACCGTTTAACTAATTTGTCTAGATCATTTTGTAAATGTTGTTTATCACCATCATTGTTAACTTTTTTAAACACTTTTGATATATATTAAGAATAATAAAGGTCCTAATACTGAGCATTGTGGTACCCACTCAAAGCTGATTTCCAGTTTGAAACCTCCCCATCTATTACAACACTTCTGTCAGTCCGCCAGTGTTCTATCCAATCGATTATGCTATCCCCTATACCATGGGCTTTTAACTTAAGTAGTAATCTTTGATGTGGCACTTTGCCAATAGCTTTCTGAAAATCTAAGTATATAATGTCTACTGGTGATCCCTCGTCTACCCACTTAGTGATTTCTTCCAAAAACATTACATAATTGTTAAGCAGGACCTAACTTTTAGGAATCCATGCTTATATGGATTTAATAATTCATGGCTAACAAGGAAATCCACCATATGGTCTTTAATTAACTTTTCTAATAATTCATACATCACTGATGTTAAACTCACTGGTTTGTAATTTTCTGACTTATTTCTCAAACCCCTTTTAAATAATGGTATGATGTTTGCTTCTTTCCATTCAAAAGGAACCCTCTTTTAATGACAAGTTGAACACTCTTGCAGGTATACTAATTTGTTCTATTGTTTCAATTAGTAGATTTGGAGGAATTCCATCCACTCCATGTGATTTATTATCATTCATTGCCTTTTTTCTTAGCTACCATTTCTGGAGTTACAGCTAACTGCCCTAAACAGTCCGATTTAGCCTCCTGAAATTTAGCATCTGGAACTGGTAATGAACTAATATCCTCTCTGGTAAACACTGAACTGAAGTATTTAGGTCTTCCGCCATTAAAAACCTTTTGATATTATATTTCCAGCACTGTCTTCTATTTGTCTAACCTTGTCTCGTACGCTTTGTTTACTCCTGACATATGAATAAAAACTCTTACTGTCATTTTTACATGTTAATTTTTTTCATAGCTTCTTTTAGGTTTTCTAATTTCAGTCGTAGCTGCATTAAGTGCCTCTTTGTAATTTGTGTAGTCTTCATCCTTTCTGGAACGCCTATGAACTCTCCAAATAGTTTTTTATTTTTTCAAGGGAACAAATTGAACAATGATACTCACAATTTCATATTTTAGAATGTGCTGGCTACCATTACACTCTGTAGACTGTCCAGTGATTGTAGAAAGGGATTTCGTATAATTAAAATGCGAAATTGTCTTAATATTTCGATCTCAAAGTACATCTAAATCAACATAGTTATATTTCATGTTTTAATCTTCATTGCTGTATGTATATTGATCGTCAGACATTGTATAAAAACGAAATTTGACATACCATAAAAACGTTATATTCACCTTTTGTTGCGGTACGACGATCTCAGTGCATATGTCGTAAAACTGACGTATTCTTTTTAATCGCTAAATCGAGTATTTTCTACCATACTAAGATATAAAATATCACGATGATAAGACGTTTTGTATGGCTATTATATTGTAACAACCGATATGTTATATACTAATAGTGCCATCACAATATACTAATAGTGCCATCACAATTATACTAATAGTGCCATCACAATATACTAATAGTGCCATCACAATATAGGTATAACAATCGTTCAGTTAATAAAAACCGTTTAGTTTTTTATATAGCATCATCAAAATAGTCGAAGACTAAGTAATGTTATAAGTAATGTTATAAATAATGTTATAAGTAATATTACAAGTAATGTTATATGTAATGTTATAAATAATGTTATACATTACATTTTGGCAGCGGAAGCATATTATGGAGTTGCGGTCCAACTACTGCTGTCGTCATAGCAACTGCCTTCCGTTGACAGAGAATATTATTTTGTCGAAATGTTGGGTCTGCCAA
>OY759267.1:13571559-13874059 GCA_963662155.1 Lamellibrachia columna | reverse complement strand
CTCGGCTGTACATGCTGTCCGTTATGACAGGGATGGGTCAGCTCGGTTGTACACAGTGTCCGTTATGACAGGGAGGGTCAGTTCGGTTGTACACACTGTCCGTTATGACAGGGATGGGTCAGCTCGGTTGTACACACTGTCCGTTTTGAAAGGGATGGGTCAGCTCAGTTGTACACAGTGTCCGTTATGACAGGGATGGGTCAGCTCAGTTGTACACAGTGTCCGTTATGACAGGGGTGGGTCAGCTCGGCTGTACATGCTGTCCGTTATGACAGGGATGGGTCAGCTCGGTTGTACACAGTGTCCGTTATGACAGGGATGGGTCAGCTCGGCTGTACACAGTGTCCGTTATGACAGGGATGGGTCAGCTCAGTTGTACACAGTGTCCGTTATGACAGGGATGGGTCAGCTCGGTCACACTGTCCGTTATGACTATGCATATGTAGTTTAGTTTATATACTCTTCTGAGTATTTGGTTGATATGTCTATGGTTAGTAAATATCCAGCAAAGGCGTCAAATGTGTTAATGTAGGTTTACACGAGAAATTAACTATCCAATTGTTCGGTTGATACGGTGTCGCGTGATATAGCGGTGCAAGAGGGGGTCGGTCCCAATTTGGCCGCCAGTCAGCGTCGATTTTGAAGCAGTGCCCAATCAGCGACTTTCATGAAAGCTCAATTCGGGAGTGGCGCGAGTCAAGATCTAGGTCGCAATTTCTACGTCGCTCATCTAAACGCACATATAAATTAGCTACACATTGTCATGCGAAATTGTGTCGCTCGTCCAATTGGGATAAATCGCTCTTGCAAACCAGCCCTAAACTGCAGTGGACTCACATACTTTGGTATGTATCTCTAATACATCTAATATAGTTTGATAATGACGCGCAGACAATTCTTCTAATTACAATCACCACCTGGTGTGAGAACACTATCGAACCAATCATTTGACTAATTTTACAATGCGTATTTTTTGTATTCTACAAGTAAAAAATATCCATGAATAAAACTCCCTCCTCGGTTATCTTATTCTGCCGTGAATCAGACCCGTTGATAGTCAAATCTGCAGTGTGTGAATAGTAAGTAATTGTAAGTAATATGCGTAGTCGGTTTAAACAAGAGTGCGTACTTTTGTTAAAAAACAGCGAAAGAATTGACTTTGATTGTTAGGTAGGATAACGTGCTATTGTGTTTATAGCCTTATGGCGTAATAGGCTATTTAGGTATCGATCTCTGTGTCCCTCTTTCGTAGATTTTTAATCGGATTCGGTTAATTATTTAATAGTTTGTCCGATGATATCATCAAAGTCGTAGTGGGTGCTAAAGTTAACATGTCGTAATGGGTGCTAGAGCTAGCATGTTGTAGTGGGTGCTAGAATTAACATATCGTAGTGGGTGCTAGAGTTAACATGTCGTAGTGGGTGCTAGAATTAACATGTCGTAGTGGGTGCTAGAGTTAACATGTCGTAGTCAGTGCTAGAAATAGCATATCGTAGTGGGTGCTAGAGTTAACATGCCGTAGTGGGTGCTAGAATTAACATGTCGTAGTGGGTGCTAGAGTTAACATGTCGTAGTGGGTGCTAGAATTAACATGTCGTAGTGGGTGCTAGAGTTAACATGTTGTAGTGGGTGCTAGAATTAACATGTCGTAGTGGGTGCTAGAGTTCACATGTCGTAGTGGGTGCTAGAGTTAACGTGTCGTAGTGGGTGCTAGAGTTAACATGTCGTAGTGGGTGCTAGAGTTAACGTGTCGTAGTGGGTGCTAGAATTAACATGTCGTAGTGGGTGCTACACTTAACATGTCGTAGTGGGTGCTAGAGTTAACATGTTATAGTGGGTGCTAGAGTTAACATGTCGTAGTGGGTGCTACACTTAACATGTCGTAGTGGGTGCTAGAGTTAACATATCGTAGTGGGTGCTAGAGTTAACATGTCGTAGTGGGTGCTACACTTAACATGTCGTAGTGGGTGCTAGAGTTAACATATTGTAGTGGGTCTTAGAGTTAACATGTCGTAGTGGGTGCTAGCGTTAACGTGTCGTAGTGGGTGCTAGAGTTAACATGTCGTAGTGGGTGCTACACTTAACATGTCGTAGTGGGTGCTACACTTAACATGTCGTAGTGGGTGCTAGAGTTAACATGTCGTAGTGGGTGCTACACTTAACATGTCGTAGTGGGTGCTAGAGTTAACATATCGTAGTGGGTCCTAGAGTTAACATGTCGTAGTGGGTGCTAGCGTTAACGTGTCGTAGTGGGTGCTAGAGTTAACATGTCGTAGTCAGTGCTAGAGTTAACGTGTCGTAGTGGGTGCTAGAGTTAACATGTCGTAGTGGGTGCTACACTTAACATGTCGTAGTGGGTGCTAGAGTTAACATGTCGTAGTGGGTGCTAGAGTTAACATGTCGTAGTGAGTGCTACACTTAACATGTCGTAGTGGGTGCTAGAGTTAACGTGTCGTAGTGGGTGCTAGAGTTAACATGTCGTAGTGGGTGCTAGAGTTAACATGTCGTAGTGGGTGCTAGAGTTAACGTGTCGTAGTGGGTGATAGAGTTAACATGTCGTAGTGGGTGCTAGAGTTAGCATGGTGTAGTGGATGCTAGACAGGTTTGATTGGTCGCAGAATGATTCTAAGAGACGAGAAGAGCGAAACTAATTAACTGAGGAATGATCTGTAACGTGCAATACAAATCTGACTTCTGGCAGACGACACGCTCTGCTAAACGTTTGAAGGATAGGAATAGACAACAGGTACAATTTATCACGACATGGCTATTGACACGGATGTGTGTCCCCAGCCGTGTCTAAATATAAAAAAGTTAGCAGATGAATGGACACAGTCTGCCTCCTTAGTTGCTGGACTGTCCGTGTCTTCAATGCCTGCATCGTCTTCAATATGCAAGAGATGGGACAAACCGAAGACTCGGTCTGCGTGTTGTAATCTAGGCTCCATGTGTGTGTCTCCATTCCACTGATATACGATGGTCAATTGAGCTGGCTAAGAGCAAAAAACCTTTTAGCAGACCTTCGTATCGGCGTGTTTTAATCAAGCGCGTCGCCGCGTCCATTTACTGAGAAGACTGACCGCGTTCGGCGTTGGCCGTTCCCATCTTGTAAGCATTGGCAAATCGCAACTATTCTATCGGCGACAGGGGCATCCACCAAAGGCGTCAGGGGCATCCACCAAAGGCGTCAGGGGCATCCACCAAAGGCGTCAGAAAATGCAGTCCGTGGAGTGTTTACATTTGTTGAGAGTCTGATATTTATCGAGAACGGTTCCGTTGATTCAGTAAGCTGGCGCTGTTTTTGCCTTGCATGCAACATTAATTTCATGTCGTTGATTGAGTGGTGTTTCTTGCCCGAGTCAAGAAACTCGCAGCGTGACGATGGTTCTGGGAGATCTTTATGTCATAGGCGGACGGAAACAATTAATGGGATGACAGTGGAAAATCCGAACCATACTGGAACTGCACTTCGCGACAAAAACTGAATATTTGATGTCATGTCAGAGTTAGCCGAGCTCTTAGCGGGATGCTCTGATATCTGATAAAAGAAGTGTTTTGCTGCCCGGAACATCTCCACTAAGAGCCGTTGCCTGAGATAGTGGGCAACTTGAGTGGTGTCATCCTTTTGCTTGGCTATCTCGTAGTCACGTCAATGAAATTATAGCGAACACATTTACGAATAATTAATTAGCGTTATTTGAGGGTGAGATTAAACATTGTCTGAGTTCTCTGCAGCATTGTAGAACTTTAGTTCTCTCCCTCTCTCCCTCTCTCCCTCTCTCCGTCTCTCCCTCTCCCTCACTTATTTATCCAGCTTCTCTTTCCCTCCTTCCGTCCCGTCCTCCTTACCCACTCTCTCTATCTCTCTCTGTCGCTCTCTCCCTCTCACTCTCTCTCTTCTATCTCTCTCCCCCTCTCCCTATAACCCACTCTCCCTTTCTCCCTCTCCCCGCTCCCTCTCTTCCCTCTCCCTCTCTCCCTCTCACCCCCTCCCCCTCTCCAACTCTCCCGCTCCCCATCTCCTTCTCTCCCTCTCCCTTTCTCCCGCTCTCCTCTCTACCTCTCCCCTATCTCCCTATCTCTTCCTCTCCCCCTCTCTCCCTCTCCCTCTCTCTTCTTCTCTCCTCCTCCCTCTCTACCCCTCTATACCTCCCTCTCTCCACCTCTCGCACCTCTTCCCTCTCCCCCTCTCCCTCTCTCCGTCTCCACCTCTCTCTCTCTCTCTCTAATCCTATCTCTCTCTTCCTCTCTCCCCTCTCCCTCTTTCCCATCCCCCCCCCTCTCTCTCTTTCCCTATCTCCCTCTCCCCCGCTCCTCCTCTCCCATCCCCCTCTCCCACTCTCACCATATCTCTTTATATATATATATTTATCTCTCGCCTGATCTTATGCTTTTCTTTTCAGTTCGTCATACTTTCTTACATGCCAGTGCGATATTTCGTTTCCCTCCCTTCCCATTGAGATTTCCCATGTACTCATCCTTACGCACGAGTTTCAAAGGTCGTCACCTTACAATGTGTCCTATCCAATGTTTTTCTATTTCATGATAACATCCATCAGTGTTCTCTCTTTTCTCACAATGTTAAGTATCTACTCCCTGTTTATCTAACTGCACCGAGCTGGTACGAGCAGTGAGGATCCAGCCGTGCCAAGACTCCACGGGCCGCTCTGCTTTCGGGCGAAAAAATGCAACTCCATATAATTGAAGGAGACGTGACTTGTCTGTCTACACAACCGTGCGGCTGTTTTCAGCGATTCGTTTTAGTGCAAATATATTTGATTTAATCTCCGAGATTCGGTGGCACTAATCCGTCAATTGATGCAATAGCCCGTGTCGCAAAAGTATGGGCAGACGTCTTGTGGGTTAAGGGAGTCGATCCATCCACGTCAGATACGAGCTAGAGGAATGAAGACGTTACGTCTATCGAAACGTTGGTAGAGGGCCGGTGATTGTGACACGTAGCCACTTTGTGAAACATTGGGAGCCCTTAAAAGTTTTACTTTTTTAACAAGGAAACTGGAGTAAAACAAAATAGGTTTTGCCGTATCTGTTGCCATGATGATGTTTTTTGCGTGTATGCATACTATTGTGACACGTAGCCACTTTGTGAAACATTGGGAGCCCTTAAATTTTTTATTTTTTTAACAAGGAAACTGGAGTACAACAAAATAGGTTTACCCGTATCTGTTGCCATGACGATGTTTTTTGCGTATTTGCATAATAAGGGGTATGCCCCGTATTCTATGATTTCCACAGTCTTGGTAATTTCATAATTTCATAAACTTAATGGTTTGGAGGACCCGGCCAAGAATTTTATTATTGCCAAACTTGTAAATGGGGCCCAGAACTTGGGAACGGTGTTTGGTGTCAGGTTTTCAGTGACAATGCCAATTCTTGCCCAGCTTATTAGCGCTTTGCCACATGTGGTTATTTTACATTAGAAATGCATTATGTTACGGGCTATGATGGTTCTCGCCTTCAGGGCTTACTTAAGAGTGGGAGAGATGGTCCGTCGATCCAGCAGGGTGGGGCAAGGTTGCCTGCATTGAACAAGATTTAACAAGATTGCCATACCAAACAACAAGTTCTAGATGGCAAGTGGACAAGGAAGCCATTGGCTTATCGAGAGTCCAACAATTTTCTCATCTATGTGTAGCCCGCCCTTATCAGATATCTGTCAATTCTATTTTTAAATATATTCACACTACTAGCATTAACACAATCATTTGGCAGTTTGTTCCATTCATTTATCACCCTCTGGGAGAAAGAGTACTTTCCCATGTCCAACATACACTGCTCCTTAACTAATGCTGCTTTGTGTCATCTGGTTCTACTACCTTATTTAAGTTTGAAGAACATATTCCTATCAACATCCTCATAACTGTTCACGATTTTAAACACTTCTATTTCGTCTCCTCTTAGTCTCCTGGTCTCTACCTAGTACAGCTTCACCCATGTTATATTCTTCTTCCATGTTTCCATGCCCTATGTGTATACATTTACACTTCCCAAAATGTAATAACATGTCCCATTTTTCTGACCATTTAACTAATTTATCTAGATCATCCTGTAAACTTTGTTGATCTGTACAATTATTAACCTTTCTGAATACTTTTGTGTTATCTGCAAATTTGAGTACTTTGCTAGATATGTCATCTTCCAAATCATTTATATATATTTCCAGTTTGAAATCTCACCATCTACTATTATTCTCTGTCTTCTGTGTGTAAGCCACTTTTCTATTCAGTTGATTACATCATTACCTATACCATGGGCTTTTAATTTAAGTAACAATCTTTGATGTGGCACTTTATCGAAAGCTTTCTGAAAATCTAAGTAGACAACATCCACTGGTGACCCGTCATCTACCCACTTTGTAATGTCTTCCAAAAAACATAAGAGATTGGTTAGACATGACCTTGCTTTTAGGAACCCATGTTGATATGTATTTATTAATTTATGTTTTACAAGAGATTCCACCATGTGGTCTCTCATTAATGTTTCGAGTAATTTACATACAACTGATGTTAAACTCACTGGTCTATAGTTTTCTGGCTTATTCCTCGATCCCTTCTTAAATAGCGGCGTAATGTTTGCTTCTTTCCATTATGAAGGAACTATTCCTTCTTCTAGTGACAAGTTAAAACATTTTGCAAGTGATGTACTAATTTGCTCTACAATTTCCTTAAGCAGTTTTGGTGGTATCCCATCAACTCCAGGTGATTTTCTTTGCTATAATTTCAGGAGTTACAAATAACTGCCCTAAATGTTCTGATTTATTGCCCTCAAATTTAGTAAATGGAACTGGAAGTGAGCTGATATCTTCTGTGGTAAAAACTGAGCTGAAATACTCATTCAGGACCTCTGCCATTTGAAACCCATCTGAAATTATGTTTCCCCTGTTGTTTTCCAGTGGTCCGACCTTATCTCGAACTTTCTGTTTACTCCTTACATAAGCATAGAAACTCTTGCTGTAATTTTTTTTATATTACCTGCCAATTATTTTTGAAAGGTTCTTTTAGATTGTATAATTTCAGTTGTAGCTAGGTTAAGTGCCTCTTTGTAATTTGCATAGTCTTCATCCTTTCTGGTACGCCTATAAACCCTTCACATAGTTTGTTTAAACACTATTTTTCTAATAGCTTCTTTTGACAAGTGTTTCTTTCTAGACCGTTTTCCTTGTCTTTTCAAGGGAACAAATTTATCGATGATACTCTCAATTTCATATTTTAGAATATTCCAACATTCAATTGCGGTCTTATTCATCAGCATGTTATTCCAATCTAGCTTTGCTAAGTATTTTGTCATATCTTTATAATTACCTTTGTGGAAGTTTCTCCTATACGTTTTTTATTTTTACTTTCTGATTTTACATTGATGTCAAAATGTATTTGATTGTGGTCACTGTTACTCAATGGTTCATGTATGTTTACATTGTCAACTAATTCTTATTGTGATGATAAAACTATATCTAATACATTTTCTCCCCTGGTTGGTCCTAGCACATGCTGAGTAAGGAAGCTATCCTGAATTAAAAATAGAAATTGTTATCCTCACCCCTGTACTCTCTAGAGATTTACATTGTATGTGTCCTTGGTTAAAATCTTAATAAAACTCTTCTTCACTTCACTTTCCCATAACCCGTAAGGATCGTTGGGGCACCATTGATGACTTTCTAACCAGCTCTCTCCACGTTTCCCTGTTCTCAACAGCCCTCTGGGAGTCAGCGAACTCCATTCCTGTCCACTCTTTGATGTTGTCTTCCCACCTCTTCTTCTGTCTACCTCTTCGTCTCCCCCCTCTTACGGTACCTTGCAAGATAGTCTTTGCCAGGCCAGATGATCGTGATACATGACCGTACCACTTCAGTTTACGCTTCTTGACTGTTGTAAGAAGGTCGTCATATGGTCCGATGGCTTGCTTGATCTTGTTGCGGAAAAGTATATCATTTCCATGGCTTGTATCCTCTTCTATAGCTGAGAGGGTCCATGTTTCACAAGCGTACAGAAAGATGGACATGACAAGGGAGCGCATCAGCCTTATTTTCGAACTGGCAGTGATGTTTCTGTCGTTCCATAAGGGTTTCAACCTTGTTAGTGCTGCTGTTGTCTGTGCAATCCCGTGCCATCAAAACGTAGATGCTGCTCCACGTGTTGTGAATTTTCTGAGCGTTTTTTTGCTCTACACACTTGGGTCGTATAAAATAGGATTATGACGCACTTCTTCCACCAGAACATCTATTTGAGCTATTGGTAGTTTTCGTGACGGCATGTTTCAATCCTAGTCCTGATCAGTGTATTCTTACCTACGCTGCCATTTTTAAACTAGGGGAAATACCTCTATATATTGACGTCACTCCTTGGAATTTCCTGGCCGATTCGTGTGCGGATACGATTTGAATCGCCACATGGAGCCATTCGATTTGCCGCATCCTCATCCGCACACGTGGAATCACTCCTGTGAATTCCCACTATAGCCATTTGTTGTCGCATACCGCATGCCGTATCCGTACATATGGAATCGTAGCTTTAGGCAGAGGGACCTCCCATAAGAAAGAAAAATGTAAGTTTGGAGGGTCCCTCGTTGTACCGATGTAATTACCCTTCCGCTGTGGCACCTGTTGCTGCGTATGAGGCTACACTGGTTCGTCTGTGCTAGAACTCGACGGTTTTCGCAGAACTCGACGGCTTTCGCATGACTCGACTTCATTCTGTTGGTAGTTTAGCTGATTCATTCAGCTCACCCTATTGTCATTCGGTTAATCTATGTTAAAAACATATTTCCACTCATATCATTGATAAGTGTGTGTTCTGTGGTTAAGGGCGCCATCTGTTGGGTGTCTTCAGTAACGCCACAAATGAGTGTCTAGTTAAGACACATTTTACCTTGGCATTTTACTTTTCAGAATTACAGAGCACTGTGTCTGCAAGCGCATTACTCCAGTAACAATGCTTTAGGCCACAATTTACAATTTAGCAGACTCTCTTATCCAGTGCGTTCAACCTAAGTTGGTAAAATAACTATAGGTCGCTATGATATCAAGCAAGTCTTTTCAAAAAGATAGGCGCTAATAGCCATTACAGTACTGAAAAGAAGATTTTTTCGGGGGGGGTTACCATTATTTTTAGGGGACCCCCCAAGGGTCAGTGGTCATTTCGAACACTGGGGTCACGGTTAAACCGTCGCGTATCTGGCACGAATACCCTGCCATTGGATACGCTGTATATGTGGACAAAATACGGCTGATTTGGAATACAATTTATGTAGATAATTACCTGGCTTTTTTACTGAACATTCTTCATGATAGTTCATTTTCAAATCAGATAACTTTCATTTTTCATATCCAAGGTGTGTTTAATTTACCTGGTAGAGGCTTTCGTCAACGTATCACGTTGACTTCATCAGTACCGATGACGTCATCGTACACGTGAGGTAGTTCGTAATTGCCCTCGTCTCTGTTGATGGGTGTTCTAACTTTCCTGATCCAGATGACTTCTTTGATGTGCCGGATTCTTCGGTTGGGTTCCTTGTCTACAATGTTCACTCCCTCCCAGTCTATGATGTGGTTTTCAGTTGTCGCATGGTCTGTAAGGGCGGATTTATTGATGGCAGACATCAATCTTTTTTTTCCCGCTCCTTGTGTATTTCTCTTTTTTCGTGTTGTCTACATCCTTTCTGTGTTCCTCCAGTCGTGATTTTAGTAGTCTTCCTGTCTCCCCAATGTACTCAGCACCACAGTTCTTGCATGGTATTTGGTACACCAGTTCACCCTGTTCTTCTAGCTCTACTTTGTCCTTGGGATGTACCAACAAGCGCCTGAGGGTGGTGTGGGGACGCATAGTTGTTGCTACTGTTATTAATTAAAATTAAACACACCTTGGATATGAAAAATTAAAGTTATCTGATTTGAATTACCTGGCTTCTTTTTCTCGAAAACGACATTGTAGGATATGTAAGAAACTCTGATGCTGGAGCAGGTCAACGACAGAACAAATAACCTCGTGTGCCTTTTGATAATCCCATCCATCCGTGTCAACATAGATGCCAATGAAAAGAAAAAAACACGCGCATCACAAAAACAACGAGTCCGACACAATACATAAACATGTACGTTCGTGAGAACAAAATATAGTGTTCTACATATATGTGTGTGTGCGTGCGTGCGTGCGTGCGTGCGTGCGTGCGTGCGTGCGTGTGTGTGTCAGAAAAACTGTCCATCATCTCAGCTGTATGGATTTTGGTAAACAGATTACCAACGCTTGCAAACTGCGGTGACTTTGGAGGGAGTGGTCCATTGAGACACAGCGTGTTGTGCCCGGTGTGAGAGAAAACGGGAACGTGAAGCAGTGTAAAATAATTCAGACTAGAATCCATGTAGTTCTTGTTTCCATTCACGCTCGATTGACGACGACGAGTAACCTGGTGTCAGTCATATATTTGGCAGTGTGCTTGCTCACTGGTTTACACATAGCATTTGGGCGAGAAGACCATGGGTTAAAGACGGGAATTATACAGATGGTATGAATAAATAAATTCATCACAGCCGTGTACGCACATTTGCCATCCCTGCCTTCAGCTGTTCAGCTGTGGAAGAAACAAGACGTATTTGGCTTGAAACGTCTTCTCAGAACCCAAAATCTTGCTACTCTTGTTTAATGTCACTGACAATCATGCCACTAGCCATCAGACGGATGTATAAACATAAACGACAGTTGTTACATTTTAATATATATTACGTGCATTTTCTCACGAACGACAATTACGTGGGACTGAGTCATCGTCATACTGTTTCCCGATTAAACGTTATTGAACGGTTATTTTAATGAGTGCGCGTAGAAGGGGTCTCAACCTCCTGTCCCCCACTTGTTTGGTGGCCAACGTTCCACCTATTTTGGGGATCCACCTCCTACCACAGCCCCTCTTTAATTGTGCTTTATCAAAATGAAAACCGACGATTGCTGGGAGTCCATGTGTCATAAACTTTCCTGACCATCGCCGTTCGCTGTTTCAGAAATCTTCCCGCGTCCGTCTTCAACGAGGCGACGGGCCGCCTGAACGCGACGGCCATCCTGTTGGTGTTGAACGGACTATCGGACGGCGAGCGACGAAACCTCTTCAGCCAGTTCGGCGTCGCCGATGAGGACGGTCTCATTGCCAAGTACAACCCGGCGCTCTCTGGCGTTGAGGACTCGCTCGAGAGGCAACTCATGCAGCACGACGAATACAAACTGCACAAGTTACTGTTACTGTATGTTCCGCCCATACTTCTCATTGTGGGGACTGTTGGCAACCTGTTCTCGTTTGTCGTGCTGATGATGCCGGCCATGCGGCGGGTGTCGACCTACCTCTATGTGGCGGCGCTCTCCGTCACTGATACCCTCGTGTTGTTTGTCGGCCTGCTGAGACTCTGGGTCGCCGAGCTGCAGGGCTACGACATTATGGACCGAGCCGCGTGGACGTGCAAGACCATCAATGTGCTCGGGTACACAGTCAGCGACTACTCAGTGTGGTTAATCATCGCCATGACAGTCGAACGTTATGTGGCCGTGTGTCATCCGCTTCGTGCCGTCGCTGTATGTAACCGGAGTCGAGCCGTCAAGGTGAGCATGGAACCGTAGTCGCTTCACCAGCCGTAACACATACGTTATTCCTCAGAGTACTATCTTTACTGGCACAATGCTGACCACTTCTATGTTGTTGCACTGCCTATTCGATTATGTTTCTCCACTGTCCTTTATCAGTAGCATTGCCTTGCCTGTCTCTGTGGCATCCACCCTCATCATAACGCAGTCTTCCCATCTTTCATGTGGTTTACCCGCTCTTAACCCTCGCTCTTTCGTCACATCTCCCTCTCTCTCAATCCGCGCCAAATGCTCAACTTACTGTAATGCTCTGAAAACTTTGATATTGTTGCTCTTCCATTTCCGTTATACCAACCTTATCTCTCCACTCTCCACCAATCTATGTTTCGCTGATATCCCTGTTCACACAATCTTACCATCTTAGACGTACTATATCCCTTCTCCATCTTTCATCGCGTCCGCACTCTTCCTCCATCCGCACCCAATGTGCCGCCCATGTCTTCCCGGCTCCTTTAACTTCCTTACTAATCTTCCCTTTATATAAACCAATCTCCTCCCTCGGTCCCCACATCGTCCATCTATCCGCCATTCTGCCACCCGCCAGAGCGAGTTGTTCTCGCAGACACGAAGGCTCTGTTGCTGTCATTCAATGCCACCGTCCAGACCGTACCGGGTTAACTTAGTTATTTTGTGCACATAAAGTAATTGTAAATATCCTTAAAATTGTCCTCGTTAATATGAGTGTACTGTGATTTTTTAATTATAACATTAAATGATCCTCCGTGATATCAACATTGCTTAGCATTGTATCCAGACTGTATATATCGTATATATATATATATATATATATATATATATATATATATATATATATATATATATATATATATATATATATATATATATATATATATATATATATATATATATATAGCCCCCTTTGGATCTGCCATAGCACTCTGATGCAAATCATTCAGCGTAATGGTCAATAAATGCCAATGGTCTTATCGTTCAGCTAATTTTCAGTTTTATTTGCAGTTTAACCAAAAACGTTGATTATTTTGTGGACCTGGTAGACATGGTAGACATGGTAGACCTGGTAGACATGGTAGACCTGGTAGGCATGGTAGACATGGTAGACCTGGTAGACATGGTAGACCTGGTAGACCTGGTAGGCATGGTAGGCAAGGTAGATATGGTAGACCTGGTAGACCTGGTAGACATGGTAGACCTGGTAGACATGGTAGGCATGGTAGACATGGTAGGCATGGTAAACCTGGTAGACATGGTAGGCATGGTAGACAAAGTAAACATGGTAGACATGGTAGACCTGGTAGACATGGTAGACATGGTAGGCATGGTAGGCATGGTAGACCTGGTAGACATGGTAGGCATGGTAGACAAAGTAAACATGGTAGACATGGTAGACCTGGTAGACATGGTAGACATGGTAGGCATGGTAGGCATGGTAAACATGGTAGACATGGTAGGCGTGGTAGGCGTGGTAGACCTGGTAGACCTGGTAGACCTGGTAGACATGGTAGACCTGGTAAACATGGTAGGCATGGTAGGCATGGTAGACCTGGTAGACATGGTAGGCATGGTAAACATGGTAGGCATGGTAGGCATGGTAGGCATGGTAGGCATGGTAGACCTGGTAGACATGGTAGACATGGTAGGCATGGTAGGCATGGTAAACATGGTAGACATGGTAGGCGTGGTAGGCGTGGTAGACCTGGTAGACCTGGTAGACCTGGTAGACATGGTAGACCTGGTAAACATGGTAGGCATGGTAGGCATGGTAGACCTGGTAGACATGGTAGGCATGGTAAACATGGTAGGCATGGTAGGCATGGTAGGCATGGTAGGCATGGTAGACCTGGTAGACATGGTAGACATGGTAGACATGGTAGACATGGTAGGCATGGTAGGCATGGTAGGCATGGTAGACCTGGTAGACCAGGTAGACCTGGTAGGCATGGTAGGAATGGTAGGCATGGTAGATATGGTAGACATGGTAGTAGGCATGGTAGACATGGTAGACCTGGTAGGCATGGTAGGCATGGTAGGCATGGTAGACATGGTAGGCATGGTAGACATGATAGACATGGTAGACATGGTAGACCTGGTAGACAAGGTAGACATGGTAGGCATGGTAGACCTGGTAGACCTGGTAGGCATGGTAGACCTGGTAGATCTGGTAGACCTGGTAGAACTGGTAGACATGGTAGACCTGGTAGGCATGGTAGACATGGTAGACATGGTAGACGTGGTAGACCTGGTAGGCATGGTAGACATGGTAGACATGGTAGGCATGGTAGACATGGTAGGCCAAGGGAGGCTGGAAACTGTTTTTTTAAACCTGTATTCGCGTATTCTGGTATCCCTGAAGCTCTTGAAAGATGGTATCTCCAGAGACCGCCGTTCCTGCAACAGGGATGTAATCTTGGAAAATTAAGTATTAAAAAACTGTTTTAAATCGCAACACCCTATCATTTTTACGCTGGCTATAGGCCGAAACCTTTTTTCTTGGCATATCCGTGGTTAAATCTCCATGTATTCTTTTCTCGCAGGTGATGTTGGTCCTGTTCGGCCTGATGCTCGCGTTGAATCTGCACTTCTTCTGGACGACCCAGATACGCCAATTCCAGCACGGTGGCGAATCGATACAGCAGTGCGACGGCGCGGAAGGATACCACACACTCGTGGTCCTCGTGTGGCCGTGGGTGGACGCCGCTGTCTACTCGTTCCTACCGTTCATCATCATCATGTTCCTCAACGTTCGCATCATACGCCGAGTGCTCGCAGCCCGGTGCAGGCGACGTAACCTCTCGCAACCGCCCGAATGCCTGCCCACCTCGCCCTCCTCCAGCACCCGGCGCAGCAGCGGAGACACCAACTCACGTCTCACGGTCATGCTGCTGTGCATATCCTTCACTTTCCTCGCGATGACGCTGCCCGTCAACATCGTGCTGATCGCGACCGGATTCTGGAACGTGTCAGACATCGACGTCGATCGTGCGGCCAAGTTCAAACTCGTGCGCACCATCACGGAGCTGCTCATGTACGCGAACCATTCGAGTAACTTCTTCCTCTACTGCGCCACTGGGCAGAAATTCCGTCGCCAAATCTGCCTGCTCTTGTGCCGCCGGTGGCGACACCCAGATGCGTTGGTGGCATTCGGCTCGACGTACAAGGGTACGCAGGTGCGAAACAGCAGGTTTTCGAACAGCGATAACGACTGCAAGGACGTCAGCCCTGTCTGGCCGTCGCCGAAAATTTGCGAATACGAACTAATGAAGAAGAAGAAGACGACGAGTTTATCAAACAGTCACTGAAGACAGCCCCTGAGGATCCGGCATCGGGTGTTTTGTGTAACCGGAACCAGATAAGTGGCAGAATGAATTGCTTGAAGACAAAATTAGTCGGCGGATTTTTTTAAATTGACTGGCTAGTAGCGACAGTATTCATTCACCAACTATATCATACAGTGGGCTACATTCGCCGAGGAAGATTTCCCGGTTTTTTCCCACTGGAATTGGAGTATGTCGTCTTGTGTTGACGACAAAAATGGTCAAACTAACACTTAACTAAAGAAAAATGACGACAGAAAGATATTGCCTTCTAAGAAACAGTCGAAATCCCTCGAGATATCCGACAGCCGTTATCAAACACCGCTATGTTGAATAACGCGATCGAGAGCGGACGAAACATCCTGCAGGGAATCACACATGACACAATGGCCTGTGTATTCAGGAAACATACATGACATGCATTATGCATGACAAAAAAGAAGACAAGTGAATGAAAAAATATGTCCCATGAACACATTTGGCAGTGGAACATTACGTAGGAATAGCATTAAAATCAACACATAATTTCGGGAATCGTTTCACACAGAACAGTATTTTAGAATCACACAACACAGTTCAGAAATGTTTAGAACTTTTGTCCAACAAGTTGCTCAAGACCAAATGTACAGACATTTGCGTAGGTTATGCTAGACGTGTCACGAAACTTGTCGTCCGGGACTTTGTAGAGACAACAGCGTTGTGTTACGTACATGCACAGCGCTCTAAGAGCAACGCTCGTTGGAGTGAACACAGTCGACGACTGGCAACGCCATCCTAGTGTATCCGAAACGAGGCCGTTATGAACTGACAATCGTTATTTCCGTTCGTATGGATAAGCCTAGGGGATGACTTTGGAATTTCAAATGTGACATATGGAACATGATTGTCGATAATCAGGTGCAGTAAATATATGTGCGCAGCTATGTGGCGTTGTCCTGTCTCGGGTGAATGCTTTGGCTAAAATTCTCGAAATCGCAACGTTGATATTTTAGAAGAAAGGCTTGACTAGTCACGATGAGAGGGTATTATATAGGTCCACAATTTGAAATACACGTATCTATGGTAATTAAAACATCAGTTATTGTGAAATCGTGATCGTGAATGCTAGATGTTAAAGTTGTACATATAAAACCTGAAAATGTGCATTGCCTTGACATATATTATAATGGCAGTGACTCTGTTAACTATGAAAAGTATATAGTTATGTGGGTTTGG
Organism: Lamellibrachia columna; assembly: GCA_963662155.1. Lineage (NCBI taxonomy): Eukaryota > Metazoa > Annelida > Polychaeta > Sabellida > Siboglinidae > Lamellibrachia > Lamellibrachia columna. The sequence goes on along the minus strand of OY759267.1, from coordinate 13,857,909 downwards.
ATGCCAGACACATTGCACGCCCTCTCACTGTGAGTAAGCATACAGAGAAGCGGCCAGAATGATTGGCTGCAGCATTTTTGTCTAAACGAGGCACTCAGCGTAACGGGTCCACGTTGACAAGAAAGTCTAAACGAGGCACTCAGCGTAACGGGTCCACGTTGACAAGAAAGTCTAAACGAGGCACTCAGCGTAACGGGTCCACGTTGACAAGAAAGTCTAAACGAGACACTCAGCGTAACGGGTCCACGTTGACAAGAAAGTCTAAACGAGGCACTCAGTGTAACGGGTCCACGTTGACAAGAAAGTCTAAACGAGACACTCAGTGTAACGGGTCCACGTTGACAAGAAAGTCATAACTGACCACCACTTTTATCATCGAAGTGAAAACTTTATTTTATAATGTCTTTGTTGATTTCCCATGATTGCAATAATTAAAAGATTATGACATTCGTTTTACTGACTGTCCATTATCAAATGTGTACGTTGGAGTAGCAGAAGAACTGGGTGGTAGAATGTCTGGGCAGGGATCCTCGTCAGGGAGGAGAAAGTAAGCTTGGCGGACGGAATAAGCGAAACAATCGAGGAAAATGTACGGATGGGAGTTGGAATAGTGAGGGCACGGACGTGTCCATACGCCGGTGGGCCCTGCACACTGCACCTCAAGGGTTCCAACTTGCTCACCGGTCTCCAGCACATTAGTCCGAGGCCGCAATGTGTCCAGTATTCGCAGTGTACAATTAGGAGGTTGTGCTAGAGTCTTGTCTATGCAGAGGCTGTGTACCAGCAGGAGAGACTTACGCAATCGGCTCCTTTTTCGCTCCCGTCAGCTGTCTGGTGGCTGCAGCTGGAAGCGATAGTATGAAGCAAGCGCTACAAACTACCCACTATACTACAGCGCTAGACGCGTCACGTAGACCTGTGTACAAACACACCACACCACGCTGTGCAATCAATTTAGAATCAAGAATATCACGCCAGTTACTTACTCAGAATGTGTTCTGATAGTGGGAAATTGTGGTCTTGTAATTGTCTTCGACCCTGTGGAGGCCAACCTCGCATTCCACCACCGGCAATTATTACGTATACAAAAGACTATATTATCTTAGCTTTAATGTTTATATATATATATATATATATATATATATATATATATATATATATATATATATATATATATATATATATATATATATATAACACGTATATGTGCTGTTTTCGAAGTGCAGCAAATTTGATCCAATATGTGGCAGACAAACATATGTACTTTATTTAGACCCATATACATTATCATTCAAAAAGTGATAATGTAAAAGCATACATATGGTAATTACATATAATATACATTATTAATTTATGGTCTGGGAGACTCCCACTAAGGCTAAAAAGCCGCTCTGATAGGAGCCACCCAAGTATAATTAAACACAAATCTTAGTGTATAGAAATAGTAGCATAAATCGGTGAAAAGACTGGCAAGGCTTACAACATGACATTATACATGATTACAGATTGAATAGTTATTCATCCAAAGAGGTACACAGAAAGCATATTCTTATTAGTCCGGCAGCCAAAGGGCATTTTTTGACAGAACCCCCTTTTGCCTGATATAGTTTTTATCTTTGTTGATTATTCATCTCTAGTATGTATATAATGACATCCACGGGGTGTGGAGTTCTCACCATTGAGAATTTTGAAAAAAATTCCAAAATGGCAACCAAAATCAACTTTTTATCATTATCTTCACCAGACAAGGTACAGACATGATTGAAATGTTATTTTATATGTTTCCAGACATGAGGAATTCGATTCCACCATAATTGATATGAAAAATTGTAAAGAAAACAAGATGGCGACCATAAGTACGCTACAAATGGTTGCCGACTATGCAAAAAAGACTATATTTCATGTACCGCGAAAAAAAAAAAGAAGAACATGACAAAATTTATTTTCCATGTGTTATCATATGAGGATAATTACATAAGATCAGCATTTCGTGAAATTCTTACCTTTCTAAGCATCAGTCCTGTTCATCTTCACCATGTAGGACGTACTTGCCGCTCTCATTTAGGCAGGCCTGTCCACCCTGGCATGCTCAAAATGGTGTACATGCCATGTCAGAGCTGTTGCAGCTGCACTTGTTCATGCTACATGGCATTTCACTCCGACATCAGCACTTGGTCAGCTTTAGCAACCCAGTTGGGGCTAACGAGGTGTCTGGGGGGACAGTAGTTGGACATAGCGCAGTACTCCCCTCCTCCTGTGACCAACCGTAAGATGTACGGTCTAAGTTCAGGTGGGTGGCTTGCAGTCTAGCGCACGCGATCTTGACACAACCACCCTAATGGGCCATGAACTATCACCTATCCCTACGTCTATATTCGATGAAAATGGAAATATGAGGGATGCCAAAAAGAATTCCAATCTCAAGAATGCGCTTATGGTGGAAGTGTTAAGACGGCTGAACAAGATGTCGATGCAACATTCCTCGATGGGTGCGCTGTCCTCTGGGTAGTACCTTGGCCAACATCTGGCACTGTACACGACTACATTGTCTGGTTCCGTCGTTACCTACACGGTCACTTGGTGAAAAGTGACATCTATCTGGTGTTCGACAGATACATTGAGGGCAGTACTAAAGAGGCAACCCGACGCAGCATGGACAAAGGGGCAAGCAGGGTCTACACATTACGTTGTACAGCTCACCTGCCCCCACAAAAAGTCGTCCTAAACGTCACCACAAACAAAGATCAATTGATTGCTCTCATCGTCGAGGATTTGGTTTCGCACAAGACTGACTTTCAAAAGCATAAACTAGTCGTCACTGGCAGAGACCCGGTTCCTGTAGAAATCACAAATGGTTGTGTAAACAAAAGTCAAGACATGGCTACAACGCAGGAGGAGGGAGACGCTCTTATTGTGCAACACGTTTCCCGTGTAGAGGATGGTACCGTCCTGGTCGTTGCAGATGACACCGACATCTTTGTTCTCTTGTTGTATTTCTGTCACCAGGGCATTATATCCTGCAAAGTTCTAATGGTTTCGCCAATTCAAGGACAAAGTGTCCTAGATATCAACGCAGCTGCAGAAGAGCACAGCTCCATCGTCCCAGATCTACTAGCTGCTCGCGGTCTCACAGGTTGTGATACTGTGGCATCATACTCTGGCGTTGGCAAGGTTGCAGCTCTGAAAGTTCTGAGACATGACCAACGTTATCTCAACTTACTGGGAAACACAGGCAGACCACCGTTTTCGGAAGTAGTGGACCAGGCCACACACTTCATGTTGGCCTTCTATGGTCAGCAAAGATGTCATTCGATGACGGAAGCACGTCAACAAATGTGGTTTTCTAAAGTAAGCAGAAGCAAGGCTTCCGCACCAAAGCTGTGTTCATTACCACCCACAAGTGAGGCGTTCGAACAAAATGTAGCCAGAGCCCATCTGCAAGTAGCAATTTGGCTTCATGCTTTGGATCCCAACCCACCTGTACTTGACCCTACATCTTACGGTTGGTCACAGGAGGAGGGGAGTACTGCGCTAAGTCCAACTACTGTCCCCCCAGACACCTCGTTAGCCTCAACTGGGTTGCTAAAGCTGACCAAGTGCTGATGTCGGAGTGAAATGCCATGTAGCATGAACAAGTGCAGCTGCAACAGCTCTGACATGGCATGTACACCATTTTGCGCATGCCAGGATGGACAGGCCTGCCAAAATGAGAGCGGTAAGTACGTCCTACATGGTGAAGATGAAGAGGACTGTGGTTAGAAAGGTAAGAATTTCACGAAATGCTGATCATATGTAATTCTCCTCATATGATAACATAAGGAAAATAAATTTTGTCATGTTCTTATGTTTTTTGTTCGCGGAACATAAAATGTAGTCTTTTTTCGCATAGTCGGCAACCATTTGTAGCATACGTATGGTCGCTATCTTTTTTTCATATCAATTATTGTGGAATCGAATTCCTCATGTGTGGAAACATATAAAATAACATTTCAACCATGTCTGTATCTTGTCTGGTTGCGAAGATACGGTAAAAAGTTGATTTTGGTGGTCATTTTGGATTTTTTTCAAAATGCTCAAGGGTGAGAACTCCACACACCCCTGAATTTCATTATATACATGCTAGAGATGAATAATCAACAAAGAAAAAACTATATCATGCAGAAAGGGGTTACTCCCCTCGGCTGCTGGACTATATTGGTTGTTCACTCATGATGACAAATTCGGAGTTTACATACAGCTACGTAAGTAATGTTTTACGTACATTGCAAACCCGTGTAAGCTGCGAGTGTACAGTTTGTTTTTTTACTAAATCAAGTGCATTATTGATTGTAACATTGTGGCAAGGTGTAACTGAGACTTTGTTTCACAAATTCGTGTTGGACTCTGATTGTGTGTATGTTGTATTGTCCATGTGTGTTAAAATTGTGAATGCTGTTGTTCTGATTAAGCGGTAAATTTTTAATGTAAACAGGAAGTTTGTTATGTGCAAATTTATAATAGTTTTAGTTCTTGTAATTTTAATGTGTTCTATTTTTAATAATTTAACACTTTTAAACAGTGGTTCAGTATGAGCGTTATATTTGCTTACACTAATAATTCGGATAAGTTTCTGAATTCTATCATATTTGTAGCCCCAAGCGGTTCCTGTAATAAAACATGCAACAACAAACCTATTGGTGTAAAGCTGTTACATTATTACCCGACCACAACTTGTTCGCATCACTGATTCGTGTGCGTTCGCCCTTCGCGGTTGCCATTTCGGAAAGCACTGCTGAAAACAGGGAGCGGCCATCAGCGGGGGACCTTATCAGCGGGGAACCAAGGATTCAGTTTTTAGCGCACAGGATTTGGGAGTGAGTTGGATTTCAAATCCAGCCAATACGTCCCCCTCACTCGCTCCACGATAAATGATGATCACTCCTTAATAACACCTCTATAATGTCTGTAAAAACATTAAAACGTGTAAGGCCTACACCAGGATATGCCAAAACACAGCTGGTTTTCGGGAACATTCAGTCTACAAAAATATGCTCGGCTTTTTTCGTGGGTCCCTTGCCTTCGTGGGCCCTAGGCACGTGCCTATTGGTTGATCCGCCACTGCCTGCGTACCATATAGATCATCCAATACTCCACAGACCCCCACGTAATGTTGTATACACTAGACGTACCTGCAACACGCATTTCCGTACGACGACCATGGACAAGTTTGCGTTCATTCATTCTTTATCGGAACATGAACACACGCCTGAAAATTGCTTGTCTTGTTCGGTGTAGTTAGGGCAATTGTAATTATGACGTTATAACGTTGCCCGTAGACGCATGCGTGAACATTTATCGTATCACCCCTGCCACAACTTAGGCCTACATTTGATGTGCAGAACATCTGCCTCTTTATTTAATTTGCTAAACTAATTTAGTCAAGAAAACTATCAGAGAAATAAATGGACGCAGAGCGTAACAATCCGCCAAAAGAGTCCATTCTTGGAAGGTATGCGGTTTAATGAGGGGGTGTGGCAATTGTATCAACCTCCCATATCCCACCTGTTTTGTGGGCCAACCTCCCATCGCCCACCTGTTTTGCGGGCCAACTTCCCATCGCCCACCTGTTTTGTGGGCCAACCTCCCATCGCCCTTCTGTCTTGGGGGCCAACCTCCGACGAAGTTTGAGAGTCCGCCTATAACACCTCCCACCAATTATTAGCACCGACATCCCACCTCCAATTTCATGCTTCTATAATTATTGTGGTCCATATAACCTGCTAATATAAAAATTCATACATGTTTAATTGCAAAGTTCTCGTTTTAATATTTAAAAAACAAATCAACTGCACACTTTGATTTTTGTCGTAAGATATGTATTCTACTCCCCCATTATTTAATTGTCGTCCATACAAGCCGACCGGATCCTGTCTTCGTACACGGGAAATCCTTCCATCACTGATCCGTACATATATGTTGCAAACCACCATTGCTGGTTTGCAGCATAATTTTTATATGCTTAGCTGAGCGACTACAAATTTAAACATCAGCGCAACACGTGTCGTAGTCCACAAATGTATCATTTTTCACTGGATGTCGTGACAAACGGTGGCGCCACATCACGGTGTCTAGTTAATCTAGGTTAATAATTCGTTCAAACACTTCACCATTGGCGCCACCAACCATTTCATGATACGCTGAGTGGCGCCACTGTTGGAGAGTGTGTGGTGCCACCTAGCGATTCTCACAAAGTTAATCATTAACGCAACACTTGGCCTTGCCGTTGGATACTGTTTTGTGCTTACATCTCGGAAATGGACATGTTGGCGAAGTTGTTGCCGCTAACAGCGGCTGACGTCGGTTTGTTGTTACTCGCTGCGGTCGTTGTGTATGTCATGTGAGTACAATACTTGGGGCGCGACGTTTAATTGTGCCATGGTGATGTTTTGTTTCCATAATTGACTTTGTTTACAAGCACAGACCCCAGGCTGTGCCAATGCACAAGCACAGTGAGTGAGCACAGTGGTTACTGCTGACACTGCATTGTCAGGAACAGTGAGTCACAATGACACTGTCGCTGATTTAACACGATTGCCGACCAAGGCAAAGACCCAGATGGCAAGTGGATAAGGAAACCATTGGCTTATCGAGAGTCCGACATTTAAAATCTATGATTCTATGTGTAATCCGCCCTCCTGAGATATAAGTTTATTTCAGGCTCATTCCTCATTATAAAGAACGTTCCATGGCATAGCCATAGGCATACAAATACAGGTGGCATAACAACACCAAAATGGAAACATAAAGCTACTTAATACAGTCATATGCATGTCATAGCACACGCACGCACGCACGCACGCACGCACACACGCACACACACACACAAAGCATTGGGGCGCTGTTTTACGAAGAAAAAAATTATGTGCTGTGAATAAAGAATAGAATTTGTTCACCTAATAACTGCAAAACGTTTAATTTTTATTAGTATTGTTATTTATAACTGCACTGAATTGCAGGCTGTATGCTGAGCTAGTTACTACTACTGCTCAAGTCTCAAAGTGCAACCAAAATCAATGAGCATCTTTCATGGTAGAATGTCTTATTGCTTTTGTGGAGCCAGGACATTGTGTCCTATTGATTTCAGAGGTTCAGGACATTGTGTCCTATCACTTCTGTTATCAATGTGCATTACTGGTCCCTGACGTTTTTGATTCTCTGTGAGGACTCATTCGGGCAGAAATCGTACAGTAGTTTCTTTGCCTATTTGATCGTTATGTCATCATAGAAACTACTGCACAGTTACACAATCATGTCCGTAGGCAGAGTGTCCATCTCGTTTGCAATAAAACAGGAGTTAATTGATCACCAGTTAATGATCACGCGGGTGACTCGTATTGCAACTTGCCATCTTCCACTTTTATATTGTCAATTCATGAAACTGAAACTCATAAAACTGTACTTTTGTTCAGTGGGTATTTTGGGCGTCATGTCATATTGCATCATACACTTGGCAGAAGTCGCTCCTTTCCAATCAGCTGCGTGACCGGCATAGTGGTTCCTGCCAATTCTGTGATGTCTACGAGCGATAATACATCTATACAAACGTTATTAATGATTTTCCACTCGCAATGTCGAGTATACTGTCCAATGTCACTGCTGCATCATGGTGCGTATATTGGTAGTACACATGAAGCTTCTGTAAGAAGATATGTGGTACTTTGTCAAAAGCTTTATGAAAATTTAACTATATAATATCTACTGGTGATCCCTCCTCTAGCCACTTAGTGATTTCTTCCAAAAAAAATAACATTTGTTAAGAATGACCTCGCTTTTAGGAAACCATGTTGAAATGGATTTAATAATTTATACCTAACAAGGAAGTCCACCGTATGGTCTTTAATTAACCTTTCTAATAATTTACAAATCACTGATATTAAACTCACTGGTCTGTAATTCTCTGACTTATTTCTCGAATAATGGTATGATGTTTGCTTCTTTCCATTCAAAAGGAACAACTCCCTCTTTTAATGACAAGTTGAACACTCTTGCAAGTGGTATAATGATTTGTTCTACTGTTTCCATTAGTAGTTTTGGAGGAATTCCATCCAGTCCAGTCAGGGTTGTTTGATTTAAATCATTTGATTTAAATCACTTCAAAAAATCATTCATTTATGATTTTTTTACTTCCGATTTTTTAATCGCTCATTTATATGAATTTAACACAAATAATTGTTTACAAGCTTCGAGATCAACAAAGTGTTGTATGTTTTTTTAATACAAAAGCACAAAGTGTGCACACTTATGTAGCTGTATTGACACCAGATAGCCTGATATTCAAATGTTTTACAACATTGTGTGTGTTTGAGCTATTCCTTTTCTGAATGCAGTGAAGCCACACAAACTTGTCTTCCAGAGGAAGTATCTTTTCAAGTCAGAAGCCCTGAGTTAAAGTCCACCTAGAGCTTGTGCTAGTTGTTACCAATTCAGTATGTTGACTCAAGTAAGACAGTCTGGGCTACAATTGTTTAATACTGTACCAGTTTGCAGTCTGGTTGGAGACCCTTAGAGTACACAGAGCCCTGGTCAGGTACTAATCCACCCTTTCAGCAAACAATAATTAGCACTGCTACAGCCACAGACACATGGCTTGCTTTCCTTTCCAAGACAGATTATGCAACTACAGGGGGTGAGGCCTTGTGGACATTGTCTAATGTCTTTATATAAGCAAAAATCATGTAAGACAAGTACCCAAATCGATTTGAATAGAACACGTTTGAAAGAGTTTATAAATATAAATGTATATATACCAGATTTCAAAGAAATCAAATAATTTTAAAAAATCCGATTTAAATCAAATAAATCCGATTTTTTTATTTAAAAAAAATCATGATTTTTTTCAACCTGAGTCCAGGTGATTTATTATCATTCATTGCCTTTATTTTCTTAGCTACCATTTCTGGAGTTACAATTAACTGCACTAAATAGTCCTATTTAGCCTCCTGAAATTTAGCATCTGGAACTGGTGATGAACTAATATCCTCTCTGGTAAACACTGAACTGAAGTATCCATTTAGGTCTTCCGCCATTAAAAAACCTTGTTATTTTATATTTCCAGCACTGTCTTCTAGTGGTACAACCTTGTCTTGTACATTTTGTTTACTCTGGTTATATGCATAAAAGCTCTTGCTGTAATTTTTTATGTTACATGCTAATTTTTATTCATAACTTCTTTTGGATTGTCTAATTTCATTTGTAGCTGCATTAAGTGCAGTGTTGTCTTTATCCTTTCTGGTACGTCTGTAAACCCTCCACATAGTTTGCTTGTATGTTATTTTTAACAGCTTCTTTTAACAAGTGTTTCTTTCTAGACCATTTTCCTTGTTTTTCAAGGGAACAAATTGATCAATGATACTCTCAATTACATATTTTAGAATGTTCCAACGTTCAATTGCGGTCTTATTCCTCAGCATGTTATTCCAATCTAGCTTTGCTAAGTATTTTCTCATATCTTTATATATACCTTTGTGGAAGTTTCTCCTGTATTTCTTTATTTTTACTCTCTGATTTTACTTTGATGTCAAAATGTATTTGATTTCACTGTTACCCAATGGCTCATATATTTTGACATTGTTCACTAATTCATTTTGTGAAGACAAAACGAAATCGAATATATTCTCTACCCTGCTTAGTTCTAGTACGTGTTGAGTAAGGAAGCTATCCTGAATTAAAAGAAGGAACTGTTGGTTCTCAACCCTTGTATTCCGTAGACATTTCCATTGTATGTGTCTGTGGTTAAAATTGCCCATTATGATAAAAAGGAAAAAGGTACATTCTTATATAGCGCGGTATCCAGTCCGTAGGACCGCTCAAAGCACTTTACACTTCACCCCCTGGCAGACCTGTTCATTCCAAGGCCATCTTAACTTCTCAGGGAAACATTCAGCCATGCTGCAATTCACATTTCTACCACTGTCTGTATTGCCAGGTACTCATTTATACAGCTGACTGAACTGTGGCAACGTGGGGTGATTGAGAGTCCGGCCTTCTAACCGGTATGCCATCATGCCCCACATGATACATTCCCCTTTTATTCACTTCCTTTATAGCATTTTGTATTTTTCTGTTATACTCTTCATTTATGTTTGGACTTCGGTAAACTAATCCAATAGTTATTGTTGAATTTCCTGTAACTATATTGCACCAAACTGCTTTGTCGCAATGTGTTTCCCTTTCTAATTTAATTTTTTAAAGCCTGTATAGGTTCTTTAATATATAAAATAACTCCCCCCTCCCCTTTGTCCTATTCGATATCTCGTAAACATTACGTATCCTGTCAGTCGTAATTCAGCATCTGATATATCTTTGTTGGCCCATGATTTGGTTATACCAATTATGTGAGGGTTAATATCTTCTACCATAATGTTTAATTAGTTTTTCTTATTTTCTTATTTATGCTCCTTGCATTTAAGCACACGCATTTACAGCCAGCTTCAGAAATGTTTTCTGGACATTTTGTTACTGGTTTGTGTGTACTAGTGGCCTCTTGTCCTGTTTGAGGCACCTCTAAGTAACCCCCATGCGCTTCTAGTTTAAACAATGTTTGCTACCAAAAATATATTTTATGCTTCCAATGCCACTGTTGATTGCTGCTGATAGTTCATCAGCAAACATTGCTGTACCCTTTCCACTAAGATGAAGCCCATCCCTCGTACATATCAGCCCTCCCACAAATCGAACTTCCTCTTCCGACTTCCATGCATAACTGCTGAACTAGCGTGTTAATTGCCATTCTCCAGCAATTTTGATATCCCTGTCCCCTGCTGATGTACAATGAGCTGATGCTGGCTAACACATTTGGCCCACACAAAACATCTAGAAGATGGACCTGGCACAGCCCAGATGGAAAACATCACAATCAGATCGACTACATCTTGGTGAAACGGCGCTTTCACACAGGAGTGAACATTGCCAGGACACGAAGCTTTCCAGGAGCAGATATCGGAAGTGATCACGACTTGCTGATGACATCCTTCCACATTCGCCTGAAGAGGATCAGCAAACCAAAGCCAACAAGAATCAAATTTGACATCGAGAAACTTAAGGATCCTGATGTAGCAGAAGCATTCAAAGCAATGATAGGTGGGAAATTTGCACCACTTATCATACTGGACATCCTAGATCTTTGTGACAAAAGAAGGGAATTGAAAAGGAGAAAATGTGATCCTGAAGGTGCAGCAAAATACAGAGAAGTCAACAAGAAGATTAAACAAGATATGAGAAGAGCAAAAGATAACTGGATAGCAGAACAATGCTGTGAAATTGAAGACAGCTTGAGCAAGAACAACAGCAAGAAGGCTTATCAAATAGTGAAAGACCTGACATCAGTGAAGAAAGGGATAACTACCACTATCCAAGACAAATCAGGGAAATGCCTGACAGAAGAACAGCAGATCCTCAATCGATGGACAGAATACTGCTCAGAATTGTACAGCCACAACACCAACGGAGACCCAGTAGTACTAAATTGTACACAGACTACTGAAGAGGACGACTACCCCATTCTTCGTGAGGAAGTGGAGGCTGCAGTAAAGTCTCTGAAAAAAGGAAAGTCAGCTGGAATTGATAACATACCAGCAGAACAGGTTCAAGCTGGGGGAGAAGCCTTGATTACCACACTTACAACAATCTGCAACAAGATCTGGCAGACAGGAGAATGGCCCACCCCATGGACTCAGTCACTGATCATAACACTTCCCAAGAAAGGCAACCTACAGATATGCCAAAATTACAGAACAATCAGCCTCATCAGCCACCCGAGCAAAGTCATGTTGAAGATACTACTCAACAGACTCAAACCCCAGGCAGAAGAGATTATCGCTGAAGAACAAGCGGGTTTTCGAGCAGGACGGAGCACCAGTGAACAGATCTTCAACCTTAGAATCCTTTGCGAGAAACACCTTCAACATCAGCAAAGCCTGTATCATGTCTTTATAGATTTCAAGAAGGCCTTTGATAAGGTATGGCATGCAGCCCTATGGGCAACCATGAGGAAGTACAACATTGGCTCCAAGCTTGTCCGAACCATTGAACACCTATATGACAATGCCACCAGTGCAGTAACCTTCAACAGCAGCATAGGAGACTGGTTTCGAACAACAGTCGGAGTTCGACAAGGATGCCTACTATCACCAACGCTCTTCAACATTTTTCTGGAAAGGATCATGACTGATGCTTTAGAAAACCATCAAGGTACTGTCAGCATTGGAGGCAGGACAATCACCAACCTTCGTTTTGCTGACGACATCGACGGCTTAGCAGGAGATGAACAAGAACTAGTAAATTTAGTGGAGCGCCTTGAAAAAACATCTACATCATACGGCATGGAGATCAGTGCCGAAAAGACCAAACTGATGACGAACAACACACAAGGCATCAGCACAGAGGTCAAAGTTAATGGACAGAGACTGCAGACAGTAACAAGCTTCAGGTACTTGGGATCAATTATCACAGATGAGGGTTCCAAACCGGAGATACTTGCCAGGATTGCACAGACAACAGCAGCACTAACAAGGTTGAAACCCTTATGGAACGACAGAAACATCACGGTCAGTTCGAAGATAAGGCTGATGCGCTCCCTTGTCATGTCCATCTTTCTGTACGCTTGTGAAACATGGACCCTCTCAGCAGATCTACAGAAGAGGATACAAGCCATGGAAATGAGATGCTTTCGGAAGATCTTGCGCATATCATACAAAGACCATGTTACTAACGAAGCTGTCCGCAACAAGATCAAAGAAGCCATCGGACCATATGATGACCTTCTTACAACAGTTAAGAAGCGTAAACTGAAGTGGTACGGTCATGTATCACGATCATCTGGCCTTGCAAAGACTATCTTGCAAGGTACCGTAAGAGGGGGGAGACGAAGAGGTAGACAGAAGAAGAGGTGGGAAGACAACATCAAAGAGTGGACAGGAATGGAGTTCGCTGATTCCCAGAGGGCTGTCGAGAACAGGGAAACGTGGAGAGAGCTGGTTAGAAAGTCATCAATGGTGCCCCAACGATCCTTACGGGTTATGGGAAAGTGAAGTGAAGAAGTCCCCTGCTTCCCATTACTGGTAGAATCCCTGACAGAATTATCTACTCAACCCATGTCTGCTTAGCTCTTTTAACTAACTGCCTGTATTTCCTAGTTATGGCAATTGTACCATCCCTCTCTGTGTTGGATCCCTTCTGTCTCATATTGCCCCGCAGTCATGTCACCTGGCAGCATGTTATCTATCTCCCTCTCGCCCATCAACATGTCGCCTTTCCCTCCCGTCTCCTGGCTATCTTGCGCTTGTTGCCTTCCCTCCTGTCTCCTTCGCTCCTGTCTACTTCCCTCCCAGATGACTGGTGGTCTAGATTATGCTGTCCTTATCAGGCCTGTGCTTTGCCTACAGTGCAAAGACGCGATGGTAATAGTCATCTAAGTGTTGTGTTTGTGCTCTTTAGTACACATAACGCTAAAATATCGCACATCAGGACAGTAGTTCAAGTTACTGTCAGAAATATTTCACCTAGGCCTAGGGCTACTCTTGAGTGCCGAATAAGCATCCCTATATGCGTATTTATTTGATGCAAAATGCCACCCTACATGCACCTTATTTGGCACTATACTATTATTAAATTTAAACATTTGTGCCAGTCTATATTCTCCGATAATCATGGCAAATTATGCAGGGCATAATTTTTAGGAGAGCAATGCCTCTAGCGCTAAAATCACTTGCTCCCAACTAGATTTGTATGTGGCTCCCTCTGATGGCTTTCATCCTTTTGAACGACAGTCGTGAATTTAGCTTCTGAGGATCCTATATTAGACCGTTAGAATTCCATGATTAGATGAATCCGTCAGAATCCTTAGTTCTCGGGAGCACGACATGTTATATTATTAATTTAAACGCCTTTATCATCGCGTAAACTGACCGTAAATGGCCGCCATGCGCAGCGCCTCAAACCTGTCGTAACCAGCTGGCGGCGGTTACCCCTGAAACGGGCTTGTGTATTCAGTTCAATAAAACTTTAATGTCCATTTAAAAATGGAAAATTCCCTGATTTTTCACAGATATAAAATGTGGTTACTGTATCTGCGGTGACACAAATATGCACAAAGTTTATACATATTCGGCAGAAAAAAAACAAAATACAGGCGATCCGCGTAGTTTACTAGGGACGCCTTGGCTTCACCTCGAGTAAAAAAATTGCTTCGGCGCTAAAAAAAACAAATATACTAGTGATTTTTGTGCACTGTACTATTTGTTTTGAACAATTTGCCCCCCTATACTGTTATTCTGCACTATACTATTATTAAATTTGACCCATTTGCCATCCTATACTATTATTTGGCCTATACGTTTATTCGGCACTCAAGAGTAGGCTAGAATTAATTATCACAACCAAAGGACATTGTAAAATCCCTAAACAACTTAGAGCAGTGTGACGCTGAAATCAAAAAATTTTCCAAACTGTTCGACTGAGTCACCCACCAATAATTACTTCTAAAACTTCACCAAATGGAATTCGTGGGTGCCTGTGGTGGTAGTCATCTGCCTGGGTCCCTGTAATTAGGACTACCACAGGGAACAGTCCTGAGCCCATTGTTTTTCCTTTTATTCATAAACAGTCTGCCAATAGGAATTGTCTCTTTGGAGACAACTGTCCTATTTATAGACCTATCTCCAGCACCTGCCACTGACTCCCTTCACTTGCTCTCCAGGAAGACCTGAACAGACTCCCCCAATGGTCCATCTTGTGGCAAATGAAGTTTAACAGTGATAAATGCCACACAATACCATGAAAACCATACATCAAGGCGGTAACCAAAATTTAAAATATCCAAATAATCCATAATCAGCAGATTGCCGTCAACGCTAATCACTACCTATCCCTTCGCTCCCAAACTGTGTACAATATTACCACCCATACAAATACCAAATAATCCCTAGTGACATCCAGGTATATGGCAACTCCTTCTTTCCACGCGCTGTCACTTGGTGGAACGCCCTGCCTGGGAAAGTGATAGCAACCGCAACCATTGAGGCTTTCTAGTGAGCTAAACGATAAGTCATATTCCACATTTTACTCTCACTTTTTCTTGGTACATACTTTTACTAGCACTTTCACATCTAGTACTGCACCAATTGGCATTAAATCCTGACATGGACTCTGCCAATTATGAAGTATTCTAAGTAGACGAGCCTAGACCCAATGTTAAGGCCCTAGTAAAAAAATATATATATATATATATATTTATAGTAGTGGTCAAGAGATGTGGCAGGGTTTTCAGCCTACCATCATCCACCTGTTTTAGAGACCAAACTCCAACCATTATTAGAGCATGTAAGAATAAAGATAAAGAGGCCCTTGGATAGTGTGGATCTTGTGTGATGTATGAATTGTAAACAAACTGAACAACATATCCTGTCACATATTTTCTTAATTAGTTATTTATCAAATTGTATTAATCATTTTAAATGTTGTTCATATCTAGGAAAGTTTATCTCATCTTTCCTGTCAATTGCAGTTATTCGACACGCCACTTTGGATGCTTCAAGGATCAAGGAATCCCGGGACCGCGTCCATGGCCTGTCAGTGGAAACATGCACACATCAGTCAGGATGGTCTGTCTCTCTCACACTTCCTGAACCAAACTCATTCTTAACAATCCACTAGAGTAGTTGATGTGGCAACTGGACCAAAGTTCAGTTGCATGTTTGCACAGGAAGATCCAAGAGGGTGATAACATTATCAACACTAGTTCACAAGGATGTCTCGAGTCTGCTATTTATGATGGCTGAGACTGTTGTGTGCTGATTTTGGCATCGCTCCATCACATTACTCCATCAAATTGCAACACTCCATCGCATTGTGCATGGCTCCATCACATCGCATCATGCATCACTCCATCGCATCGTGCATCACTCCATCGCTTTAGTCCATCGCATTTCTCCATTGCATCACTCCATCGCATCGCTTCACTCCATTGCATCCCATTGCTCCATCACATCACTCCATCGCATCGCACCGTTCCATCATATCGCTCCATTACATCACTCCATCGCATTGTGCATCGTTCCATCACACAACTCCATCACATTGCCAAATTCAACACACAACAGCGGCCATCATAGTTATTACTCATATCACCACATTTTCTAATGCAAACTTTCACATGGGGAAGGAAATTCATTAAATGCTGAAGCATCCGTATTATATATAGACTAAAGAGGTTTGTGGGGTGTCACGTCATTGGAATCAATGTAGATGTATTACGGAAATGACAATAGTTACATACATCTGTTAGAACCGCTATATATGTTTCTGCCATTGTTACGTGACCTACATCAAACATCCACCGAACATTTCGTGAAACTGGCAGTTGTACATGATTTGTGGGCCGTGAAGTTGCCATTGCCATTGGCATTGCCCTACCAGAACATGACTGGGTCGTGCAAGGAGTCATCAACATGACTGGGTAGTGCAAGGAGTCATCAACATGACTGGGTAGTGCAAGGAGTCATCAACATGACTGGGTAGTGCAAGGAGTCATCAACATGACTGGGTCGTGCAAGGAGTCATCAACATGACTGGGTCGTGCAAGGAGTCTTCAACATGACTGGGTCGTGCAAGGAGTCGTCAACATGACTGGGTCGTGCAAGGAGTCATCAACATGACTGGGTCGTGCAAGGAGTCGTCAACATGACTGGGTCGTGCAAGGAGTCGTCAACATGACTGGGTCGTGCAAGGAGTCTTCAACATGACTGGGTCGTGCAAGGAGTCGTCAACATGACTGGGTCGTGCAAGGAGTCGTCAACATGACTGGGTCGTGCAAGGAGTCGTCAACATGACTGGGTCGTGCAAGGAGTCGTCAACATGACTGGGTCGTGCAAGGAGTCATCAACATGACTGGGTCGTGCAAGGAGTCATCAACATGACTGGGTAGTGCAAGGAGTTGTCAACATGACTGGGTAGTGCAAGGAGTCGTCAACATGACTGGGTAGTGCAAGGAGTCATCAACATGACTGGGTCGTGCAAGGAGTCATCAACATGACTGGGTCGTGCAAGGAGTCGTCAACATGACTGGGTAGTGCAAGGAGTCATCAACATGACTGGGTCGTGCAAGGAGTCGTCAACATGACTGGGTAGTGCAAGGAGTCGTCAACATGACTGGGTAGTGCAAGGAGTCATAAACTCTTGCAGCGGTTGCCTTTTTGTTCAGTTCTAATGCAAACTTTCACATCCAGAAAGAAATTAATTAAATGCTGAATCATTCACGTTATATACAGCCTAAAGACTCAATATCTTTGTTTTGTGTTGGTGAATTTCATATTTGATTGATTTTAGGGGCGTATTGAAGCACATCAGTACTGGATTGAGAAATATGGAAAAAGAACTGGGTGAGTGACATATGGTCAATCAATTGCATTTGTCGCCTGTGTTCTGACTGGTTTGTGGGACAGTGTTCAATGTATGTACACAGAATGCTGCCAACCAGTTATAGTTTAATACTGGATGGAAATTATTCCTATATATTGACAAGTTGCACTGGTTTAACAATTTATTTATGTTGGAATTAGTAAACTCTAATTAAAATTGTGATGTTAAGATAATATCTAACATTTTATCAACTGGCCATTTTGTATCCTGTGTCAGTATCAGGTTTGGAAAAAAAACAGCCGCACGACAGATTACTCTCCTAGATATACCAAACCTATTTAGACGAGCGATTTATTAGTTGTATTTCACCTGTCTTGTGGTGACACTGTTCAATTTTGTCAAGATACTTGGCACAGACCTTATACAACATGCACATGACCATATCATGCCCGCCAACTGTCTTGGTCATGAACCTGATATCACTGCTTAAATCTGCCTAATATTCATTTCACAATAGTGTTGCCATTGCTATCCGCATAATCCATGTCTTCCATGATAGGTGTAACTAATCAATTTGACAAAATTCTGGGTGCCCATGGTAATATACAGGACAAGCAATGACCTTCTTTAAAAAAACTAACAATTAGAAAAATCACAACAATATTTGTATACGTGAATCTAAATCAGTACCTCTCCTCACTGAGTCACTGTTCAAGACATACACACACTGCCTTAGCTTCATGTAAACCTGTGCCAGAACCCAATCATGCAGGATGCTGTCGTGAACTGGAACAATCTTCCCACAGAAGTGGTTCAGGCCCCCTGCACTTGAGACATACAGGTCTTTCCAGGCCGGCCTTCCAGTCTCTGAGTGAAATGCATGCACATTTACCCGGTAGCTTTTATTTACATTTTTATTTTTTTACAAATTTTATCTGTTTACATATGGTCTGACACATTGTACAGATTTCCTATATATATAATACGAATTTGAGGGATTGTTTTTCCTTCTGTTGCAGGGTGTTTCTGGGCAGTGTTCCCATTTTTATGACCACTGATCCTGATATGGTGCGCAGCATTATGGTGAAAGATTTTGCACACTTCCACAACCGGCCTGTGAGTAACACTATAGAATAACACAGAAGTAATGTTCTGACTTAATATCTACAGAAAATTTAATATTTGTTGTGCTGCTGCTACACAAAATATGCAATAATAATGTATGGATAGTAAATTTTATTATAATCATTGTTTGTAATTCTTCAGGGTCTGGTCACAAGCAGTGAGACGTTCTCCCAGACATTAGTTGCCCTCAGAGATGACCAGTGGAAACACGTCCGAGTGCAGCTCTCTCCAGCCTTCAGTTCAGCCAAACTAAAACAGGTACAGGGGAAGTAAACTCATCTCATGTCCCCATCTGCCCAGCTATCCCAGTTCCCCTGGGCACCATCTGTAGTGCTATCATATAATATAAGTCTTCCCATGACAGTTTCATTGACTTCATGTTGTCCCGGCCTACTCCACTCTGTGATTGAGTTCTTGGGTGGAATGTCGGAGTGAATAGTCTTCGTGCAGTAACTGCAGCTTGGTTGAATATTTCCAAGAGAAATTGAGTTGGTGTTTGAATGAACAGGTCTTCCAGCAGGAGACGTGTAAAACACTTTATGAGTGAGTGATCCTGGATACTATACTATATAAGATTTTTGGTAGGTATACGGCCATATCCAGTTTTTATGCAAATCGTAATAAAGGACATATTTTCATGTGTTCATCATGCAAGTATCGAATCAAATGACAAATTTATAGAGCGTTTGAATCATAAATACTTTTAATGCTAGGCAGATTTCCAACAAAACCTAGCAGATTTTGATTGATAGTTGCCTTGATGCTCAATCTCCCTGTGTTGTTTTGTAATGATGTCATTAGCCTCTACCACTTTTTGTAAGTAACTAAAATGTGTTGTTTAACAAAAAACATGCTATTTCTGTTTACCAATCACATACCCAGTTTAGTAGTATTAAATAAAAAGTAATTGCACTGTTTTATGCCATATATATCTTTTATCTCGGTCTGAAAAAAGTTCATTTTATTTTTTCAGAATCTGGTAATTGGTTTTGTTAAGATTTTTGTTCTAATAATGACCCAGTGTCACAGTTTTGATGTTTATAATTATCATAATCAAAAGTGATGCAACCATGATATAATGTCATCTTGTGACATCGACACAAGGTTAGTTTAATTTTGTAGATGACATCAGACATGAATGCGTGTGCTGCACTGCTTATGAAGAATCTGCTGGGAGAAGTGGACAACAAGGCAGGGATTAACATAGTCACGTAGGTCTTTCTTAGAAGGCTGGTGTTGAATAATTTATTCTGGATGTTAAACATAATTACTGCAGTACAATCGTATGAACAACTGACAGATCAAAATAAGTTACAGTACCATTTCCTCCCAAATTCATACCACAGGCATTTGTAATCAATGGAGTCAAATTCTGATCTCGCATTAGAGACATTGCTAGTGGGACACATCAGTAGCTGTTCATGTAAACCACAAGTACTTAATGTAAACATATTATATATTTCTCTTTATCAGAAGAAAACATATGCAACTATTCATAATAATAATCACCACAGGAACATTAGCTATGGTCCCTTGATGATTATACATTTTTCTACAAACTACCTCATTGGTGGGATTTTAATTCAAAATGCCTGTACGGGCCCATGTGTTTATTGATATGAATTTATTACAAATTACATTTTGTTGATGTTTCAACAGTACTGTTTGGTACAATTGGCACCAAGTATTCTGTTAGTGTAGCTTTTAATTATCTCTATCCTCAGAAATGCATTGGTTGTCAGTTTACTTTCCATGTTTCTCTGTGCCATCTAGATTCATGGGCGCCTTCGCAATGGACGTGATAGCCCGCACCGTCTTTGGTCTCCAGATCAACTCACAGCTCGAATCCGACTCTCCCTTTGTCCTCCATGCCAAACAAGCCTTCGGAAGTCTCAAGAGATTCAATCCCTCCTTACTTCTTGGCGGTAGGTCCATTCAATTCCTTAGCTCTACGATGGACACAGCAGTCTGCAGGACCTTCTGTAACCCTAGTTAACCCTAGGAGCGATGAATGATAAATTTCCACGGTGTACACAAATTAGAATTATTCATAAGGGTGCTTTTAAAATATCATAAAATCGGTAATAATTATCGCAAAAATGTAATTGAGGTATCATTTTGTTGCTAAAAAAGACTCCTTATTATAATAAAATTATAAAAACTGCAGTGCATAATCTTATCATGGGGATATTACTCTTTTGAATTTCATCAAAATAAGAAAGCAAAATGTTTTATTTTCAACCTGCTACTAGATAATCACCGTGTGGATGTATGTCACTAAGTCCAATTAGAAAAATGTAGCCATACATATTAGCTACACAATAAAATAAAAATTAATCAAATATGTTGAGAACTTTTATTTTTATGATTTTTTTTCCAACACCGGACTATGCAGATTCAGACAGGCCCATCGTTCCCGCATCATTTACCATGGTAGTGTGGGCTGTCGAAGCCGGCGGAAATTGTGATGGCAACTTGCTGATATTTAAATCAAAAAAGCCCACAGCATCGTTCTAACTGTCTGAACTAGTATAATAACGTGATTCACTAATGCTGTCATTCAATTTGCCGAAACATTGGCGCGGAAACTTGAAATAATCTGACCTAAAGTGAACTGACACAGAATGAAGTGAGAAAAAAAATGCATATTCACAAATAAAAACCTCAGACTAGAGGTGTAGGCTAGATTGTCATTAGCTATCATCGACTATGCTCATCAATAAATATGAATCAGAACGAAGAGTTTTCCAATGACACCATTTGTTCCCGTATGGGTACTAGTGATGGAAACGAAAATTGTTCCTACAGAGTGAGACCAAAATCGGCCAGAATGCTTTTTGCACTGATCGTGTGGGCCAAATTTGGCCCAGTGGTCACTCCCAGGGTTAAGATGCACTTTGTGCCATCCATGGCTACCTACCAGGACCCTTGTTAGGATGCACTGTATTGTAGGCACGGCCAATGGATCCGGTTCCTGTCAGCATCTGTGCGTGTTCATTCATAACTTGCTAGGATTTTTGCCACAAATTGCCTGAATATAGCTCACATTGTATGATTGGTAATGATACTATCACAGAGATGCAAACCATTATGATTTGGGTGTAATCATTAATCATTTAGCCCTCCATTATGCTATTACGACATGTCAGTCAATAATTACTTTCCCCGTACCTTCCCATACAAAATATCTTAAGTCAAATGTTTCCCTTGACAATATGACGACATTGTCAGCAGCCGTTGTTTTCCGGTCCTAACCGACCTCTCACAGGCAACTACTAGCCAATCAGCGATCACACACTTTCCAATTAGCATATTTCTACTACAAATTATGTCAGGTTTACTACGCATTCATTCATGCCAGCGCAGGAAATGGTCAGCAGGTTTCCAAAATGGCATTCGCGGCAGTGTTTTAGAAGTTGTTGTCATCGTCTTTATGCACGAATTATCGCAATACATTACGCTGATACACAACATCAGAGGTAATCAAGTTGATACTCTTACACAGTCAATACATGTCGTATCATTTATTTTAGATAACACTTCAGAAATACTAAGAAAACAAACTTTGAATCAAAATGTGATATGCGCGACAATTGTATCGTACTGACCATTGTCATGATTGCTCATCGAGTAGGGGAAGGCAGTGTTAGTTGAGCCAGTGTACCAACCCTGTTTGAATCAGCTATATATAATTATCCATGCATGCTAGATATATCATCTTGGTATAAAATTAGCTACTAATAATCATAGTTTATGTGAGTGAAAACAAGTTTGACTTATGAATATGATTGTGCCCTACATATCAAAAAGAATGAAAAATGGCTCAACTAACACTGCCTTCCCCTATACCAGCGAAAATGTAAATGTGTGATGTGGTTGGACGTGTTGGTTAAAATGTTTGCCTAAGCAAGATTAATGATGTAGTTATGACATTTATATAACTTGTACTCCTTGCTATTGATAACATTTAGGTGCCATGCATATGCCTATGGATGTTTGTCTGAACAACATGGTCACTAACGATACTGGGGTAGTTATGGCAAATGTATGTTTTAAAGTACACGTATGGCATGATGCAGTGTACAGTCTTTATATAAATCTACACCAGTTCTGACTTCTATATTCCACACTCAGTTCTTGATAATGATGATTTTTATGGACATTTTGCAATTCGAATGAAAGCCTGTCATCTAATAATGAAACCATTTGATAAGTCATTATGAAATATAGATGTTTAGTGAAAATGATTAATATTTTTCTTTAAAAACTTAATTTTGGACTACCCAAATTGGTGCTCAGATGATTCTTAAATGCATCACTTCCCCTACAACCCCCAATGGAAGTGGGAAAACCCCCATACACTCCCCAAATGGGAGAGGGGATACCCCCATACACTCCCGCAATGGGAGAGGGGATACCCCCATACACTCCCTCAATGGGAGAGGGGATACCCCTATACACTCCCCCAATGGGAGAGGGGATACCCCCATACACTTCCCCAATGGGAGAGGGGATACCCCCATACACTTCTCCACAAATACCTTCAAAGTTTGCCATGACTGCCTTCATCAGTCACCATAGGGGCTTTGCCGCGACTTCATTACTCCAACTTATGGTTGAAAGTTGGTATCTCTGCTATCAAGCAATAACTTTATTCCACTCCACTTTTGAAGCTAGTGAAACTGCATGTATCTACTTAATTAAATTGTGCTGTTTTCATTTGTAAATTATTATGTATTGTGTGAAGTAATGAGTTTCCATAGTATGAATACTTCAGTTGACAGGTGTTCTAATGCAATGTTGTTTCTCTCAACCAGTCATCTTCCCATTCCTGAGGCCTGTGTTTCACTGGCTGAACTTGTCGACAGTCGACAGGTCTTCAGAGGAGTTCTTCTCCAAGGTCATAGAGGAAGCCATGCGGACCCGGAAGGAAGGAAACAATGTAGGTGACCTGGCACTGTGTCAGTGTGTCACTTGTGATATCATAGGTGGCCTGGCACTATGTCACTGGGTCACTTAGTACCAGGTCACCTAAGACATCACATGTCACTGTGTCATTTGTTACGTCTTAGGTGACCTGGCATGGTGTCACTTGTGATGTCTTAGGTGACCTGGCACGGTGTCACTTGAGATGTCTTTGGTGACCTGGCAATGTGTCATTATATCACTTGATAAGGTAACTTGGCACTGTTTCACTTGTGACGTCTTGGGTAACTTGGCACTGTGTCACTTGTGATGTCTTAGGTGACCTGCCAGGATATCTTGCTTCTGTACAGCTTCACAAAGAGACAGGACGACTGCTGTTGATGACAAAGATAAAACTGAAAAGTTCATCGCAGAGATGAATCAGTGAGACAGTTTGACACTGTGTGGTGTTCTGTAGCACTGGGTTGTGTTCTGTAGCACTGGGTGGTGTTCTGTAGCACTGGGTGGTGTTCTGTAGGACCATGTGGTACTCTTTAAAACTGGGTGAAGTTCTGTAGGACCGGGTGATGTTCTGTAAGAAATGGTGGAGTTCTGTATGACCGGGTGGTGTTCTGTAGGACCGGGTGGACTTCCTGCAGCAGATGTTGAAGTGTAATGAAGCAGCGGAAGCAGCAGCCCAGGGAGACAAGGAGCATCTCGAGGCGAAGTCTGCAGAGGACGTCCCCAGGAAAGAACACATGAAAGGTCAATATATCAGTGACCGTCAACACACTCGCTCCCTATCATCTAATTCCATGGGTTTATTGTGCCCACAACACTCATTAAAACATTTGGAGACCATGCCTTCTCTAAAGCAGCACCTGTGGTATGGAACAATCTTCCTCACTGCCTCCGTCTGTTAATGTAACATCACTCTGTCTTTTAAGACAGTGCTGGGAAAAACCTGCATACATCAATTAATTGTGGACATATATAGAGAAACAAAACTGTTGTAAAGTGTTTTGAGCAGACCAAGAGTAAAGTTTTACATTATTATTTTGGTGAAGGATCTTTTTAATGGAAAAACATGCTCAGGACCTGATCATTTCTATCATAAAATGATGTTATGTACAAACACTATCTATTCTAACACTTGACCTTCCTAATATGTCTTAATGATAGATGACACATTCAAATTAAACAGATAATGATCAAATTATATGAAAACATTTTTGTACATTGAAACACATTTGGGCAATCAACATGTTAGAATAGATATAGTTTATACCAGACTTGTTGAGTCGAGTCACACCAAATACAATAATTATTAAGTACTTATTACGATTGGCTAATCCTGTGGCGAGGCAGCATCTGCCTAATTTTCACACTAAAAATTACCGCAGACGAACCACAACAATTTTAGTGATTGGTGAACCTTGGTGTCGTTGGACTTGGAATTCAAAGAGATGACTCAAGACTGGACTTAGAGGTCATTGACTTGCGATATGACTTCACTGTTGGTGACTTGCCAACAAGTCTGGTTTATGCTAGTTGTGCAAGCACCAGGCATTTCGTATGCGAGAGTTGTAGCAACTGGGTGGACTTCGTCAAGTCCTGGGCTGAGGTTCAGGTTTAGTTTTAGTTTTGAGTGTAGGGATGTTCGAAGATGAAGGGACTAGAGGTGGAGATGGAACGGCTGAAACAGCTTGTTTTGGGATTGGTGGGAAGGGAAGAGGTGGGTTGTGCCAGTTGTTCCTGTGGGGGGACAGTGGATGATAAAGTGGGGGGAAGGTGATGAGAAAGATGCTAGGGAGAGTTCACCTCAGCCTGGGAGGAGGCTGAGAGGAGGTAAGGTGACAGGACGTAAGGAGACGAGACGGAAGGAAACGGGAGGGACTGAGATGGGAGGCAAGGTGACAAGAGGGAAGGCAATGGGAGCGAAGGAGACAGAAAGGAGAGAGACAGTAGCAAAGACGATGGGAAGTAAGGCTTCAGATAGCCAGAGAAAGGTGACATGTTGATAGCGAGAGGGAGATGGACAACATGCTGCCAGGTGACATAACTGCAGGACAGAATGTGACGGAAGGGATCCGACGCAAGAGCTACTCTGAGGTATTGATAGAGAGGGTGAGGTGAGCAAGGATGTTTGTGGGGGACTCAATAGTTAGGAAGACTGATGGAGTGCTAAACAAGGGGGACAACATGGTGATTTGCTTTCCAGGGCCAAAAATAGAGGATGAAAAAAATCATGGGTCCTGGCAAGGGAGGATCTATTTTAGTACACAGGGACCTATAACACAGAGAGGGAGGTACAACTGCCATAGTTAGGACATACTGGCAATTAGTCAGAACACTTAAGCAGACACGGGTTAAGCAGACAATTCTCTCAGGGATTTTACCAGTAATGGGAAGCAGGAGGCATGGTTATCGAAATTGCCGGAAGATGGCAATTAACATGCTAGTTCAGCAGCTATGTAGGGAAGAGGAAGTTGGATTTGTGGGGATGTTTTTTTGGGAGAGCTGATATGTTCATGAGGGATGGGCTTAATTTAAGTGGAAATGATGCAGCAGTGTTTGCGGATGAACTCTCAGCAGCAGTCAACAAGGGCATGGGTAGCATCAACGATATTTTCGGTAGCAAACATTGTTTAAACTAGAAATGCAGCGGGTTACTTAGAGGTGCCTCAAACAGGACAAGAGGCAACTTGTACACACAAACAGTAACAAAATGTCAGGAAAACATTGATGAAGTTGGTTATAAATGTGTGTGTTTAAATGCAAGGAGCATAGTAAATAAAAACGAATTAAACATTATGTTAGAAGACATTGACCCTCACATAATTGGTATAATCAAATCATGGGCCAACGAAGACATATCAGGTGCTGAATTAGGACTGACAGGATACACAATGTTAAGAAGACTAGGAAGAATGGGAGGGGGAGTTATTTTATATTAAACATGATTACTTCTCAAGAAATGTGGTATTCGATCTGAATATTTCGATTGCATCCTGCGGTCTTCTTCAGCAGACTGAAGTTACGGATGTGTCATATGACATTGGTCATGTGACACAAGCTGGAGCAGGACTGGTGGGAGCTCCTGGCCAACATCTCGGTTCAATGTAGGTTTCTCTCTGTGGATGTTAATCGCCTCTTTTATTTCCCTTCTGTGCCAGTTCTCATGATCTAGAATTTCTAGTTAAGTTTCAAACTGGAAATCACAAGGATCAGTATTAGGACTTTTACTATTTTTAATATATATATATATATCAATGACTTGGACGACAATATAACAAGTAACATACTGAAATTTGTGGATGACGCAAAAAAGTGTTTAGAAAAGTTAACACTGATGGCGATAAACAACATTTACAAAACAATCTAGACAGATTAGTGGAATGGTCTGAGAAATGGCAGATGTTCAATTTTGGGAAATGTAAATGCCTACATACAGGACACAGGAACTTGGATGGAAACTATAAAATGGGAGATACTGTTTTGGATACTACTGTAAAAGAAAAGGACTTTGGAGTTACAATAAGCGCTGATATGAAAGTTTCAGAGCAGTGTGGAATTGCAGCTTCAAAGGTAAACAAATTCTTGGGTTGATTAGGAGAAACAACATAAAAGGAAAAAAGCTAATTATACCTCTGTATAAGGCAATAGTTAGACCTCATTTACAATACTGTATACAAGCGTGGAGACCATATAGTAAGAGGGATATAGATAAGACCAACTAAAATTATTCCAGACCTTAGTTATGAAGAGCACCTGAAAGAATGTGGTTTAACAACTCTAGAGACAAGAAGGTTAAGAGGAGATCAGATATGATATTGAATAGGTATGAAAATATTGATAGAAATAAGTTTTTCTCACTCAAGAAAGATAGCAGAACTTGAGGACATGAGGTAAAATTAGTTCTCAAAGAATTGTCTACGGATTGTATAACTGCTAGCAGCGTGAATATGTTTAAAAACAAGGTTGACACGTATCTCAAGAGGGCAGGTTACACGTAGATGAACATTGTTGGACTTTCGATAAGCCAATGGCTTCCTTGTCCACTTGCCATCTGGGCCTTTGGCTTGGATGGCAAATCTTGTTAATTTTAACATCCTTTAAAGAACACTGATTGCCTGTATTCAGTTTGTGTTCACTTATAGCTGATAGGGGATGGCGACAAGATGTTCCTTAATTTTTGTGCCAAGTCACATGACAAATGTCATGTGACAAAGCTCCAGCTTGTGACACATCCGTAAACTTCTGTCTGCTGAAGAAGACCGCGGGATGCGGTCGAAATATTCAGATCGAATACCAAGTTTCTTGAGAGGTAATCATGTTTAATATTGATAACTGAGAAACTGGATCATCTATCCATTCAAGGAGTTATTTTATATATTAAAGAATCTATTCAGACATACAAAATAAAATTAGAAAGGGAAGTAGATTGCGACGAAGCTGTTTGGTGCAATATAGTTACAGGAAATTCAACATTAACTATTGGATTAGTTTACCAAAGTCCAAACATAAACGAAGAGGATAACACAAAAATACAAAATGCTATAAAGCTAGGAAGTGAGTAAAGGGGAATGTATCATAATGGGAAATTTTAACCATGGACACATACAATGGAAATCTCTAGAGAGTACAGGGGGTGAGGACCAACAGTTTCTACTTTTAATTCAGGATATCTTCCTTACTCAACACATGCTTAAACCAACCAGGGGAAAGAATGTATTAGATTTAGTTTCGTCTTCACAAAATGAATTAGTGGACAGTGTCAAAATACATGAGCCATTGGGTAACAGCGTAATCAAATACAAAAAAAAAAACAAGAAAAACAGTCTAGAATGAAATACTTGTTAAAAGAAGCTATTAGAAAATAGCATACAAGCAAACTATGTGGAGGGTTTATAGGATGAAGACTATGCAAATTACAAAGAGCCTTTTGATGCAGCTACAACTGAAATTAGAAAATCTATAAGAAGCTATGAGCAAAAAATAGCATGTAACATGGATACTTCAGTTCAGTGTTTATCAGAGAGGATATTAGGTCATTACCAGTTCCAGATGCTAAATTTCAGGAGGCTAAATCTGACAATTTAGGGTCGTAACGTGTCGTAAAAGAAAAGGATTAGAAGTAACAATAAATGTAAATGCCTACATACAGGACATGGGAACTTGGATGTAAACTATAAAATGGGAGATACTGTATTGGGTGCTACCATACTAAAAGAAAAGGACTTAGGAGTTACAATAAGTGCTGAAATGAAAGTTTCAGAGCAGTGTGGTATTGCAGCTTCAAAGGGTAATCAAATTGTTGGATTGATGAGGAGAAATGTAACATACAAGAAAAAAGCTAATTATATCTCTATATAAAGCAGTAGTTAGGCCTTGTTTAGAATACTCTATATAAGCTTGGAGACCCTATCGTAAGAAGGATATAGATAATATTAGATATGCTTGAACGAATACAGAGGAGAGCAACTAAAATGATTCCAGAACTGAGAGACCTTAGTTATGAAGAACACCTAAAAGAATGTGGTTTTACAACCCCAGAGACAAGGAGGTTTAGGGGGAGGTCAAATTGAAGTTTTTAAGATATTGAACGGGTATGAAAATATTGATAGAAATATATTTTTTTTACTCAAGAAAGATAGTAGAACTAGAGGACATGAGATAACATTAGTAAAGATCAATGTAGATTGGATATCAGGAAGTACTCATTCTCACAGACGACAATAAATGAATATACAAAATTATCTACAAATTGTGTAACTGCTAGCAGCATGAATATGTTTAAAAACAAGGTTGACACATATCTCCGGAGGGTGGGTTACACATAGATGAAAATATATGTTTGAAGCTCGATAAGCCAATGGCTTCCTTGTCCACTTGCCATCTGGGCCTTTGCCTTGGATGGCAATCTTGTTAAATCTTGTTATATCTACTACCTAACATGATGTGATGATAAAAACTATCACACTTTATACCTTTAAAGATGTATTCTTAGTAAAGGTAAATTCTTATATAGCACGGTATCCAGTCTGTAGGACTGCTCAAAATGCTTTACACTTCACCACTGTCAGACCAATTCATTCCATCACCAACTCGACTTCTTTGGGAAGTATTCTTAATGTATGGTTTGTCTTGTACGTGATGTAATGTATGGTTTGTCTTGTACGTGATTTAATGTATGGTTTGTCTTGTACGTGATGTAATGTGTTTCTTACCCAACGTTGCAAACTTCTGATACGTTCTCTTGTAGGTTTGACCCACACTCAGATACTGGCCAACTCAACGTTGTTCTTCAGCGCTGCCTACGATACGACCTCATCGACCTTGACATACCTGCTGTACAGCCTTGCTCTCAACCCTGACTGTCAGCAGAGGGTGGTTGACGAGGTCAACAAGGTCATGGGGGATGAGGTATGGCGATGTTCTTGTCTTTCATAACAGCATCAACAAGTTGTTTTTTTCAAAATGACGACCTTATCATGTTTATCATAAAATAAAACACACAGTTCAAAAACAATTAATTACAAGAAATGAAGAAATGCACACCTGAACTGGCTCCAGTCCTTGCTAAGTTATTCCAGATTTCATTTGACGCCAGGACTGTCCCATCTGAAAAGAAAACTGCCCATGTCATAGCTGTTCCCAAGAATGGGAATAAGCATGATCCATCAAACTACAGACCAATGGGTTTCCAGAGAAGAAATCAACAGTTGACATGCTTTCTTACATCACTCAATGGTGGAACAATGCACTGGACACCCAGCAAGAAATTAGAGTCATTGCCCTTACATCCGACCACTTATGGAATATGCTTCCCCAATCTGGAATGGAGCAGGAATTATGTCTTTGAAGTTGTTAGATAGGCTGCAGAAGAAAGCACTTCGCCTGCTTAAGATCTATGAACCTCTCAAGTTTGGCATAGTTCCACTGAGTCACAGGAGAAACGTTGCATCACTTGAGAGCTACCAGATCTTCAGTGAGCGGACATTAGGTCAAAACAGAGCTACATCTGAACTCATATATACCTAGGACGAGTCGACTGTGGAACTCCCTTCTAGCATCCGCTTTCCCTGCCTCTCCTAACATGACTGCATTCAAGACAGGTGTGAATGCTTTTCTTATGGATCAGATGTTTTAAATCATATCCGTCTTAATCAGATCAAATGTAACTGTTTTCATTTTCTGGTGGTCATGGTGTTGAGTGTAGGTTAATGCCTGGCTGGGAAATAAAATTGTGACCTGCAAATTAACAGCCTATGCGCCCCCTCCCTCCCCCCGAGCCCATAAAGTGTGCGTAAACAGCAGGCCTAGTCAGGTGATGTATCTGGTAGGGCCTAGCATTAGTTCCCGGTTACCATGACCACCAGATAAATTGTTTTTCTTCTTCTTTTGTTGTGTATATTTTTATTAATCCATCCTTGTTTTTTATCTTGCTTTTAGTGCAGTGTTGCTAAGCTTATGCTTTGAGCCACTTTTTTATCTGTTGATGGCATCACCTGGCCCCTGAATTTCAGTATAAAAAGTGGTCAAACCACTTCAGTGTATGCAAATGTGATCAATGACCAGTTCTGTCCCCCCCCCATATCTGTTAGATGTTCTTTTCTTATGTAGTCTCCTGGTCTTGTTCACAGTTTTCTTTAATTTACCATTCTAAAATGTCTATTTATTAAGTCTAACAAATAGTTGTTATATACTTCATTCTTCAGTACTTTGTATATCGGTATATGTCATGTTGATGTTTGTATTTAATCTAGCTCTAAAAATTATTAATAAATTAATTATTTGTAAATATACTTGTAACCAACATGGCTATGCACATAGTTTATTAAATCAAATGATTTATCAAATAGGTATTACATTTTCTATCAAACATTGTTATATTTATTTTGTAAGTGTTACCAAATGAAATGTAATGTAAGAAATTGGTATTAATGTGTGATTTGCAGGATGAAGTGAGATACGAGATGCTGAGAGAGATGACATATCTGGACAAGTGTCTCCAAGAAACACTGCGGATGTACCCTCCAGCCGTCAGGTACCTACATTATCTAGACAAGAGCAGTGTGCAGTTTTATGAAATGAAATTTATTTATTTGACCATTATAATATTGTCAAGGCATTGAAACACTGGTATCATGAGAACCACTGTGGGAAATATTGTAATATAAACCAGAAAAAAAAATTACTAATTTTTCAATGCTTGTAATTTACATAATTTAAGACCACTGACTATGTGATTTTATTCAAACTTAATTTCACCCAATGAAAAGAATTAATCTCTTCAATGCCAGAACTCAAACATTTCAAACAAAATAAATAATTGGCCAAACACCATCATTTGGACATTTTCTTCTAAAGTTTTATTAATTAATGTTCCACATTTTCTGAAGTTTTAACGTGAATATCTTTGAAGTGTTACACGGGAAGCATGCAAAGACGTCGTTGTGAACGGGGTTGTCATACGGAAGGACATGATGGTATTCATACCCATCTATGCCCTCCACCATGACCCAGAAGTGTACCCGCAACCAGACAAGTTCGACCCAGAGAGGTGAGTTAGTCCGTCTCTGTCTACTTCAAAGTGTTACAATTGAAGGCCTTATGGTATCAAACAGAATTAAACTGTACCTTGAAAAAATGTACATGAAAAAGTTATATACATTTACTAGTTCTGGGGTTTATTAAATTCCTTTACTTTCCAAGAAGTTAGTCCAACAATACATGCAGAGGGACAATACCCCCCAATACATGCAGAGGG
This sequence comes from Lamellibrachia columna, assembly GCA_963662155.1. Classification (NCBI taxonomy): domain Eukaryota; kingdom Metazoa; phylum Annelida; class Polychaeta; order Sabellida; family Siboglinidae; genus Lamellibrachia; species Lamellibrachia columna. The sequence continues at coordinate 13,825,712 of OY759267.1, read as the reverse complement.
ACAATACCCCCAATACATGCAGAGGGACAATACCCCCCAATACATGCAGAGGGACAATACCCCCCAATACATGCAGAGGGACAATACCCCCAATACATGCAGAGGGAAAATACTCCTAATACATGCAGAGGGACAATACTCCCAATACATGCAGAGGGACAATACTCCCAATACATGCAGATGGGGCAATACCCCCAATACATGCAGAGGGACAATACCCCCAATACATGCAGAGGGACAATACCCCTCGTATGGGCATGACAGTCTGTTGACTTAGTGGTCAGTCTACAGATGAAACATCTTTTTCAGTATTATTGTGGAGGACCCGATTTCCAGGTAATATCCCAAAGATTTGGCTGCACATGCAATACGAGAACGTAGTCATTGTGCATCAATAAAAATATATGAATCTGTGTTAGCTGCGACGTGACAAACATTTCATCACATTGATCAGGTTCTCGCCAGAAGCGAAGGCAGCCAGAAACCCGTTCTGTTACCTGCCGTTTGGTGTCGGGCCGCACAGCTGTATTGGGATGCGTCTGGCACAGCAGGAAATAAAGATCGTGATGGCGGCAGTCCTGCGACGGTGCCGTTTTGTTCCCTGTCCACAGACTCAGGTCTGTATGTTTGCCTTAATCATGAATATTTCAGCGTACCTCAGTTTGACTGAAGGTACATTGAAAGTGCAAGCTACAGTATATGCTGTATATGCTATGCTTTCTGTCTTGTGAACGTGTGTAGTTTGGGGATCTTGTTTATATTTTCACTTAAAGGTAATGGGTTTGATCATAATAAAACTTATCATGAAATCATGAAAAATTTTATTTAGTGTAAACTATATATATTCTAACATATACTGACCGGTCATATCTAACTATAATCGAGCTAGCATATGTATGTTTGTATGCGGTTATTTTCATGTTTGCCTGCTTGCACCTTGGGCGCCTAACTTTCAGGGATTAATCTACGACCCCACAAATGAAACATAACGCCTTTATTTTTTTTAAATACAGCCTATGTCAACGGTTCTTAGTGGTTTTTATGGTAAATCAAATGTTCGCTACGTAAAACGTTAACTTCCAACAATCGCAGAAACCACTCGTGCACGCGGCGAATAGTTCGGTACTTAAACCATTTGAGAGTATGTAGCGCCATCTGGGCAGTTTATATTAATTATAGTAGAAAGCATGCACACACGTATTGGCCCGAGATCGCAGACCAAGGGCCAATACACAATAAAAAGATATTCTCATATTCTGCAACCAACACGAGTATCAATAGGTCTAAATTCGCGCGACCTTCAACACTTTGAACATGCAATGAGTATTGCATCAGGTGCGTGACGCGGTTGTTTCTGGTAATACGTTTGACGTTCGTTTAAACAATCTTGAGCGTATTGATGACATATTGGCCTGAGGCATTTGGAAAATATTGCTGTCATGACTGTCAACGTATAAACTATCAATTTAATCCCGTCCTGGGGACGGGCATTTTTGCTAGTGTGTCTGAATGAAGACACAGTTTTAAAATCAATGCTTCGACGTTTACAACACTTGACGTCGCTGGTCAATGCATTTCCCAAACAGCTTTCGGCTGGTTCCGAGAAGGTCGTGACCTGAAAAGGCGGAGCTTGTCTTGTGTCAGCGCCTGTCACCGATAAACAACATGGCTTCCGTGGAAACAGATGGTTCGTTGACAGCAGATTTGGAGGTATGTTATACTGCAAATTGTCATAAATATTCTGATTTTCATGGTGTTTGTGAAATTAACTTTGTCTAAGATTGTGTTGTTGCAATGAATCAACAAGTATCAACAAGTATGTGTTTGTCAACAACATTCTATATTATTCGTACATTTGATTTGTCCGTCGATCATCGTTGTGTCGACTTGACCTACTCAGCCAGACAGAAGCCCCTGTACCACGGGCAACTGAATCAACTTGGGCCCATGTAGCTAATATATAAAATTTTAGTTATTAGTTACATTGGCCCAATTTGATTCAGTTGCCCGTGGTCTCGACCAACTCAGGACAGAAGCCCCCGTACCGTAGACGTGGCGAGCGTTGACTTACAATTAGGCTGGCTGTGTCACATCACACGCATGTGGCTTGTGCATGTTGTGTGGATAAATTAATTACATTACAAGTTTGGTTTACGTGATAATTGTCAGTAGACATTACTAGTAGTAGCACTGGGTGGAGCAGTATGACAGCAAACACAGACGCTGGACCTGTCTGCTCGCGACCTGGACAGTATGACACCAAACATGGACACAGGACCTGTCTGCTCGTGACCTGGACAGTATGACAGCAAACATGGACACAGGACCTGTCTGCTCATGACCTGGACAGTATGACAACAAACACGGACGCTGGACCTGTCTGCTCGCGACCTGGACAGTATGACAGCAAACATGGACGCTGGACCTGTCTGCTCATGACCTGGACAGTATGACAGCAAACATGGACGCTGGACCTGTCTGCTCATGACCTGGACAGTATGACAGCAAACATGGACACAGGACCTGTCTGCTCATGACCTGGACAGTATGACAGCAAACATGGACGCTGGACCTGTCTGCTCGCGACCTGGACAGTATGACAGCAAACACGGACGCTGGACCTGTCTGCTCGTGACCTGGACAGCAGTACTGTTATCATAATACAGTACTACTTCTGAGTTTGGGTTTTGTGGGGATTTACACACAATAGAAGTTTTATTATTATTATAAGTTGGAGGGATCAGGGAAACACTTAACAAAGAATGATGGGTGGATAGTAATGTCATATTTACCAGTAGCTCAGAAATTGCATAACGGCAACGGGTAATAATCTGATTTATGATAGGTATTCGCATTACTGAAGTTCATATTAAAAAATTTATATTGTATTTAATACTATTTATAGGTGGGTGAATATACAGTAATGGGTTTTTGGACTGGTCTACAGGGATGGTTTAAATACACCACACCACAATAATTGTACGTGTAACTGAACAATAATCATAGATTTATACTTGCACTACATAAAGAATATAGGTAACACAAGAGAGAAGTAACAAAATATTTAATTGCATGTAGCAAACAATAACTTCTCACTATTCAAGTATTATAATTATACATATGAATCAGAATTTACCAAACATTTGCACAAGTACTACCCATATGTACATTGAACATGTTTTGAACACACCCACACACTGTCCTCTTATTGCTTTATACAGAGGTATAATTAGCCTTTGCTCCTTGGATGTTATATTTCTCCTGATCAACCCAAGAATTTGATTACCCTTTGAAGCTGCAATACCACACTGCTCTGAAACTTTCATATCGGCACTTATTGTAACTCCTAAGTCCTTTTCTTTTAGTATGGTAGCACCCAATACAGTATCTCCCATTTTATAGTTTACATCCAACTTCCCATGTCCTGTATGTAGGCATTTACATTTCCCAAAATTGAACAACATCTGCCATTTCTCAGACCATTTCACTAATTTGTCTAGATCATTTTGTAAATGTTGTTTATCACTATCATTGTTAACCCTTATAAACACTTGTGTCATCTGCAAATTTCAGTACGTTGCTTGTTATATCATCGTCAGTCATTGATGTATATTAAGAATAATAAAGATCCTAATACTGATCCTTGTGGTACCCAACTCAAAACTGATTTCCAGTTTGAAACCTCCCCATCTACAGTAGTACAACATGCTGTCTTCTGTCAGTCAGTCATTGTTCTATCCAGTCAATTATGCCATCCCCGATACCATGGGCCTTTAATTTAATTAGTAATCTTGGATGTGGCATTTGTCAAAAACTTTCTGAAAATCTAAGTTTATAATATCTACTGGTGATCCCTCGTCTAGCCACTTGGTGATTTCTTCCAAAAAATATTACATATTTGTTAAGCATGACCTCGCTTTTTTAGGAATCCATGTTGAGATAGATTTAATAATTTATGCCTAACAAGGAAGTTCTCCATATGGTCTTTGATTAACCTTTCTAATAATTTACAAATCACTGATGTTAAACTCACTGGTCTGTAATTCTCTGACTTATTTCTCAAACCCTTTTTAAATAATGGTATGATGTTTGCTTCTTTTCATTCAAAAGGAACCACTCCCTCTTTTAATGACAAGTTGAACACTCTTGCAAGTGGTATACTGATTTGTTCTACTGTTTCGATTAGTAGTTTTGGAGGAATTCCATCCACTCCAGGTGATTCATTGCCTTTATTTTCTTATCTACCATTTCTGGAGTTACTATCAACTGCCCCAAATAGTCCGAAGTCCGAAGTTACTTGACCTTTGTTTGCATTGTCATGGTTTCCTCTTCCAGACATGCTGGTGTGCTTGAAGCATTTCATAACCACATGTTATATGCAGCCAAGTGATTTACCTTCAGGTATTAGTACATTGTTTGTACCATAAGCATAGAATATATGTGTATCAGAAGCATTTGTAGAAGATGTATATCTTCTTAACAATGAGTCATTGTAATAATTTGATATCACCATTATTTGTGCAGTTTGTTAAAATTATTGCAATTTGATTGACTGCCTATTTCCACTTCTAGTAACAGTTGTAAAAATGTATGCAAGTCTGTAGAGTATACAGTATGATGGAGTTAGGTATTGGATCATGCTTATGAAACATAACAATTAAAAATTAACTATTGCAGCTTCCCAGTATACCAAGCATGAAACTTTGTGGCAGCAGTCGACTACCAGAAGCACGAAGGTTTGCCCCTGAAGACAAACTGCAAAGGGCACTGTGCAAGTATAGCTTGTATATATTGTTGTTAGACACACTAATAGTGTATTCTATGACATAGTTACATTCCATTAGAACACAAATAACACTTTTGTTTTTACTTATTTAGTGATTAATAAAGAAGACTAGGTAATGTTAAATTTCTTTGTGATTAAACAAATTATGTTTGAGATGGCAGTTTACACTACAGAAAGAAACATTGTTTACAGATTAAACATATTTGAAATGTGAGGTTTATTGTGTCACAATACACAACCATTAACACAATGCATAATAAAAACATTTGTATACATTATGTTCTACGTATGCATTCATATCCAGTATTTTCACTAACTTCATATTCATGTCCAGTATTTTAGCTATTTACATTGAAACTATGTATACAGTGCCTGCGTGTGTAATTGAAAATCAGTTTCTTGCAAGTGCCATCATGCTTACCAAAAGCAGTTCAGGGTCTTACAGCACCTGTCTTCAAATTTGTTTATTATTTTACAGTTACTGCAACAGATTCAACAAGATACGGAAAATGGACAATTTCCCAGAGCGCTAACCAAAACATTACAACTACATTGTCAAACTGCAAGAGACGCTAACCTATGCCTGCACAGATGACAAACTATCCAAGGCCTGAAGCGTGGCTTTTCAAGCCTGCCGATCAGAAAAACATTGCCCCCACCATTGCAACAGACATTGCATTCAATTCTGGAAAATCAAATGTTACCCATGTGGTTGACAGCAGGCCACAATATACACGAGAAGCAAGCTTAGAACAGGTAGCAAACATGTCATTTAACAGGTATATCTTTTTTGTAACACCAAAACAAATTCTAAAGAAAACATTTTTATTTTCATCTGAAAGCAATGTAGTTGGAACATTTTCAAGGGTACTTTATAAAGTGTGGATAATTTTAAGTTAATCTACAAATGTTGGATCAAATGTACTGTCCATTTATATTAGGGAATGTCTAATTTGTCACACAACAGTTTGGTTACCTGTTCCCAGCTTCCCGTAACAAATATGTAATTTAAGAAAATTATGTTGTGTACAGTACACAATGCTACACATATGATGGGGTGTGGCAGGAAATGGGCGGGATTGGTGGGAGATGGAACACCAAACACCCTCCCATATATATTATGTAATTTTATATGTCTTACAGGTCGACAGCTGATGGAGCTGCATGGATATTATGTGCGCTTATTACTGTCTATAATATTTATCCCAAAACTTGAAATGTTGATCAATAGATACAATTTTCACCATCCAATTGTTAAGTTGTATGCTTTTGATGTTGTATATATATAATGATAAAACATGTTTTCATTGTTTGTTCAATAAGTTACTTTTCTACGGATTGTTTTCTGTATTGAAATATGGTGCTTATGCAGATATGTGCTTATCGGTGATAGGTAGCGTGGGAACTGCATGACATACTAATTGATGAAATCCTTAATAAACTGAAATTAAATAACAAAAATAATTATAGACCCATTGCTAATGAACTGTCTAAGATATGGAGTTTATAATTCTAGATAGAATAGAATCTTACATACAAGCATATATGTGATAAGCAATTTGGATATAAGAAGAGGCATGTTACTGACTCGTGTATATACATAATGAAAAAGGTTATTAACAGGTACCAGGTGTTAGATAATACTGTGTATCTTTGTTTCTTAGATGCCTCCAAACCGTTCAATCGTGTAAACCATCTTATGTTAATTAAGAAACTTGTGACTAGAAAGGTTCATGGTTATATTACCGGACTGTAAGCCTTTTGGTATAGTCATCAGAACATGTTTGTAAAGTGGGGAAATGTTGTATCTGATGGTTTTACTGTGATTATGTAATGGTGTTCGTCAAGGCGGAGTGTTATCTCCATACCTATTTAATGTGTAAATGGACGATCTTAGTGCGTTGTTAAATAGCTGTACAACTGGTTGTTACACAGGCAAAACAAAAGTGAACCATCTGATGTATGCGGATGACTTAGTATTAATACCTCTGTCCATGAAAGGGCTTAATAAAAACTTGTAGTGAATATGGAACTACGCATGACATTAGATATAATGGTGATTAAAGAGCAGTGTGATGTATTGTGCTCAAATTGATTGTAGCCAACAACAATTCACTTAGAATGCTTTTAGGAATTCAAAAATTTTGTAGTCAGGGTTGTTTGATTTAAATCATTTGATTTAAATCATTGATTTAAATCACTACAAAAAATATAAAAAATCATTTATTTATAACTTTTTTTATTTCTGATTTTTTTTAATCGCTGATTTATATGAATTTAACACAAATAATTGTTTACAAGCATCGAGATCAACAAAGTTTTGTATGTTTTTAATACAAAAGCACAATGTGCGCACACTTGTGTAGTTGTATTGTAACCAGACAGCCTGATAGTCAAATATTTTATGACATTGTGTATGTTTGAGCTGTTCCCTTTCTGAATGCAGTGAAGCCACACAAACTTGTCTTCAAGAGGAAGTATTTTTTCAAGCCAGAAGCCCTGAGTTAAAGTCCACTTAGAGCGTGTTCTAGTTGTTACCAATTCAGTATGTTGACTCAAGTGAGACAGTCATGGTGACAATTGTTTAATACTGTACCAGTTTGTAGTCTGGTTGGAGACCCATAGAGTATACAGAGCCCTGGACAGGTGCTAATCCACCCTCTTAGCAAACAATAATTACCACTGCCACAGCCACAGACACACAGCATGCTTTCCTTTCCAAGACAGATTATGCAACTACAGGGGATGAGGCCTTGTGGAAATTGCCTAATGTCTTTATAATAGCAAAAATCATGTATTCTCTGTTAAGACAAGTATGCAAATCGATTTGAATAGCACACGTTTGAATGATTTTATAAATATAAACATCTATATAAATGTCTATATATCCGATTTAAATAAAAAAGTCGTATTTTTTTATTTAAAATATAATTATTTTTTTCAACCCTGATTGTAGTGCAAGTGAAATGTTTGCTTATACTAATATGGCAAGTTGATGTGTTATAATAAGGAATATATATAATTTTATGAAACGTATGGAGAATATGAGCAATTATATTATTCACAGTATTATAAAAAGTGACATGATGTATTTGTCTCTGCTGTGAAAAAAATGGATAAATCAGTTATATTGTTTACACTAATTTCCTCAGGACTTTATACTAATTACTCTTGAAATAACCATTTCTATTTTCAATTAAGGATAGCTTCCTTACTCAGCACATGCTAGAACCAACCAGGGGAGAGAATGTATTAGGTGTTGTTTTGTCAGATCACAAAAAGAATTAGTGGACAATGTAAAAATACATCAACTATTGGGTAACAGTGGTCATAATCAAATACATTTTGACATCAAAGTAAAATCAGAAAGTACAAATAAAAAACGTACAGAAGAAACTTCCACAAAGGTAACTATAAAGATATGAGAAAATACTTATTGGAACAACATGCGTAGGAATAAGACCACAATTGAATGTTGGAACATTGTAAAATATGAAATTGAGAGCATCATTGATCAATTTGTTCCCTTGAAAAAACAAGGAAAACGGTCTAGAAAGAAACACTTGTCAAAAGAAGCTATTAGAAAAATAGTGTTCAAGCAAACTATGTGGAGGGTTTATAGACATACCAGAAAGGATGAAGACTGTGCAAATTACAAAGAGGCATTTAATGCAGCAAACAACTGAAATTAGACAGTCAAAAAGAAGCTATGAGCAACACTAGCATGTAATGTAACATAAAAATTACAGGAAGAGTTTTTATGCATATGTCAGGAGTAAACAAAACATACAAGACAAGGTCGGACCTCTAGAAGACAGTGCTGGAAATATAATATCACAAGGGTTTTTAATGGCGGAAGACCTAAATGGTTACTTCAGTTCAGTGTTTACCAGAGAGGATATTAGTCCATTACCAGTTCCAGATGCTAAATTTCAGGAGGCTAAATCTGACTATTTAGGGCCGTTAATTGTAACTCCAGAAATGGTAGCTAAGAAAATAAAGGCAATGAATCACCTGGAGTGGATGGAATTCCTCCAAAACTACTAATGGAAACAGTAGAACAAATCAGTATACCACTTGCAAGAGTCCAACTTGTCATTAAAAGAGGGAGTTGTTCCTTTTGAATGGAAAGAAGCAAACATACCATTATTTAAAAAAGGGTTCGAGAAATAAGTCCGAGAATTACAGACCATCAAATTCTTGGGTTGATTACGAGAAACATAACATTCAAGGAAAAAGCGCCTATATCCTCAGGAACCTGAGCTCAGAGGCGCGACTTTATATAAAGCAATAGTTAGACCTCATTTAGAATACTGCATACAAGCATGGAGACAATATCGTAAGAAGGATGTTAATATGCTTGAACTAATACAGAGGAGAGCAACTAAAATTATTCTAGAATTGAGATACCTTAGTTATGAAGAATGCCTAAAAGAATGTGGTTTAACAACCCTAGAGACAAGGAGGTTAAGAGGAGATCAGATTGAAGTTTTTAAGATATTGAATGGGTATGAAAATATTTATAGAAATATGTTTTTCTCAATCTAGAAAGATGGTAGTACTAGAGGACACGAGGTAAAATTAGTAAGGGATCAGTGTAGATTGGATATCAGGAAGTACTCGTTCTCACAGAGGACAATAAATGAATGGAACAAATTATCTATGGATTGTGTAACTGCTAGCAGCATGAATATGTTTAAAAACAAGGTTAACACATATCTCAGGTTACATGTAGATGAACATTGTTGGAGTCTCGATAAGACAACAGCTTCCTTGGCCATTTGCCACCTGGGCTTTTGGCTTGGATGGCATGTAATGTATATAATGTTTACATTCTATACTGTAGTTCAAGTTTATGTAGTATATAAAATATTAATCACTCTGATGACCAGTTGCTTTTTGTATATTTGTTGTCAAATGCTGAGTTTCTGTCTGACATAGGAGTATTTGTTCACAGGCACAATTCACATCAGGAGGACTGGTATATTACTACCAGTCCAGCAGAGTGTTACATTACAGCCCACTTGGAGGCATTCTGTTTAACAGTGAGACAATTGATGTGTCAATGAGGCAGGGCAGTACCCAACAGGTACAGGGTTAATGGATCTTATGTCTGCCATCAGACCATAGTACCTGATAACACATTAAATTGGACTGATGCTTAGCTGTGTGCACAGATGGGACAATAGTGACTCACTGAGCTTCCAGTGCCATTACAACAATAATTGCAGTTTATCTTAAAACAACCATTCTTCCATCCACATCTTTCGATGACTATTTATGCATTTGTTCATATTATGATGTATCATGTAATAAACTTTTTCATTTTGCTACATTTCAGTCGGCCAGATCTTTCATCACCATAATTTATCCAAGCATGAACACTGTCACCATGTTTACCACATTTCATAAAAATCAGTGTAATCAAGAATATCACCAGTTGGTTGATTTCATATGGAACCCCATAGCAAAATTAGCAAATACACATACTGGGTATATTTTTTTATTAATCTTAAGAATTGTTAATGTTACATGCTACATATCATTAGCTCCTTTAGTACAACTTTAAGTAGCATTTGATAAAAATTTCAAAACTGACATTATTAGGGGCACATTTGTAAGTAAAAGCTTTTATATATTTTGTCATTCTGCTTACATACTCTTACATACAGATGTTCATGAATTAATTACACATAAAAACCCACATTCTGGAAGCAACTGAACTGGTGTTAAAACTGAACTATGTGAAGGCACCACCTGGTGGATAGCCATAGCATAGGGCCGGGCTCCGGGTATTGGTGTGATGCCGATATGATAGGGCCTAATAATAAAAATTTACGTGTGGCCAATCTCGCCTTATCCAACTCCCTTTTCCTCTTCTTCGCTGTGGAACGCAACAGTATACATACAGCTCGCCTGTAACTGTCAGTCATGTTGTCCAAATGTCAACAAACTTTGAGCAAGTCACGAGTCTGTGCGCATCGATCCCATGGTCATGTGATATGCATGTCATTAACGTTCGGAAAAGCAAGCTTCGCCTAGCTCCACCCCTGTGGTTTCTCGCCATAAATACAAATCGGGCTGATATAGTAAAAATACAAACATGTTTCTGTCTTATTAAATGCAATTTGGCTGGCAGTACAATTGTTTAAATTTGTATTTTACTACCAAGAACATTATAGCAGCAACAGATGCATTACCTTTAAATTAAATTGAAATTCACCATTGCTAATTACAGGATGGGCTTTTGTGGCTTTATAAAAGGTGATATTGTTTTTATATCGATTTATATGCGTACATAGTATCACATACACACATATGCACGTGTGTGCATGCTTGCGATCGTGCGTGCGTGCGTGCGTGCGTGCGTGCGTGCGTGCGTGCGTGTCTTATATGAAGACGTTGACACCACTGTGTCTGTTTCAGTGCCCACTGACATTCAAAAGCAGCATGATCCTGACTCCAAAGAAGGACATCATGCTGGCCGTGGAGAAACGGTAGAGTGCTACAGGAAGTCAACATACCATGATGGTAGTGATTGGGTGTCAACACTGTCAAGAGAAGACGTGGGATAGTGCAACATGGAAAGATGCTTCTTTGGATTAATGAATGCCAGTGTGCAAAAGTAGTTGTAAATACACCTTTACGGTTGCTTTTTATTCAGCGTTATCCATATGTTCGCAGTTGGTAAGTTCAGAAAGTCTGAAAGAGCATGCACTGAGACAACTGGTGTGAACTGTGATGTCACATTTATGGCTCCACTCTCCCAGTGCTATTTTGTATGTGTAATTGTGTATGCTAGTTGCAGTAGAAGCACCTGCTTCTCATGTGATATTCCAGGTATTGATGACACTACCATTCTATGCTGCTGCGATCTGTCTTTCAGAACAGAAACTACATTATAGACTAGAATGCAAAGGAAGCCTTAATTTATTTTAGTAAATATAAGACCTGACCACTTAATCCAGTCACTTTCAAGTTTCAGTATACAGTACTATGACAAACCTACTAAAGCTATTTTGCATTGTAGCACAGTATATAAAATTGACACAGGGATTGTGATATTTGGTATGTCTATGAAGGATCTTAAATCTCATCCATTGTGTAGTATGTAGGTTAGTTTCCCTTATTTCTATTGTTTCCGTCTTATGTGTCGTTCTCCTGATATGGCTCTTTCCCCCATTTCTATTCTTCTAAGTTTCCATGTCCCTGAAATTACAAAACAAATTAGTTCCAGCACTCTGGTCTTAGAAGGACTTGGTATTGTTAATGCAAATTGTAGATGGTAAATGTTTTCAGGTAATTGGAAGAAGGGGAATGTATTCAGGTAAATCAAGGAAAGAGAATGTATTCAGGTAAATGGAAGAAATGGAATGTATTCAGGTAGAAGGTAATTTGTTCAGGTAAATGGAAGAAGGGGAATGTATTCAGGTAAATGGAAGAAGGGGAATGTATTCAGGTAAATGGAAGAAGGGGAATGTATTCAGGTAAATGGAAGATGGGGAATGTATTCAGGTAAATGGAAGAAGGGGAATGTATTCAGATAGATGGAAGAAAGGGAATGCATTCAGGTAGATGGAAGATGGGGAATGTATTCAGGTAGATGGAAGATGAGGAACGTATTCAGGTAAACGGAAAAAGGGGAATGTATTCAGGTAGATGGAAGAAGGGGAATGTATTCAGGTAAATGGAATAAGGGGAATGTATTCAGGTAAATCGAAGAAAGGGAATGTATTCAGGTAGATGGAAGATGGGGAATGTATTCAGGTAGATGGAAGATGGGGAATGCATTCAGGTAGATGGAGGATGTGGAATGTATTCAGATAGATAGTCGAAAGGTAACCTTGAGGTATTTAGAAGAACCTGGGCAGTTTGCTTCCTTCCACAAAGTTATTGTTATATTTATATTAGACTACAGCCATATTGTTAACACTATAACTATGGCATTATGCTGCTTTTGTATCAATGTGAGTCTGTAAATATGTGTAATTAACGTCTATAATATTTATATGGAGCATTGTTACATATTTTTATATAAAGCATTGTTAGAGAAACCTTGCAGATGGCATTGGTCTGCTGTGCATAAACTTCACATGCTTTATTATATCTAAGGTGTTAAGGCATTAGTTATGAAAATGTAGAACTGGGTTTAATTTATTGGTACAGTGTATATTCTAGTACTATCTTTCTTGGACATAACATGTAATACATGTTTTGACACAACAAGACAAATGGTGTCCCTGTAGTGTAACGTGCACAATTGTAGCAGCATACTAGTCACAGCTAATAACATTTTGAATTGCTACATTAAATAAAATGATTTAATCTAATAGATATTTCAGCACAAAGAACCAAATTGTTTGAGTCACATTTAAATATAAGATTTAAACATATGTAAGTTCTCATATAATAAATGCATTTTGACATACATTGCCTTGTGTCTACCATATGCAACCTAGCACATCAACATCGTGGCACCGTTACCGAACTCTAGACGCCTAACATAAATTGGTATGAAAAGTGAGTGTTTGAACCGATACTTATTTGGTAGCGCACTAGACTACCCGGGCCGTAGACAGTAGTGCTAAGTGACAGATCGGTTGGCAAAATGGGTGAAAAATCATTTCACCCGCCGCCAATACTTGACATTCATGGCCCGAATTTGGCGGAATCGTTCAAGAGATGGAAGAGAGAACTTTAAGTGTACATGGCTGCGGAAAAAGACAAAAAGCCAGCAAACACCCAGACGGCGGTAGTCCGCAACTGTGCAGGAGCACCGTTTATTAGAATACATGATTAGTTCACCTGGGAAAACGACGGAGACAAGTTACTGGCAATACTGCCTACTAATTACGGTTATGGAAAAATTAGAGGGATATTGTTCCCCAAAGGAAATGTGAATTCTTTCCGATTTTGGAATGCAGAGTGGAGGGAGCCATTTGATATTTTCTTAACAGAATTTGTTTTTTTAACACGAGGTATACTGCAATAATTGCTCCTTCGTGAAAGCATGCTGTCTCTTGAGAAGGCCATAGAGATATGTAGAACGTTTGAAACGACACAAAAGCAAGTCGATGAAATGAATCTGGAACAACAGATCGAGAAAGTTCGCAGCAGCAAACCGCCTCAAGACGGGAATGCCAGCATTGCAGTTATTCGCATGAATCGAGCAGACTACGATACCCAGACTGGCGGAAAACATGCTCGTATTGTCATGATGTCAATCATTTCAAATCAAAATGCCGAAAGCGAGTGAGTTGCATGAATAGTAAAGACGACATGGAAGGCGACGACGATTGGTTGCAAGGGTTAACATTTGGAGCAAATGGTCACAAAGTTCAACAGCGAATCACAGCGATGATGCAGGTCAATAACTGCGACGTACGTTTCCAGCTGGATACCGGAGCAGACATAAACACAATCAACCAAAGATTTGTATACAAAGAACAAGTTCGAAAAACAAACGAGAAGTTAGTGATGTGGAACAGCACAATAATGACCCCGAAAGGCATCATTAGACTGCCGACTACGAATCTGAAAACTGGCAACCCAGAAGATGTTGATTTCGTCGTTGCAGAAAACGGTCTCACGTGTCTCATCGGATCAGCTACGACATAAGCCATGGGGTTGATGAGCCGAACTAGACATTCTAGCAAAACGAGGTGCTCTGATCCCTGTCGAAGAACCAACGCAATGGGTGAGGAGCCAGATGGCGGTTGTACGTGAGCAGAACGACAAGTTGAGACTATGCATCGATCCACAGCCACTGGATCAAGCACTCATGAGAGAACGTTACAAGTTGACAACACTTGATGACGTGTTACCAACCATGAACAATGCCAAGATGTTCAGCAAGCTGGGTGTGCAGGAAGCATTCAGGCATGTGGAACTTGATGCAGCTTCTAGCCTGCTAATGACGATGATCAGATACCGATAGGCCAGATTACCTTTCGGCCTCAAAATGAGCAGCAAGGCATTTCAGAAGAAGCTAAACGGGTCACTTGAATGCATAGCTGGTGTGATCTGTGTCGCCAATGACACCATTGTGACTGGATGCGGGGCCACACAGATGTTGGCTGAGAGTGACCGTGATGACAACAGGAGCGATGCACAGAGAGGAACATTAAACTAAACACTGCAAAGTCAGAGTACAAGCGTGACAATGTGATATTCATGGGTCACAAGATAACCACAGAAGGAATTCAAGCAGATGACAACAAAATCAAATATCTTGCGAGGTTCATGCCCGACCTAGCGACCGATTTGAAACCCATACGAGGTTTGACAAGGCAGGGTGTGGTATAGAACTGGTCCAAGCAATGCGAAGAGGTATTCAAGACAGTGAAAAGGAAGATAACCACCACGCCAATGTTGGCCTACTGCTACCCCGACAAGGAACTTGTGCTACAAATTGACAGTAGCCAAGACAGACTGGGTGCAGCACTGATGCAGGATGGGAAGCCAATAGAGTTTACCTCCAGGTCCGTCATGCCAACACAACAGAGATGAGCACAAATCGAGAAAGAGCTGTATCTGTTGTATTTGGGCTACAACGATTTGGCCAATATACTTTCGGTCGCAAAGTCGTGATACATAATGACCACAAACCACTCGCAGCCATTCCGAAGAAGCCCCTAAGTCAGGCAACAAGACGACTGCAGGTACTTATCTTAAGGTTGTACCGATACGACGTCGAGTTCAAATAGCTGGTATGCTGGAGGTGCCAGAAACTCAAGGTCTGTGTGTATCAATGTCCTTCGAGACATACCTGACAAGACGATCCAGGAGGTAGTCGAAGCTACGCAGAAAGATGAAGGAATGCAGAAAGTCCTCAATCTGATCAGAAATGGTTGGCCGGACAGAAAGGAATAGGAACCATATGAAGCAATGCCGTATTTCGACGTACGCGACACATTGAGTTATGAAGGCGGTTGTCATCCTTAAAGGCCAGAGAATTGTGATACCAATGGCGCTTAGGTCTGCGATGAAGCGTAGACTACACGTAGCGCATGTGGGCTATCACAGCATGATGGCTTGAGCACGAGATACAATATTCTGGCCCAGAATGTCAACCGAGGTGAAACAACTGGCAGGTGGCTGCGAGATGTGCCAACATGTGAAGCCCAAGCAACAGAATGAACTGTTAACGAGTCACGATGATGGAAATGGACCATGGCGAAAAGTTGGCATGGGTCTGTTTGAGCTAGATGGAGTGGATTACTTGTTGACGGTGGACTATTTCTCCGGGTTCTTCGACAAGATGACAACAACCACTGCCAGTTTTGCACGGTACGGCATTCCCCGGCAGCTTGTAAGTGATAATGGACCACAATTTCCATCATGCGAGTATGATAAATTTGTACATCAGTGGAAATTCGACCACAAGACATCATTGCCGATGTACCCAAGATCCAACAGAAAGGCAGAAGCGATTGTGAAGTTGGCAAAGAATACACTGCGCAAGACGATGGGGTGTGGAGGTGATGTGCAATTGGCGCTACTCGAGTTGCGAAGCACACCAAAGCAAGGTGCTGGTGTATCTCCAGCCCAAATTCTGTTCGGGAGACAGACTCAATCGCTGCTACCAACCGGTCAAGTGGCAGAATCGAATGAAGCCGTCAAATCGAAGAAGAAGAAAATGAGACAAAGTGTGAAGAAGCACCACGACAAGACAGCGTGACGTTTAGATGAACTGAAAGAAGGGCAACCCATTTATTATAAACCGTTTCCTGAAGCCAGATGGAAGCATGGAGTGATCGAGGAGAGACCAGATGGAAGCATGGAGTGATCGAGGAGAGACCAGATGGAAGCATGGAGTGATCGAGGAGAGACCAGATGGAAGCATGGAGTGATCGAGGAGAGACTAGATGGAAGCATGGAGTGATCGAGGAGAGACCAGATGGAAGCATGGAGTGATCGGGGAGAGACCAGATGGAAGCATGGAGTGATCGAGGAGAGACCAGATGGAAGCATGGAGTGATCGAGGAGAGACCAGATTGAAGCATGGAGTGATCGAAGAGAGACCATATGGAAGCATGGAGTGATCGAGGAGAGACCAGATGGAAGCATGGAGTGATCGAGGAGAGACCAGATGGAAGCATGGAGTGATCGAGGAGAAACCAGATGGAAGCATGGAGTGATCGAGGAGAGACCAGATGGAAGCATGGAGTGATCGAGGAGAGACCAGATGGAAGCATGGAGTGATCGGGGAGAGACCAGATGGAAGCATGGAGTGATCGAGGAGAGACCAGATGGAAGCATGGAGTGATCGTGGAGAGACCAGATGGAAGCATGGAGTGATCGAGGAGAGACCAGATGGAAGCATGGAGTGATCGAGGAGAGACCAGATGACAAATCATCATACACAGTGAAAGACAGAAAGAAAGGTGGCCATATATATCGTCGAAATACGGTACACCATAGAAAACGCACAACTCCTGGGGGCGGACAGTGTCAATTCAGCAGATCCAAGTTGGGTAACTGAATCCGAAAATGAGTGTGTGAAATACGTGAAAATGACGTACCTCCTTTTCGTACAAATTGCTGACACCCCTGCATTTCTGCAATGAAATTCACCGGTTTCCAAAATTTTTGAAAAATGGTACCACACTGACTGCCAGAACATTTCCGAACAAGTTTACGAGTTCCTTGTCAAAGAAGGGAAAAGTGTGTACTGGTTTTGTGACAAATGCAATGGTGCAGCAGCAAAAATGTATAAAATGGTATGTGCAGTAAAAGTCAAACAAGATGAAATAGAAACGAAGGTGGACTTTGTGACAGAAAAGGTCGAGCTCCTAGAAAATGCGATGGAAGCTAAGATGAATGCAAAAATAGCAGAGCTCAGGAGAGACCAAGAAGAGATAGAAAAACGCAGAACAAACCTAATAATATACGAGGTAGCAGAATCAACTAGCCCAGACAGTGGAGAACGCAAAAGGGATGACGAACACAAAGTGAGGTCAATATTCAGAAAGTTGCAAGTGCAGGAACCAGATGTAAAGTCGGTCAGCCGATTAGGCAAGAAACAAGAAGGGAATGTTCGGCCAGTCAAGGTAGTCTTTGGCAGCGAGAGAAATAAAGAGGCCATTATGAACAGGGTGAAATCACTGAGAATATCCAAACAGAAAGAAGATGCAGAGGTCTTGAAGGATATACACATTGCTCCGGACATGACTTAGAGACAACGAGAGGAGCGCAGAGGATTGATGAAGGAGTTGGAGAAGCGTAAGCAAGAAGGAGAGAAAGATCTGGTCATACGAAATGGCAGATTGGTCCCAAAAAAATATTTCGGAGGCACAGAAATTCAACTGACCAGGCAGGGCCAGAGAGAAAACACTAAGAAAGCAGGGAATCACACCAAAAAAAAAGAATCACTGAAAGCACAATCAACACATGTGACTGATGAGGTACAGGTGGCACAACATGAAACTGATGAGGTTCAGGTGGCACAACAAACACAAGTTGGACAAAGCACAGCACGATCTGCACCAATTATGAACAAAATAAATTGTATGTACACAAATGCTGACTCACTTATGAATAAACTATCTGAATTAAAAGCACAAGTGACACAATCACAACCAATGATTATAGGAATCATAGAAGGAAACCAAAGAAATGTAGGTTCAACATAGTACCATGTGAACTTCAACTAGAAGGGTATGAATTATTCTCAAATTTGGAGAAAGACGGGAGGGGAATATGCCTATATATTCATATGACACTTAAACCTACCGAGTGTACCATAAATGATGCTGCAACATTTGAAGAATGTGTTTGGGCAGAGGTACGATTAGCCGGAAAAGACAAGATACTTATTGGGTGCATATACCGTAGCCCAAACAGCAGTGATACCAATAATGAAAAGTTATGCCAACTAATAGGCAAGATAAACGAGGCAAATGCTTCCCACATCCTAATGATGGGAGATTTTAACTATCCACACATTGACTGGGTGGATGATTCAAAGATTTGTGAGAAAGCAAGCAGAACAGAAAACCAGTTCCTAGAAAGCATTAGAGATGCTTTTCTTACACAACATATCATGGAACCAACGCGCTACAGGGTAAACCAAGTCCCACATTTATTAGACTTGATATTTACAAATGAAGACGAAATGGTAAACAAATACGATGTAAAGGATCCTCTCGGAAAGAGCGATCACTGTTTGATCACATTCACGTACCAATGTCAAACACCAGTTACAGGTCAAAGTGGCAAATCATTTCTTTATGAGAAAGGAAACTATCAAAAATTACGAGGAATGCTGCAAGATGACTGGGAAACCAAATTTGTGAATCTTGATGCAGAGGAGAGCTGGGAATTGTCTATAAGTAGGCTTAAACAGGCAGAGCACGAGTGTATCCCCAAGAAGAAATCAGGGCAAACAAGAAAATATAAGCCACTATGGATGAATGCGAGAACACTGGACAAAGTGAGAAAGAAACATAGGGCTTGGAAAAAGTACCTACGGACAAAGGAATGGAAAGACTACCTAGATTACACCAAAGCTAGGAATCAAGCAAGAAAGGCTACTCGACAAGCAGTCAAGACACTGGAGCAGTCCATAGCAAAAAATATTAAAAGTAACCCAAAGCATTTCTGGAGCTATGCTCGGTCAAAGATGAAAACAAGACCAAGAGTAGCTGATCTCCAAACGGAGGAAAATGCAGAACTGACAACCACCGATAAAGAGAAGGCAGAGGTCCTGTGTAAATTCCAACATTTGAGGAGCATCAGGGAATTGGTAATCTAGATGATATAAACTTCCCTGCTGACGATGTTGAAAAGAAATTGGAAAACCTCAAAATTGGGAAATCACCAGGTCCTGATGGCATACATCCCCGGGTACTAAAAGAGCTTGCTAAAGAATTGAATATGCCACTGTTCATCATATTCAGGAAGTCACTGAATACAGGCATGCTACCAAAAGTCTGGACAATTGCAAATGTATCGCCAATATTCAAGAAAGGCAGTAGACACCTAGCGGCAAACTACAGGCCAGTTAGCTTGACAGCAGTAGCATGTAAAGTAATGAAATCCCTGGTCAAAGATGCCATAATAATACACATGAAAAAAAAAATTAATTGCAGAACAGCAGCATGGTTTCATAGCTGGGAGATCATGTATCACACAGCTAATTTCAACATTGGAAGACTGGACCAAAATATTAGATGATGGAGAATGTGTGGACGCAATATACATGGATTTAAAGAAGGCTTTTGACTCAGTACCACACCAGAGGCTGCTTGCTAAGTTAAAAGGATACGGAATTAAGGGAAAACTTCTGAAATGGATTGAAACATTTCTCACCTGTCGTAAACACTGTGTATTAGTCAATGGAGCAGCATCTTCATGGTCGGAAGTAGTGAGTGGGGTACCACAGGGCAGTGTCCTCGGACCTATTCTTTTTATACTATATATTAATGATATAACAAATGTTGTAATATGTGACGTGAAGATTTTCGCGGATGATACAAAAATATATCACAAAACTTCAACGAGGCAAGATTGTATAAACCAACAGAAAGACATAGACAAGACAAGACTGGGCTGAGAAGTGGCAGTTACAATTTCACCCAGATAAATGCAAAGTTCTAAGAATTGGACATGGGCACCCAGAATTTACCTATACTTTGACAACAACAACAGGTGCAAATCCTCTGGAGTGTAGCCATGTAGAGAAAGACCTGGGCATCCAAGTTGATGACCAGTTAAAATTTACACAACAGGTACAGCAGGCAGTGTCAAACACACATAGATTGCTGGGTGTAATACGACGAACATATCAATACCTGGATAGGACAACCTTTCTTCATCTATATAAGGGACTAGTCCGTCCTACTTTGGAATACGGTGTGGTAGTCTGGTCACCGCAGTATCAGCATGATATTGATGCTGTGGAGGCTGTCCAGGGAAGAGCTACACGGATGGTCCCAGTACTGAGACATTTAGATTATGAATCTAGACTAAAGGTGTTAAATTTACCAACACTGACCTATCGTCGTTTACGAGGAGATGTTATCGATGTGTATAAATACTTGCATGGCATTTTTACCTTTTCGCACGATATGTTTAATCAAGACTTATACAAAGGCACACGGGGTCATTCTCTAAAGCTGTTTAAGGACCGGAGTAAACGGGAATTAAGGAGGCATTTCTTTAGCCAGAGAACACTGGCGAAACCAGGCAGTCAGATATGACTACAAAGCCAAACTAATGCTAGCCAAGAGCGGTACATAGGCAGACTTTGCCTGAAGACCGAAGAGGATATGTATGTATATATGTATATGTATGTACATCCTGTCTGATGGTTGATGTGTCCTTACGCAACAGGTATACCAACTGACCAATGGCATAATTTCAAAGCTCAGATGCTACTGTGCACAAAAACATCACCTACACTCACTCATTCACACAATTTCTGCTCTCACTAATACACCCAAACTGTACAATTCATTTGTTCATAGGGACTCTGTCTATGTAATGGCGTATGCATTCTGACTGACTTATTGATGATCGGCGGCCATTTTTTGGCTGTTCTGTCTATTGAACATCACCTAGTGGGCAGCCCTACATTAGGTAGAATCGTCCGCCCCACTCTTGAGCTTTGGGGCGGAGGTCCAGGTCGTGAGAATCATACACTTAAGTTTTAAAACTGATACGCACTAACCGTTTCACATGTGTATTCCGTGACATACAACCGACACTTGGGCGTCAAGAAACTGAAGAAATGTGCTCCAAATAATTATTTATGAGTACATTTAATGATTTATCGGTCACATAAAAATATTTCATAAATAGCTGCCATACTGTGCCTTTGGGTCACATTGTCTAACATGGTTTCGTGTTAAATGAGGCCAGTGTGGGCCAGCAGCACAGACATAAATAAAACACCCGTTAGTAGTTTATAGTTGGATGAATAATGATGTAACTCTATGGTCAGCAGACGGCAATTGACCCACGAAATTCCCCTTTTGTATTCGTGTTCACAAAACATCCGGTTTTCTGTGAGATGTCAGAAACACATGCATTCTGACAAAAAGGTAATAATTTCACACTTTTACATGTTTATTGTCAGGTAACTTTAGTGATATACATATAAGAATGCATACAGACATGAAATATGTGTTTATTGCTCTGTTTCTGGCATTTTTGTAAGGTTTCACGTTTCATGAAAATGCGTACGTTTTTGACGAGCGGGTCCTTCACCTATACAACAGCAACAGCCAGATAGAAAAAATTGTATGGCGATTGACTTTTCTTAGCCCTACATTAGTGGGTTACTCATGGTGATCTCAGCCTGTAGAGATCTCGGCCTCAGTTAACTTATAAACCCGTCCCTCTTTATGAGATGTAATGGTTGCTCCCTTGGAGGGTTGATTCATAGTATGGGTGTTTGCTAAATGCTAAATGCGATAGTAAAGAAGTAAAATAAATCGTTAGGCAGGAAATTGATGCAATGCATACATGTAGGCCAAATGATGATGAAAGCAGGAACTTACGAACCGCCAAAAATAGTGGAAATGTTGTGGAGGAAACAGTAAAAGAAATCCGTGAAAGAAAAAATAGGGATACAAATTCCCTTATATTCAATGCCCCAGAACCAAAAACAAATCTAAAGCAAGAGAGGGTGAAGGTAGATATAGACAGGGATATAGGCGATAATGAACAAAAGCCCAGACCTGTCAAGGTAGTAATGAAAGACACTAACAAAAAGGTGGAATTGTTCAAACGTCTATCAAACTTAAGAGATGCAGAGGAAAAATATAAACGTCTCAGCAACCAACACGACTTAACAAAAAAAAGAAAGAGAGGAAGGAAAGAAACTCCTAGAGGAGGCCAGGACCAAAGAGATAATTGATGACGGGAAATGGTTGTACAGGGTGAGAGGCCCACCATGGGCCAGAAAAATTGTAAGATTCAAACCTCGAAGGGACCCGGAGTAAGACAAGAAAGATCATCTAACCAGAAAAACACTGTAAATACAAAGTATACACGTAAACAGTTAAACATTTAAATGTATCTACACCATCGCTGATAGTCTAATCAATAAATTTGCTGAGTTCAAAGCTTGAGTCGTATCACATAAGTGTATGGTGATTGGGATCACTGAGGTTAAACCGAAAAACCAGAAATGTCTATTAAACACAGCTGAACTGGGTTTGAGTGACTATGATTTATTTCATAACATTGATAAGCAAGGAAGAGGTGTTTGTGTATATATGCCCGCAAAACCCTTCCTATCTTTCAAGTCCATCTTTCAAGAATCGATATCGGTTGACATAAAACTAAACAAAAAGACACTCTTCTGATAGGATGTTTATATAAAAGCCCGGGGAGCTCTGGCACCAACAATGAACATTTAAATGAACTGATTAGTGAGGTAATGCACTATAAGCACATCTTCTCTTGCTTGGAGGTTTTAATTACCCCAACATAGACTGGCAAAACTGGTACACACTCTTAGAGAATACTAATAGCCCAGACACTAAATGTAAAGAAGGAATAAGAGATAATTTCCTCTTCCAACAATGTCACACTCCCCACAAGGGGGCGATTAGGAAATAAAACACTCTTAATTTATTTTTCACCAATGAAAAAGGTATGGTAGATGACATAGTGTATGAAAGCCCACTTGGTAAGAGTGATCAGTGATCACTCTGTCCTTATCATTACATTATGCATGGTGATGTTTTTGTGTCCATTGGCAATGGTTTATGTGTTTACAGCCCGGGGACAGTGTCACTGACAGTGAGCACACAGCTGACACTGCAGTGCCAGGAACAATGAGTCACAGTGTCACTGTCACTGTCACTGAGGACTGGTGGTCTGGGTTAGGCCTATGCTTTGCCTACGCTATGGTGCAAAGTCAAAGACGCAATTGTCATAGTCAGGTAACAGCCCAATCTTGGGCTAACGCAGGAGTTTGGACCAACGTCTTTTTAATGTCTCTTCCGAAAGACACAGGCACAGTGGGGTGAACGAAATTGCCCAAGATTCGAAACGGAAAAGGTGGATTCGAACCACCATCCTCTCGATCGACAGGCTGGTGCTCTAAACATTAGACTCTAACCATTTGACCACGGCTCCCCACATATTGCTGTATATGCAATATGGGCTCATAACCACACAAGTCCACACAACCCGAACATATCACACATCAGGATTAGTTCAAGTTACTGTCAGAATTGTGTCACCTAGGCTAGGGCTAGGCTAGAATTAATTACCACAACCCAAGACCTTGTAAAATCCCTAAATAACAGATAGCAAGGCGACGCTGTGATCCTCGATTTTTCCAAAGCGTTCGACTGAGTCATCCACCAACGATTACTTCTAAAACTTAAACCAAATTTGATGATGCCGCCCTGTGCCTGGTGGTAGATGGAATGTCATCTGCCTGGGTCCCCATCACTAGGAGTACCACAGGGAACTGTCCTGGGCTCATTGTATTTCCTTTCATTCATAAACAGTCTGCGAATCGGAATTACATAAGCTCTGTCTCTTTGCAGAAAACAGTCTCATTTATGATGAACCTACAATTTCAGAACTGTTTAGGGGCCAACCTCCTACCATTAATAGAGCTTGTAAGAATAAAGAAGCCCATAGATTGTGTGTGATGTGTAAATTGTAAACAAACTGAATGACATACGCTGACACAAATGTTCTTAATTATTTAAATTTATCAAACTGTATTAATAATTTTAACTGTTGTTCATGTCTAAGCGAGTTTATGTTATCTCATCTTTCCTGTCAATTGCAGTTATTCGACACTTCATTTTGGATGCTTCAAGGATCAAGGAATCCTGGGACCGCGTCCATGGCCTGTCATTGGAAACATACACACATCAGCCAGGATGGTCTGTCTCTCTCACACTTCCTGAACCAAATCAATTTTTAGCAAACCACTAGATTAGTTGATGTGGCAACTGGACCAAAGTTCAGTTCATGTTTGTACAGGACGATCAACAATATCAAATCTGGTTCCAAGCCTGTTATTTATGATGGCCGAGAAGGGCCATCGCTGTTGTGCGCTGAATTTGGCAATGCCATGGAGTGATGGGCATCACTCCATCACAACACTCCATTGCATCGCTCCATCGCATTGCCAAATTCAGCTAACAACAGCGATGGCCCTTCTCATCCATCATAGTCATTACTCATATCCACACATCTTTAATATAAAGTAGTTTGTGACTCTGTCTGTCTGTCTGTCTGTCTGTCTGTCTGCTATCTGTCTGTCTGTCTGTTCCCTCATATCTCCGTCAGTTTCGCATGTATGGGGCTGACATTTTGTAACTGTGCCTGGTGGCCCATGTTGGTGGTTCGTACATTAAAAAATATAAAAAATTCTACCGGGGGGTGGGATGTTACGTCATTGGAATCAATGTAAACTTATTACTTAAATGACATAAATCAGAACAATAGTTACATACAAATGTTAGAACCGTTATGTATGTTTCTGCCATTGTTATATGATCTATGTTAAACGTCCACCAAACACTTCGTGAAACTGGCAATTGTACATGATTTATGAGCCGTGAAGTTGCCATTGTCCTACCAAAACATGACTGGGTCGTGCAAGGAGTCATCAACATGACTGGGTCGTGCAAGGAGTCATAAACTCTTGCAGTGGCTGCCTTTTTGTCCAGTGCAACGCCAGACAACTTGGCTCGTTTTCTAATAAAAACTTTCACATGGAAAACGAAATTCTTTAAATGCTGAAGCATCCACATTATATATAGCCTAAAGACTCAATGTCTTTTTTCCGTTTTGGTAAGTTTCATATTTGATTGATTTTAGGGTCATATTGAAGCACAACAGTACTGGATTGAGAAATATGGAAAAAGAGTTGGGTGAGTGATGTACAGTCAGTCAAATAGCATTTGTCGCCTGTCTTCTGGGTGGTTTGTGGGACAGTATTCAATATCTTTTTACACAGAATGCTGCCAACCAGTTATAGTTTAACACTGTATGGAAATTAATCCTAAATATTGGATTTAGCAAATCATTTCTTATTACTTAATTAACATTGTGATGTTAACATAATATCTACAGCATCAACTGGCCATTATGTATCCAGTGTCAGTATCATGTTTGAAAAAGCCATGCGATCGACAAATCAGTCTCCTAGATTTACCAAACCTATTTAAACGAGAGGTTTGTTAATTTTATTTTATCCGTCTGGTGGTGCCACTGTTAAATTTTGTGAAGACACTTGGTACAGACCTTACACAATACGCATGTAACCATGTCTTGGTCGTGAACCTGATATCACAATTACTGGACACTTGCCCTTTCTATTGGCACCATCCATGCCTTCCATGATAGACTTAACTAAACAGCTCAACAAAATTCTGGGCACCTATGATGATTTACAGGACAAGTAGTGAGCCAGTGATCTTTTATATAACCAGATCTTTTGTCACAATATTTTAAAGTGTATTTTTATTATTTATTCTCAACTTGCTATGCCTGGATGGACATATGCAAATTGCCTTTTCAAAACACTTCCCCCCAACAACACATACACCTTGGACTACAATATATATATATTTTTCTTTTTATTTATATATACCTTTGTCATTTTCATTAGTAATTGTTCATGTCCCCCCTCCCCCTCCCCCCAGCTATTTTAGTGTATTGTTTTATCATATCACCACTAATGTTGCTTTCGCTGGCTTGCTTGTTTCTTGATAATTTACTGTTATGTATGTGAAACTGACGACATCAAGTCAGGACATGACACATGTTTATATATGTATACCTACATGGGTATACTGGTATATAATATCTACTTATCTCCCTTTATGGCCATAATCCAAAGTGCAGCCACTAATTTTTTTTGTTTTTGTCTAGTTTTTGTTTTGTTATATTTACTTTGACAACATCTTTCAATGTCTATCTCAGTTCACTCATTTATTTGCTCGAAGTGTACCTCAGTGTTGATGTACGCATGGAACAACAACATATAGATTTACTCATTCGCAATACTCATAAATTTCTTATATACACACTTATATTAATATCATTAAATAGATTTATGACCAATTCCACAAATGCAGACACAATAATGTTCGATGAAGCTTCCCTCTCCTACTTAGGAGGAGGTCAAAACAACCCAAGTAATGTTTTAGGTACAAATGAAAATAATGATAAGAATAACGAGCCTCAAGTAATACGCTGCTCTTCCTATTATGACATTGATAAGTTCACCAATTTAGCAAATAGTAACACTAACAGTTTTAGTATTCTAAGCTCAAACATTCAGTCTATAAATGTAAAGTTTAATGAACTTGAACTATTCCTAGAGGACCTACGTAGTACCATTTTTAAATTTACCGTAATATGTTTACAAGAGACGTGGAAAGCTGATAATGATGATTTCTCTAAATTTTTTTTAGATGGATATGATTGTATAACACAGGGGGAATGCAGAACCAAAGGAGAGTTACTAATATATGTGGACAATAAATATAAATCTGAAGTAAAAATTAATCTAAATATGTACGAACACTGGGAAGGGCCAATAATTAAAGTAACTGGAAATAGTTTATCAAAGACTATGACCATTGGAAATATATAGACCTTCAAGATCATGCAACAAAAATATTACAAAATTCATTCATGAATTTTCATCAGTTATATTATCTCTGAAGAATAGCAATAATAATATCATTATGATTACGAGACCACTAACACTATTCTCAAAACATACAACTCCATATTAAAAAGAAATATTCGTACAGCTAAACAAATCTATTTTGAATCACGATTTAACCAATTAAAAAATGACATAAGAAATACTTGGAAAACCATAAATGAAACTGATAAATCATATATAGCAAACAAATTCAATAACTATTTTACAAACATAGGTCAGACTATTGCAGAAAGCATTCTATATAAAGGAAACAAGGACTATGGCTACTTAAATAATCAGATTGGATTTAGTAGATAGAATAATTACTGAAATGGAGAAAAATTACTTACCAATTAATATTTCTCTTGATCTTTCCAAGGCATTTGATACTATTTCATATTACTAAACAAATTAAGATACAGTATTATGGCTTACAAACAAACTCTTCTTTTGTTTAAAAGCTATTTCAACAATGTAAATAGTACACCGAAATTGATAATACTACATCTAAAACTTTACTTATAAAAGTTGGAGTACCACAAGGGTCCATCCTTGGACCACTATTATTTACTATATATATATAAATGATTTCTCACAAGCCAGCCAAATGTTTAACTTTATAATATATGCTGATGATACCACTTTTCTTAGCACTATTGAAACTTTTAGTGATAGTGTCCAAAATAAAAGAACTCAAAATAGTTGAATGGCTTGATATTAATAAGCTGTCACTAAATAAAAGTAAATCTAAATATATGACCTTCCAAATGTCAAGCGAAACTGCACAGACTTTAATTCTCAAAATAGATCATATAGAATTTAATTGGAAAAAAAACACTGAAAAAATATAAAATAAGTGTTCCAAAACTATAGGAATACTAAACAGATTAAAACATTTGCTACCTTTAGAAATAAAAAATATTTTATATAATGCATTAATATTACTTCATATTAATTACTGTATTATGAAATGGGGATATCAAGGAAACAGATTAGTGAAAATACAAAAGAAAGCAGTACGAATTATAACATTAACCAAATACAATTCACATGCACAACCACTTTTTTAAAACTCAACACATTTAAAGTAAAAACCTTAACTAAAATTACAAGAACTTAAATGTTATTACAAATATAGACATCAAAATCTACCTGTCTACATATTAACTTGGCAGATAACCCCAAAAGCCAGCATGCACAACTTTAACACTCGGCGAACAACTGATCTACAAACTTCCAGAACTAAACATGAATTTGCCAAAAAAAATTCTTTATACAACTTGCCACATGTTATAAACAATATCCTTGATATAGTTGTAGACAAGATAGTCACTCATAGAGGCTTCTCAAGTTATGTCAAACACTACATGCTACAAAAGTATAATGTCACATGCACTATTCTAAATTGCTATATATGCCAACTAAATTAAATAAATTACGAATGAGTGCAACACAGTTCATGCAAGTAGTACAATTCAACTTTTCAGTCTCTACATGCGTACAGACGAACACATCACACAAAACACTTCAACACAACACACCATCACACACTTCAATTGATTACATGTGAGAAAGAGACAAAAAAACTAACATTTTGACATAATAATTTTTTTTAAATTAAAATGTAGGAATAGATGTATAAGGAATATCTCTTATTTTTTATTTGGGTGGCTCCTACGATAGCAACCAGTTTTGGTTTTAGTAGGAGTCTCCCGTCCCACAGCAATTTTTGTTTTGCTTTTTGTTGCATAATGTAAGTCCAAAATAGAGATTTCAAAAAACAAATGTGACAGCTTTGTGTTTAAAACTTCTTTCTTATGCTGTGCACCAGCACCCTATGTAATAGTCCTTGATCAGATCAGGTTCATGTAGTATTGAAAGAAGTAGAAGACGCTCCTTCTGTTGTAGGATGTTTGTGGGCAGTACTCCAATGTTGATGACCACTGACACTGATATGGTGCGCAGCATTATGGTGAAAGACTTTGCACACTTCCACAACTGGCCTGTGAGTAACACTATAAAATAACACAAAAGTAATGTTCCTAATGCTACAAAAAAAATTTAATATAATAAAAAAAAAAATATTTGTATAATGTATGGGTATTAAATAAATTTTATTATAATCATTGTGTGCAATTCTTCAGGATCTGATCTCAGACAGTGGGACGTTCTCCCAGACACTGATTGCCCTCAGAGACGGCCAGTGGAAACACGTCCGAGTGCAGCTCTCTCCAGCCTTCAGTTCAGCCAAACTAAAACAGGTACAGGGGAAGTAAACTGTCTTCTCAAGTCCCCATCTGCCCAGCTATCCCAATTCCTCCTGGGCACAAGTGGCAATCTTGTGATCTACATCTGTAGTGCTGTCATATAATATTCAAGTTCAACACATTACAACTTTCATCTTACTCAGCCTACATGATACGCTAACATAATGGTTAGAATGTCCGACTATCAATTGAATCCTCTTGCTGCTTTCTGAAGCCCTGACAGTTTCATTGATTCATGTTGTCCCGGCCTACTCCACTGTGAATGAGTTCTTTGGTGGAATGTCGGAGTGAATAGTCTTCGTGCAGTAACTGCAGCTTGGTTGAATATTTCCAAGAGAAATTGAGTTGGTGTTGGAAGTCTGCCAGCTGGAGACATGTAAATCACTTTGAACGGTCCTAGATACTATGCTATATAAGAGTATGCCATACAGATTTTTGGAAAGTATACGGCCATATCCAGTTTTTATGCAGATTTGTTTAAAATGGAAAATTGTGATAAAGTACATATTTTCATGTGTTCATCATGCGAGTATCAAATCAAATGACAAATTTATAGAGCAGTTGAAACATAAATACTTTTGATGCTAGGCAGATTTCCAGCAAAACCTAGCAGAATTTGTTTGATGTAGTATATTTAGTTGCTGTGATGCTCCATCACCCCGTGTTGTTTTCCAATAATGTCATTAGCCTGTACCCATTTTTGTAAGTAACTATAATCTGTTGTTTAACGAAAAATACCCGGTTTTGTCAGGTAATTGATTTTGTTAAGATTTTTTGGATGTGAAAGTCATAGAAATTGTGTTCTAATAATGACCCAGTGTCACAATTCTGATGTTTATGACTTTCATAATCAAAAGTAATCCAACCATGATACAATGTCATCTTGTGACATTGACACAAGGTTATTCACAAATATTAAATTTTGTAGATGACATCAGACATGAATGCCTGTGCTGCACTGCTTATGAAGAATCTGCTGGGAGAAGTGGACAACAAGGCAGGGATTAGCGTAGTCACGTAGGTCTTTCTTAGAAGGCTTGTGTTAAGTACCATAATTATCCGTGTATAATACACGTTTTTACTTAAAAGTCCAGTTGCTTATTATACATGGTAAAAAGATTTTTTTTTAAATGTGTCAGACCAAATGCACAGTAATCAGGGTATATAGATTGGCCTAAATTATTTACACCACTAAACAACAATTTTTACCTAATTTTTTTCTATGCCAATGCATTCATTCCACATGCAAAAACATATATTCTTAAAAAATATTGTTTTTTTGCAGTCCAAATAGCGCCACAGAGTGAGTAATAATGATCGCTGCAAAAGATACTGATGCAAAGCAGTGCCACATGGACTGAAACAGTGCTTTAACCAAACTATCAGAAGTGTGGAAATCGGGGGTTGATGCTAAAAAGTTGGGGTTCATATTATAGATGGTATTATAGAGATTCAATTAGATTTGAACAAAAAGTCAGTATACACGGAAAATTACGGTAATTTATTCTGCATGTTCAGCATAATTTCTGCAGTACAATCATATGAAACACTGACTGCTGACAACTTACAGTACCACTTCCTCCCATGGGACACATCAGTAGCTGTTCATGTAACCACAAGCACTTAATGTAAACATATTACACATTTCACTTTATCTGAAGAAAATGTACTATTCATAATAATCACTGCAGGAACATAAGCAATGGCCCCTTGATGTTTATGCATTTGATGTGTTGCGACTAACTATAGAACTGATACAGTTTCTGCAAACAAATTATCCCATTGGTTGGATTTTAATTCAAAATACCTGTATGGGCCCATGTATCTATTGACATCAATTTATTACAAATTACATTTTGTTGATGTTTCAGCAGTACTGTTTGGTACAATTGACACCAAGTATTCTGTTAGTGTAGCTTTTAATTATCTCCGTCATCAGAAAATACATTGGTTGTTAGTTTACTTTCCATGTTTCTCTGTGCCATCTAGATTCATGGGCGCCTTCGCAATGGACGTGATAGCCCGCACCGTCTTTGGTCTCCAGATCAACTCACAGCTCGAACCCGACTCTCCCTTTGTCCTCCATGCCAAACAAGCCTTCGGAAGTCTCAAGAGATTCAGTCCCTCCTTCCTTCTTGGAAGTAGGTCCATTCAATTCCTTAGCTTTATAATGGACACAGCAGCCTGCAGGACCTTCTTGAACTCTAGTTAACATTCACTTTGTGCCGTCCATGGCTACCTACCAGGACCCTTGTTAAGGTGCAATGTATTGGAGGCGCGGTCAGTGGATGTCGTCCAGTTCCTTTCAGCATCTGTGCATTTTATTCGTAATTTCCTTGGATTTTTGCCAGAATATAGCTCACATTGCATGATCGGTAATGTTACTATTAAGCATTAACTGTACCACTCTACTTTTGAAAAAAAATGCATGCATCTAGTTAGAATCAATGAATCTAGAATCAATGCTATTTTCATTTGTAACTTGTTATGTATTGTATGAAATAATTGGCTGAAAACACACTTTGAAATATTTTATTTTCCATAGTATGAATACTTCAGTTGACAGGTGTTCTAACTGATAATGCAATGTTGTTTCTCTCAACCAGTCATCTTCCCGTTCCTGAGGCCTGCATTTCACTGGCTCAATTTGTCGACAGTTGATAGATCATCAGAGGAGTTCTTCACCAAGGTCATAGAGGAAGCCATGTGGACACGGAAGGAAGGAAACAATGTAGGTGACCTGGCACTGTGTCACTTGTGATGTCTTAGGTGGCCTGCCAGGATATCTTACTTCTGTTCAGCTTCACAACAAAACAGGACGACTGATATTGATGACAAAGATAAAACTGAAACATTCATTGCAGAGATGAATCGGTGAGACAGTTTGATGCCCATCTGATGTTCTGTAGGACCGGGTGGACTTCCTGCAGCAGATGTTGAAGTGTAACAAAGAAGCAGAAGCAGCGGAAGCAGCAGCCCAGGTAGACAAGAAGCGTCTTGAGGCATCATCTGTGGAGGACGTCCCCAGGAAAGAACGCAAGAAAGGTCAATATCTCGATGACCATCAACACACTCGTTCCAATCATCCAATTCCACGGATTTATGGGCTTAAGCAGCACTTGTGCTGTGGAATGGTCTCCCTCACTGTCTCAATCTGTTAATGTAATATCTTTAATGTCTTTTAACACCTGCGTACATAAGTTAATTGTGGACATATATCGAGAAACAAAACTGTTGTAAAGTGTTTTGAGCAGATCAAGGAACTGAAACACCACTATGTAAGAAATTATTATTGTTTTGATGAAGGATTTTTTTTAACAGAAAAACATCCTGAGGACCTTTATAAAGTCTGATCATTTCTATCATAAAATCATTTTATGTACAAACACTATCTATTCTAATGTTTGACCTTCCTAATTTGATACTTTTCTTATGTCTCTTCTTATGTCTCCTTGTAGGTCTGACCCACACTCAGATACTTTTCTTATGTCTCCTTGTAGGTCTGACCCACACTCAGATACTTTTCTTATGTCTCCTTGTAGGTCTGACCCACACTCAGATACTTTTCTTATGTCTCCTTGTAGGTCTGACCCACACTCAGATACTTTTCTTATGTTTCCTTGTAGGTCTGACCCACACTCAGATACTTTTCTTATGTCTCCTTGTAGGTCTGACTCACACTCAGATACTTTTCTTATGTCTCCTTGTAGGTCTGACCCACACTCAGATACTTTTCTTATGTCTCCTTGTAGGTCTGACCCACACTCAGATACTTTTCTTATGTCTCCTTGTAGGTCTAACTCACACTCAGATACTTTTCTTATGTCTCCTTGTAGGTCTGACCCACACTCAGATACTTTTCTTATGTTTCCTTGTAGGTCTGACTCACACTCAGATACTTTTCTTATGTCTCCTTGTAGGTCTGACCCACACTCAGATACTTTTCTTATGTCTCCTTGTAGGTCTGACTCACACTCAGATACTTTTCTTATGTCTCCTTGTAGGTCTGACCCACACTCAGATACTTTTCTTATGTCTCCTTGTAGGTCTGACCCACACTCAGATACTTTTCTTATATCTCCTTGTAGGTCTGACCCACACTCAGATACTTTTCTTATGTCTCCTTGTAGGTCTGACCCACACTCAGATACTTTTCTTATGTCTCCTTGTAGGTCTGACCCACACTCAGATACTTTTCTTATGTCTCCTTGTAGGTCTGACCCACACTCAGATACTTTTCTTATGTCTCCTTGTAGGTCTGACCCACACTCAGATACTTTTCTTATGTCTCCTTGTAGGTCTGACCCACACTCAGATACTTTTCTTATGTCTCCTTGTAGGTCTGACTCACACTCAGATACTTTTCTTATGTTTCCTTGTAGGTCTGACCCACACTCAGATACTTTTCTTATGTCTCCTTGTAGGTCTGACCCACACTCAGATACTTTTCTTATGTCTCCTTGTAGGTCTGACCCACGCTCAGATATTTTTCTTATGTCTCCTTGTAGGTCTGACCCACACTCAGATACTTTTCTTATGTCTCCTTGTAGGTCTGACTCACACTCAGATACTTTTCTTATGTCTCCTTGTAGGTCTGACCCACACTCAGATACTTTTCTTATGTCTCCTTGTAGGTCTGACCCACACTCAGATACTTTTCTTATGTCTCCTTGTAGGTCTGACCCACACTCAGATACTTTTCTTATGTCTCCTTGTAGGTCTGACCCACACTCAGATACTTTTCTTATGTCTCCTTGTAGGTCTGACTCACACTCAGATACTTTTCTTATGTCTCCTTGTAGGTCTGACCCACACTCAGATACTGGCCAACTCAACGTTGTTCTTCATCGCTGCCTACGATACGACCTCAACGACCTTGATGTACCTGCTGTATAACCTTACTCTCAACCCTGACTGTCAACAGAGGGTAGCTGACGAGATCAACGAGGTCATGGGGGATGAGGTATGGCGATGTTCTTGTCTTTCATGACAGCAGCAGCAAGTTGTTTTTCAAAATGACGACCACATCATGTTTATCATAAAATAAAACACACAGTTCAAAAACAGTTAATTACAATAAAAAATTCTTCTTATATTTAACTTTTGTCGTTTTTAGGGGGAGTTAAGCAACAAGACAAAAAGAAGAATTGTAGTACAATGTAGTGTGTTTGTTTTTTAGTGGGGTGGGGAGATGTAGGAAGACAGGGAGGGGTGTTTTAAGGAATTCAGAGGTAGAGTTGAAACCAGGCCTAAAAAAATTAGTGGCTGCAGACGCCAATTCTAAGTCAAGTAATTAATAAAAAATCTAAAACATTTTTTTACTTACTTTTACTTTAGTTCTTTAATTAACTTTATTTTCACTTTATTGATCTGCTGTTGCCACGAAGCATCATGAGGAGATGACCTTTGTCAGCAAGGTGTGAGGCTTGGGCAGGTGTGAGCTTGTGTTTTCTTAGTGTCTGTGTAACACCATTGATCCACCTCTTTCTCTGCCATCCTCTTGCTCTGTATCCATGTTTCTTGTTGCTTGCTCTTGCAGCTGGTTGACTTGGCTATTTCCTGACTAAGTGGCCAAACCACTTCATTGTATGTAAATGTGATCAGTCATTGGTCATGTTCCCACCATATCTCATATGTTTTTTTTATCTCCTGGTCTTTTAATTTAGCTCTAAAAATATTAATAAATCAATTAATTATAAATATACTTGTAACCAACATGACTATGCATGTAGTTTACTAAATCATTTGATTTGATAAATTTTATCAAACAGGTACTACATTTTCTCTCAAACATTGTTACAGTTATTTTGATGTGTTACCAAATGAAATGTAATGTAAGAAATTGGTATTAATGTGTGATTTGCAGGTTGATGTGAGATACGAGATGCTGAGAGAGATGACATATCTGGACAAGTGTCTCCAAGAAACACTGCGGATGTACCCTCTGTAGTGTTTTCTGGTTAGCATACAATACAGCATACAATACAAGTTCGTAAATCAACCGGTACTTTATTCACCTCGCCATGAGGGTGTCTCTCCCCGAGATATTCTCCCCCGTATTATAACAACAATAGATCATGCCACATCCTCCTTTCTCATATTTGGTCAGAGGTTACCAGCACATGACCAGGTTACACAGCGACATCGTAATCGCTCAGGTGGGACGGCAGCTTCCTCTCTCTTGCAGGATTCCGTCTCGGAGCTACGTCTGCCACTGGTCGATCTGGCTGTGCTGCGGCTTCGCCCGGGTCGCCATCTTCTCCGTCCTCGTCATCGGGGATTTCGATAGTGTTGCCGTGTCATACGGCGGCGCAGTCGGAGTAGGATTCAGGTGACGTCGATTGCGTCGAACGTCGCCTTGGTGTGTCCTCACGATGTACGACCGGGGCGACTGTGAGCCGACCTCTTTTAGCACGGTGCCTCGCCGGTCCATGTCAGTGACCCACACATGCTCTCCCGGCATCAGTCGTCTCAAGTGGACTGCTCGATGGCGCTTGTCGAATGACTTTTTCTGTCGATTCTTTATCTCAAGCCGCGACTTCCTCGCTCCTCGTAGATGCGACCACTGTGGTTCTAGTAAGGCTGGTATCGTCGGTATTGGCGTCCGAAGCTTCCGCCCCATCAGTAGCTCAGCTGGGCTGTAACCATTGCTCAAGGGCGTCGACCTATACGCGAGAAGTGTGTCGTAAGGGTTGTCGCTCTTCGCCAGTAGACATTTTAGGGTCTTCACGGCTCGCTCAGCTTCACCATTTGACTGAGGGAACCGAGGGCTGCTTGTCGTGTGCAGAAAGCCCCTCGCTGCAGCAAACCTCCTGAATGTATCTGATGCGTACTGGGGACCATTGTCTGTGACCACAACTTCAGGGACGCCATGACGTGCAAACATTGATGTCATGTGGTTCACGATGGAAGCCGACGTCGTGCTGCTCAATTTGGAGATCTCAACGAACGCCGACAGATAGTCGACAACAAGTAAGTATGGTGAACCGTTTAGTTCGAAGAGGTCAGAGCCAACCTTCTGCCATGGGCGTTCTGGAACATCAGATGGTATCATCGGCTCTGCTTGATTTACTCGTTCTTTGGCGCATCTGTCGCAGCTCTCCACCAAGTCTTCGATCTGTTTGCTCAGACCCGGCCACCAAACTGATTGCTTCGCCCGTTCTCTGCATTTAGTGATACCTTGGTGTCCTTCGTGGATCTTCTCCAGTATCGATGGTCGCATTGCCAGCGGAATGACGAGGCGACTCCCCTTCAGCAGCAAGCCTTGTTGCACAGTGAGCTCCGCAGCGACTTGCAGGTACACCTTCTCGTCCGGCCTCAGTCTCGCCCTGTCGGGCCATCCTTGCTGGCAGTAAGTCTGGATGCGTTGGCAGGTGGCGTCGTCCACCTGGGCCTGCTTCAGTTCGAGTAGGCGCTTCTCGGTAATGGGAAGTGTCTTCAAAACTGCATTGACGTATGCTTGGCAGTCCTGCTCGAAGCTTACGTCTTGCGGTTGTCTGTGCTCCACAATGGGTGCTCGTGACAGCGTATCAGCCGTAATCAAGTCCTTGCCGGCTACATGTGCGATACTATAGTTGAATTGCATCAGCCTCATTCTGAAGCGCTGAATCCTGGGCGGCAGCTGATCAAGTGTCTTCTGTCCCAGAAGTGACACGAGAGGCTTGTGGTCGGTCTCGACGTGAAATGTTTTCCCCAGAAGGAAGTCGCTGAATCGCTCACAAGCCCACGTCGTGGCGAGTGCTTCCTTTTCTATTTGGGCATAGCGTTGTTCCGTGCTCGACATGGATCTGGAGGCATATGCGACTGGCTGAAGTTTACCATCTGGTTGTCTCTGTAGAAGTACTGCTCCTAGGCCGTGTGAGGACGCGTCTGCAGATAGTGTCGTTTCCTGCTTTGCGTCGAACAGAGCCAGTATTGGTGTTGATGTAATGCTCTCTTTCAACTGCTTGAAGCACCGCTGCTGATCATGGCCCCAGGTCCAGTCATTCTTCTTGCACAGAAGGTCGCGCATCGGTTTCGTGATTTCAGCTAGGTGTGGCGTAAACTTCCCCAGCTGGTTGACCATTCCCAGAAATCGACGGACTCCGCTCACATCGACTGGTTCAGGCATGTCGAGAATCGCCCTGATCTTCTCTCTGTCTGGGTGTATTCCCGACGCGTCAATCATCTGGCCCAAGAACGTCACGTGTTGAACTGAGAATTGACACTTCTTCGTGTTCAGTGTCACCTTGGCCTGCTGCAGCCTCGAGAGAACCTCGTGTAGGCGCTGATCGTGTTGTGGCTGAGTGGCACCGAAGACAAGTACGTCATCCATTTGACACAGGACGCCAGGTATCCCCTCCAGGATTGCCGACATTCGTCGTTGATAGTGCTCTGGTGCTGACGAAATGCCGAAGGGTAGCCTTCTGAAGGCGAATCTACCGAACGGTGTGATAAACGTTGTCAGCAGAGTCGATTCTTCAGACAACGGGACTTGCCAAAACCCAGAGTTTGCGTCCAGTTTTGAGAATATCTTGGCACCTGCTAGCTGTCCCAGAGTATAGTCGACCGAAGGCATCTCATATCGTTCCCGACGTACACTTTCATTTAGTTTTGTTAGGTCGACGCAGATCCTGACATCGTCTTGTGATTTTGGGACAACCACCATGGGCGCGCACCAATCAGTTGGCTGTTCGACTTTACTGATGACGCCCAAAGCTTCCATCCTCTTCAGTTCTCTTTTCGTTTTCTCCATCAATGGTAGGGCCACACGTCTTGGCACATTGACGGCGAAAGGCTGCGCGTTCTCCTTCAGTGTGATCGTGTACGGCCCTTCCATCTTGCCGAGGCCGTTGAAGATATCCGGAAATTCTCTGTGATACTCATCTGTTGCCCCTTCTACCGACTCCACTCGGCTGATCAACCGCAGCGCGTCTATTGCAGGGTTGCCTAGAAGCGCCTTGTGTATGCCCCGGACGACGTATATGTTCTGCTTTGTGGCTGTAGTCTTCCCTTGTAGCACCGTTGTGAACATTCCCACAACAGCCAGCAAACCGTTGTTGCCAACCCCGAAGAGTTTCTTATTAGCCTTTCGGAGCGGGTTCACACCTATCAGTTCATTGTACAACTGTTCAGGAATCACTGTTTCGTCTGCACCGGTGTCAATGCGAAATTTAACACCTGACCCCCCCATTTTCAGTGTTATCAACCACTGTTGGTTTGATTTGTTGTCAGCGACTGAGCCTAGGAATGTGTATTCTGTGTCATTGCCATCATCGCACACTGCACCAATTTTTTTTGGACAAGCAAACTGAAGCAAAGTGGCCTGTCTTTGAACATTGGTGGCACTTTGCATCTTTCGCTGGGCAGTATTGTTTCTGATGTGACTGCCTGCCACATCGTCTGCATGGCTGGTTGGTCTGATACGAAGACGCGGTGTACGACGTCTGTTTCCCTTGTTGTAACGCCGCTCTCGGTCTGCGCTCAAACGGACCACGATACGGCCTGGATTGCATAGCGTCGACGTTCGTGGCGCCATCTTGCGACCGTGACTGCATGCTGTCGATATTCATCGCGCCCTCTTGCGGACTACTTCGCACTACAGTTTGTTGTTTTCGTACGGCCTCCTTTTGGCGTGCGTGATCAACCGCTCTCTTCAGAGTAAGCTTTGCGTCTAGTTGTAGCTTCTCGGATAACTGTTCGTCACGCAAACCAACAACAATTCTATCGCGTATCATGTCATCCTTCAGCGCCCCGTACTCACAGTGTTCGACTAGCTTGTACAGGTCCGTGACGAACGCGTCTACAGATTCACCGGTCTGTTGTTGTCGCTGATTAAACTTCGCCCTTTCATATATCACATTCCTCGTGCCAATGAAATAGCTATCAAACTTGTCTTTGACTACTTCAAACGTGCTCGTGTTGCTGTCATCCGGACTAAAACTCAGCGATGCCAATATGTCATCCGCTTCGTCTCCCATGCTGTAAATCAGTGTATTTACCTGGTCGGCATCGGGCTTTCCTGACCACGGGCAACTGAATCAGCTTGAGCCCCTGTAACTGATATATATATATATAAGGGTATGCAACTAGAAATGACCCCACTCACCTTTCAACATCCGTATCTCGGCGTGGCGATGCGTAATCCGAATACTGTGACCTTACACAAACGTCCCAATGAATAAACTTTCACTATACCTACTTGTCATTAAAAACATATATGGATTTCTTATGAAAAGCGGTACGTTAACGACTGTACGCACAGAATGATTACCCGCATGCATACAGTAACATGACAATGTTACCGGAAGTGAGGTGCATGTTGGGTAGTGAGGTGTGCAAAATCCTTTGTTAGGCAAACGCCACGTGTTTGACCTTTGCAAGAGGATTGTCGACGCACACCTGTCACCTGCTGTAGAATGTGTCAGACTAATAATTGGCTCCTTTTGTTGTGTAGATTATTTGCCTAACAAAGGATTTTGCACACCTCACTACCCAACATGCACCTCACTTCCGGTAACATTGTCATGTTACTGTATGCATGCGGGTAATCATTCTGTGCGTACAGTCGTTAACGTACCGCTTTTCATAAGAAATCCATATATGTTTTTAATGACAAGTAGGTATAGTGAAAGTTTATTCATTGGGACGTTTGTGTAAGGTCACAGTATTCGGATTACGCATCGCCACGCCGAGATACGGATGTTGAAAGGTGAGTGGGGTCATTTCTAGTTGCATACCCTTATATATATATATCAGTTACAGGGGCTCAAGCTGATTCAGTTGCCCGTGTTCCTGACAGTCCTGACGCCTGCCGAAATCGCTCGAATCGACGGATCCACTTCGGCCATTCCTCAGGCTTTGCGAAGTTCATCGGCGCCGGTGGCGCAATTTGGTAGGCCGGTGTTGCCATCTCACTTCTGATACCATGTAGTGTTTTCTGGTTAGCATACAATACAGCATACAATACAAGTTCGTAAATCAACCGGTACTTTATTCACCTCGCCATGAGGGTGTCTCTCCCCGAGATATTCTCCCCCGTATTATAACAACAATAGATCATGCCACACCCTCCAGCCATCAGGTATCTACATTATCTAAACTAGAACAGTGCCGATGTATGAAATTAAATTTATTTGTTTGACCAATATATTGTCAAGGCATTGACACACTGGTATCATGAGAACCACTGTAATGTAACCAAGAAAATAAGATTAATTCTTAAATGCTTATAATTTACATACTTTATGACCACTGACTATGTGATTTTGTTAAAACTAAATTCCACCCAATTACAAAAGAATTAATCTCTTTAATGCCAGAACTAAAAAAATTACAAGCAGAATGAATAATTGGCCAAACAACGTCATTTGGAAATTGGTTTCTTCTAAAGTTTTATTAATTAATGTTCCAAAGTTTCTGAAGTTTTAATGTGAACATCTTTTAAGTGTGTCGCGGGAAGCATACATAGATGTCGTTGTGAATGGAGTTGTCATACGGAAGGACACGATGGTACACATACCCGTCTATGTCCTCCACCATGACCCACAAGTGTACCCGCAACCAGACAAGTTCGACCCAGAGAGGTGAGTTGGTATTACGTGTGTTAGATTGAAGGCCTTATGGTATAAAAAAAATGTAATTGTACATTTATTAGTTATGGGGTTTATTAAATCCCTTCACTTTCCAAGAATCCGAGAAGGTAGTCCAACGATACATGCAGAGGGACAATACCCCCAATACATGCAGAGGGACAATACCCCCAATGCATGCAGAGGGACAATATCCCCAATATATGCAGAGGGGCAATACCACCTGAATACATGCAGAGGGAAAATACCCCCAATACATGCAGAGGGACAATATCCTCCAGTGCATGCAGAGGGACAATACCCCCCAATACATGCAGAGGGAAAATACCCCCCCACAATACATGCAGAAGGACAATACCCCCCAATGCATGCAGAGGGACAATACCCCCCCAATGCATGCAGAGGGACAATACCCCGTATGGGCATTTAGTGGTCAGTCTAAAGATCTTTTTTAGTATTATATTGGAGAACCCGATTTCCGTGTAATATCACGCAGATTTGGCTGCGCACGAAATACGAGAACATAATCGAGTGCAAATATTACGCGCTCTGTATATAATGTCCTTGCTGAATATAAAACAGTTCTTCTTGTGGACTGGTTTATAGGGTTTATAGCCCAACATCAACAGAAATAATAAAATGTTGGTTGTGCATCAATAAAATATATGAATCTGTGTTCGCTACGACTTGACAAACATTTCATCCAATTGATCAGATTCTCGCCAGAAGCAAAGGCAGCCAGAAACCCGTTCTGTTACCTGCCGTTTGGTGTCGGGCCACACAGCTGTATTGGGATGCATCTGGCACAGCAGGAAATAAAGATCGTGATGGCAGCAGTCCTGCGACGGTTCCGTTTTGTTTCCTGTCCACAGACTCAGGTCTGTATGTTTGCCTTCATAATGAATTTGTCAGCGTGCTTCAGTTTGGCTGAAGGTACATTTAAGGTGCAAACTACAGTATATGCTGTATATGCTGTGAACGTGTGTAGTTTGGGGATCTCGTTGTTCGTATTTTCTCTTAAATTAAATTGAAATTCCCCATTGTTAATTACAGGATGGGCTGTTTAGCTTTATAAAACGTGGTATTGTTTTTTAATATTAATTTTTTATGCATACGTAGTATGCATTCGTGCATGCGTGTCTTACAAGAAGACGTTGACACTATTTTGTCTGTTTCAGTTCCTACTGACATTCAAAAGCAGCATGATCCTGACTCCAGAGAAGGACATCATGCTGGCCGTGGAGAAACGGTAGAGTGCTACAGGAAGTCAACGTAGCATTGACTTGTGGGAAAGCAATGATGCATTGTGGAAAGACAATGTTTGGGTGTCAACACTGAGAAGACATAGTATAGTGCAGCATGGAAAAAAATTTCTTCGGATTAATGAATACCAGTGTACAAAAGTGGTTGTAAATAATAATACAGTATTTTGTTTCTGTGCCATATATCTGGCAGTTGTGGCCATTCAGAGGCGCATTACAGTAATAAAACATTTATAAATGAGTTTTAAATACAGAACATATATGACTAAGACGTATAAAGCATTAAAATAGTATTAAAATAAATAAATAAGATCAAAATACTGTAGATACAAGTTAAAAGTGAATAATAATAGTTAAAAGTTAATATTAAAATGTTCGTGTCGTTGAAATAAAAGTGGCATGAGTACATAACTGTAGACATGTTATTTAAAGAGAAAATGCACGTTTAAAAAGAAGAGTCTTAAGCTGCTTCTTGGAGCTGTTATGACAGTCTGCAGCACGCATGGCAAGAGGCAGATTGTTCCAGAGGCGCGGTGCTGCATGTAAGAATGCTCTGTCGCCTTGAATACAGAGCTTGCTGCGCGGAACCTCCGGCATGACGCAGCCAGAACGTGTAGGCTGCGAAACGTGAGCATGAGTAGTTTATACTCGATGCATTGTTTCATAGGCAGCCAGTGAAGGTCTATCAGAACAGGTGTGATGTGATCGCGTCTCTTAGTTCTGGTTATGAGACGGGCTGCAGCATTTTGTACTCTCTGGAGCTTGGTGAGAAGATGGTAAGAAATTCCGTAGAGCAGACCATTTCCGTTGTCAAGGTGAGATATCACGTAAACATGCACCATCATCTCTGTGGTTTTCCGATTCAGAAGATTTTGAGTTCTGCCAATACTGTGGAGATGGTAATATGCCACGTGACACACATGCTGTACATAGCTCTTCATACTTAGGCATCATCGAAGAAGACGCCGATGTTCCTGGCCACAGTGGAGGTAGGCACGATGGCATTAACAAGCTCTATGTGCGGCATAGAGATTTTGCTCTTAATGTGAGGCGAGCATATCATAATAACCTCTGTTTTGTCAGCATTTAGTTTGAATTTATTCATGAGCATCCATTCTTGTATTTGTGTCTTCGTCTGAGAGAGGCCTGAAAGCGATGTAGAGTTGGGTGTCGTCAGTATGTTGATTCCATGCCGATGTGCGATATCACCAGGTGTAGTGTAGGAAATGAAGATCAGTGGGCCGAGCACAGAGCCCTGCGAGACTCCAAAAGCCACAGGACGTTCCGCTGATGTCCTGCCGTGCACTTGAATATTCTGATTTCGGTTAGTAAAATACGATTCAAACCATTTAAGGGTAGTTCCAGTTATTCCAAAACGATCTTTGAAGCGTGTCAGCATGATTCCGTGGCCGATCGTGTCAAACGCTGATGACAAATCTAGTAGCACTAGTATGGCTGCCCTGCGCTCGTCCAGCATGCACAGCAGGTCATTGCATACTCTAACCAGTGCTGTTTCAGTGCTGTGGTGTGGGCGATAGGCAGATTGCATTTGCTCATAAAGTCTGTTGTCGGATGTTTGGAGAAACGAGCAGCAACAACTTTCTCGGTGATTTTTGACACAAAAGACAAGTTCGACACTGGACAATAGTTCTTGAAGTCGTTTGGGTCCATGGTTGTTTTCTCCAAAAGGAGAGATACGAGAGCCTTTTTAAAGGTGGATGGAAACACTCCTGTGGTAATAGATTAGTTCACTATATCCAGCAGAATTGAAAGAAGGTTACCTTATCAAGATCCCCAAGAAAGGAGATCTGAGCCGCTGTGATAACGACAGAGGAATCACGTTGTTGTCAGTACCTGGGAAGGTTCTAAACAGAATAATCCTAGAGAGGGTGAAAGGCAAAGTGGACCAAACTTTGCGTGAACAGCAAGCAGGCTTCAGGCAGGACAGAACTTGTACTGGCCAGATTGCAACACTGCGAATCATAGTGGAACAATCCATCGAATGGAACTCATCCCTATACGTCAACTTTGTTGATTACGAGAAAGCCTTTGACAGTGTGGACAGGGAGACACTCTGGAAAGTGCTAAGACACTATGGGGTGGCCAAGAAACTAGTCAACATGATCAAAAACTCCTATGAGGGAAAGTCATGCAGAGTCATTCATGAAGGTCAACTTACAAAGAACTTTGAGGTTATGACAGGGATGCTTACTGTCACCATTCCTCTTCATTCTAGACATATACTGGGTCATGAAAACGGCAACCAAGGAGAAACGAAATGGAATCAATTG
Organism: Lamellibrachia columna; assembly: GCA_963662155.1. Taxonomy (NCBI): domain Eukaryota; kingdom Metazoa; phylum Annelida; class Polychaeta; order Sabellida; family Siboglinidae; genus Lamellibrachia; species Lamellibrachia columna. The sequence goes on along the minus strand of OY759267.1, from coordinate 13,780,894 downwards.
GACGATGCTGACCCAACTTGATGACGTGGACTTTGCTGATGACCTTGCACTCCTGTCTCACAGCCATAGGCAGATGCAGGACAACACAACAGAACTGGCATTGATTTCAGCGAAGGTTGGGTTGAAAATCAACAAAAGGAAAACAAAGATCCTGAGAACAAATGCTACTTGTGAAACGCCAATCTTGCTTGAGGGAGAGACACTGGAAAAGGTTAAAGATTTCAGATATCTAGGCAGCATAGTGGATACACATGGAGGGACAGAGGCTGACGTAAAGAAAAGGATCAGCAAAGCAACCACTTGTTGAGAAATGTGTGGAAGTCAAAGGTAATTGGAGAAACCACCAAAATACGCTTGTTTAACACAAATGTAAAGTCCGTGTTGCTGTACGGAGCAGAAACGTGGTGAATAAACAAGACCACGCTGATAAGGACCATGCTAACCACATCATATTTTGAAAAGAGTATGATGGAGAGTCATTACCTGGTCAGTTATTGTACTTGTATACAACAGATAAGTTTTCCTCATATTTAAGCACAAGATATATTATTGTAAAATGAACAGAATGCAATATTTTGAGCCTATGATCTATTAAAGTTAATAAAACATAACTAATAAAGTTTCATGCTAGCGTTTTACTATTAAATACACATTTATTTCATGGACTGGTGGAAAAATATGTTTACTAACAGTTTGCATTGATATGGATGATAAGAATAATGCACCGTGAAGTTTGATGACGCTTGGATGGTTCTTATGATACATCTGCTTCAAAATTGTATTGTGCTACTCTTAAAATATACATTGGAAGATTACATTGAGTGATGTTTTGATTAATTAAACAATATTAAGGTAACCCCTACAAGAGGACAATAGGTGCAACTGATTCACTCTAACAACTGTTTTTTCTGCTCAATTGTTGCATTAACATTTCTTTCAACAGGAAAGACCGAGATAGAAGCATTCAAAAAAGAATCAAAAGATATGACACATTTGGATCATCATAAAGACGAAATTAAACAACATGAAAAGACTGAAGCAGTAGAGGATAAAGAAGAGACTTGATTGTTTAACAAGAGATTTGTAGTCAAACCATGATGGTATTGATGGTATGTAAACCATGGTGGTATTGGTGGTATACAAGCCTTGATGGTATTGATGGTATGCAAGCTATGTTTGATTGTTAATGGGCCTATACGTATAAATATTGCCTTTCCTTTTGCTTTAAGAAAGTGCTATGAAACTAATGAGCCTTTTGTGTATGCCATTACACTTAGCGCCAATCGAAATGAGTCATTTTAGAGCTCATACACTTATTAGGTGTTATTCTTATAAAAGTACTTGAATTGCATCAAATGCTTCGTTACACAGACTGACTAATCAGCAACTAGCATTGGTTATACATATATATATATATATATATATATATATATATATATACATGGAAGACAGTTCGTAAGAAACACAGGACTGTGCCTACCAAGTCAGTGCAGAAAGGTTCAGCAATCGTTGGGCGTGCAAATAATGTGGCAATATGAGCTGCTAAACTGTCAGATCTCTGCTGGGCAAATGTATTTTATTCACGTCTTGATCCAAACTTAACAGCTGTGCTGCTGAAGGCATATCTGGACTCCTCGTTTACCCTTGACGTTGTGGTAGAACAGGTGAAGTCTACTGAGATGTACAGTTTTTTCACATCACTTGTAACTGCCCACTTCTGAAGGTATTCTTGTCTGCAACGCTATGGCCAGAGGGTGCATACATCTGGTGGTGGAGAAATCATACCCGAGAACACAGGCGTGATGGCACAAACACTGATGTGAAACTATCAGGTGCTAGTAGGAGCAATCTTACGGACTCTCAGTGATGAAAGTTATTTCATGTAACTGTAGGGGCTTGCCAAATTATGCCTCAAAATTACATCACAGACTGTGTGTGCTGGACATATTGAATAATGATGACATTGATATTGTATGTCGCCAAGAAACTTGGTTCAGTAAACAAGATATTGGATCTTTAAATACTCAGATTTTCATGGCACAGGGCAACTACAGTAGATTATAGGGATCGCCTATGCAGAGGCCATAACCCAGGAGGAGTGGCCATACTGTGGCGCACTTGCCTGCATGTATGCATGTTGCATGTTTACATCTGGATACTGACTGGCTAACTGGAATAGAAATTAACTATAATAACCAGAAATATGTTATACTATGTGTATACATGCCCTATGAATCTCATGATCACGAAGACCTCTTTTTAGAACATCTTGATACTTTAAAAGCAATAATAGAGGACCTGAACACTACATGCATTTCTATAGTGGGGGACTGGAACTCAGCTATAAATGACATTGAATCAGTTCTGTGATGAGAATAACTGGTTGTCTAGTGAGCTGTTATTGCCTGCCAATACCTTTACTTATTTGAGTGAGAGATGGGATTCAACCTCATGGTTGGATCATTGTGTGTCAACCAGTGACGGTCATGATGTGATACAAAATATGTTTTGTACAATTCGTGTACATCACACCACATTCCTATGCACATTGAAGTTTCCCTGGTGCTAGTGCCCGAGGTTGGGAGTTCCCCAATCTATGAATGTAAAAAAAAATCAGCTGGGGCCAATTTAGTGACAACTGTATTAATGGTTATGTTAAGGCAACAAAAAATAACCTAGAAAATGTAAATTTACCACATGATGCTATTATTTGTAATAATGTAAACTACACAAACGATGCACATATATCTGCGATAAATGTTCTTTATGATGATTTAATAGAACTCATGTCAAATGCTAGTGATGAACTGGTGAGTCAGCAGGGTGATAAGGCGAGACTATATAAATGTAGACCTGGCTGGAATGGCCATGCCACAGATCTCCACACTGCTTCTAGAGAATGTTTTGTAATGTGGGTTGATGCTCATAAACCTAAAAATGGTCCTGGTTTTTAACTCATCATCATCAATCATCTAGGGCTAGGTTTAAATATGCGATGTTTGATTAAAAATCATGAGACTCAACTCAGGAAGGATTCATTAGCAAAGAAGTTGTCACAGAGTAAGCCAGAACACTTCTGGAAAGGGATACGTCAAATTAACAATTGTAACAAACCTCTACCTAACAGTGTTGAGGGTATTTCAGGGAAGGAGGAAATTACTGAGTTATGAAGATCTATCTCACTTTAAACAGTTATTTAATTGAATTAGTGATATAGATCTTCAACTAACGAAATATGATGTCAGCTATACAAACGATATAGTTGTGGAAGTAAGTGAAGTTGAAAATGCTATTAAACATCTGGATATAAATAAGACATGTGGTATGGACGGCATATATGCTGAACGCCTTAAACATTGTGATAAGTCCATTGTGGCTTTACTTGCAATGTGCATAACTGGCTTTTTTTTTGCATGGATTCTTACCTAATTCTATGTCTATTGTGCTTATTCCAATTATCAAAGATAAATGTGGCAAGATTTACAGTAAAGAAAATGACTGACCTATTGCATTAGCAAGTATTATGTCAAAAATGTATTGTTGGATAGAATGCCGGTTATTCTATCTACTATGTCCAATCAACATGGGACAGACATGTGTATTTATGTATTAAAGGAAGTTATTGATTGACAGGCATATAAGCCTAAATGGGTCAATGTTTGTTTTTTCTAAATGCTTCTAAGGCTTTTGATAAAGCAAAACACTCTATATTATTTCAGAAGTTGATTGACAGGGGTGTGCCTGGATACATTATTAGACTGCTTATATATTGGTATTTAAATCAGACTGTGTATAAGATGGTAATGTGATTCGAAATATTGTGTATACATTCATGCTGAGACTTGATGCCTCTTATAATAAGCTGGTGATTGCAATGGTGAACAGTGATTTAAAGTGGCTTTCGAGAATACGACGACATTGGATAAAGATGTATATACATAATAGTTTTGATTGAGTCTACATTTGGTAGGCCCCATTATTTAATACTCTTATATTTTGTTTACTTTATGTGTATGTTTTTATGTACATATGTACATGCTGCACAGCTGAGTTTGCAATAAAGATATTGAATTGAAATTTTGTTTTTAATGTATGTGGGTCAGAGCATCGGGTGCAATGTTTTGTGAACATGACATATAGTCAAGCCAGTGAATGGAAGAATAGCCATGTCCATCTGTCTGTATTCAAATACAAATGTCTCACAAACTAGATGAGTTACAGTTTGCTATTTGTCCATTGATATAAATTAAAGTGCACAAAATGTAATATGGATTGTAATGGAGATTAACTTCACAACATGTTTGATAATCCCTTCTTTGTAGAAAGTAGGCATAGATTCATACCAGAATACTATTTAAATGGCAACAGTCATGTTAGGTTACAATTATTAATGTCAACAGATAAAACAAGGAAAATGTATAATTTAGCAAAAAAAATTAAAATAATTTTAGCTGCATTCATCTGATTCAGCATATGATGGTTCCTAAATGAAGTGATCTACAGTAAGCATGTTACTATGAATCTGTGGTACACTACTCTCATCGTTTCCATGCTGATGTTAAAAATGCATTTGTGCAGTAGATCTACGTTAGTTACCATCTCTGTGTGATGACATGTAATTAAGAATTGAATTATTTAGTCTGGTAGTTATATATTATGTAATATGTAAGTTACATAATTGTTGTGTTGATAGTTTGCATTTTGGAACTATCTATTTTATACATGTCAGTCAGACCTTTGTGCTCCTGATCTACAAATAAAGTTCAAAGATAATGATCATAAGCGTAAGAGGCAGGCACCTCCCCCCCAAAAATAAAATTTAGTAACGAAAGGATTTCAGCACCAAAAAGCAAATTAATTGTTAAATGAAGCAAAACAACGGTGTAGCACTGATCGGAAACCGACAGATAACGGTGAAACAAACAGAAAATTTAATAATAAATATATTACAGACAAAAACTTATTATGTGAGCACCCCCCCTGGCTCAAGCTCAATATACATGAAAAGGACGCATGAATATTCGGGCAAAAGGCCCTCCCCTCCCCAAACTGAATCGATTCTGTTCACCTATAATATTGATGTAAAGGTTTCGTTATTTTATCGGAAAGGTGCTGAAGGTGCTAATTGCTGCATTGGACCATTTCATATGCATACTGCAGTAGTCATTACATCTCAGTTCTATAACTTTGCATGGTAAAGCATATCTGTGTGTTAAATGTACCTATAACTACACGTACTGTTTTGCTTTTTTGCTTTAATTTCTGTGCAAAGTTGTGTTCCGATTAAATGAGATATCTGCACGTGTATTATTTTGTATTTTTAATACAATTGTTTTATTTTTTTTTTTAATGTGTATTGATATCTTTATATAACAAATATAGGCCTTCTACAGTCCACATATAATATTACAATATATCAATGTAATCTGACTGTTAATATTAATTAAACCATTCATTAACCACATTTTTGTGGAAAGGGCCTGATTTTAAACAAATTGCAGCAGACGTTTTAAATGTTGATGACAGTTTATTAATAGATCCTATAATTAGTCAATAGTGCGTAACTTTTTTTATTATATCCAGTTATTCACACTGTTATGCTACAGGACAGATCAGGTTTGTTTGCACATTACTCAAACAATGCCAATACCAGTAGAAAATATGCAAAATCAGGATTAGAGTCAAGTAGTGCATGTTCGGATGCTCCATTATAGTTACTATGGATTTTGATGGACAATTTGCCTGTAAAGCAGTGTGAGCTATGTATCAGTAGCCTATAGTATATATATATAAATGTGCCATTGACAAGTTTCCAAGTATAACATTGGTTTAAGAATAAAATTGTCGAACATGAATCATGATGAGTTAGTTTTAATATAATGTGGAGATGTGTTGATCGTGAATTATATTGTCTATGACTATGTTTATGACTGTGGCCTGTGCTGGTATGCACTCGGCCGCCATGAAAGTATTGACTTAATAACTCTGACTGGAACTCTAACCCAAACCTATACCCAATTAGGCTGCAGACTGCATGTACCTTAGTCATAGACTATGAGTATATAGTAGGTATGAGTACTGCCCGTTTACTGGCTACTGAGTGACTGTGACTGTAAGTGCTCCACTTCGGCCTTCCTTAGCTTAGCCTTAGACTTAGAACTGGCACTGTCGGCAACGCAGTCGTATTCAGCTGCTGCTTACCTTACACATTATACTCAGTAAGCACTAGAGTTGCGTAACTAGTATGGCAGTCTGATGCTGGGGTATAATGTCGCATTGTCGACTATGACAAGGGATAAAGTGTAAAGTAAGTACAATTTCGCGCTACACTCTACAGAAAACACGAGCGACATTTATTTCAATGAAAAAACTGTGTCGCAGGTCATAAAAGGTCAGCAAGTGGCCGCTCATTGGTTGTAATTTTATATACGTGAAATCACTAGATTGCCTCTACATATATCAGCTGTACAGGTAATATGGTTTTTAATGAAAACAACATTACCTGTACATCAAATTAGTATACTTATAAATATGCAAGTGAAATAAAAAACAAGCACCTATATAAATTTATAAAAAAGGTTAACTGAAATCATACTGGACATAATTTATGCATATTCGACCGTGGAAATTCATGTAATTTTCGTCATTACAAATGTACAGGTAATGTGGTATTTTTAGGCACTGTACAGGTAATATATATATATATATATATCCACCATTACCCAACCTCGTGTATTCAGACAATGTGGTATAGAAAGTTACACAAACATATGGTGTCACTAACATTAATTAAACATTACTCTTAAAAACATCAAGAAATTATAAATATGAAGGTCTAGGTGGTTCAATGTTCGATTAATTGTATCCCTTATGCTGTTTTACCTTTTTTATTACCTCCTGTGTTGAAATATATGATGAAGAAACATTTTAATCATGAAATATCCTGTTTTTTTTCCAATAATTATGCTCGCTCAATACCATTAATTTATGGTAAGATTTATAGGCTTTAGAAAAATTATGTTGTAATATTTCCCCATAAGTAGTATTACTGTGGACTCCATTTAATAGAATCACTTTGTGTCGTAGCACTTTGATTCTATTAACCACTGAATCATTTAAGCGGGAACATTTAACACGGCACGAATAGCCAGGAATGATTCCACACCAGCAGTTTTGATGGCACATTTTATCCCCGATTATATTAAGCGGAGTCCACCGTATTACTGAAATTTAGCAACATAACAGGAACATACTGTATTCATTGTAATTGTAAATATAGTTGTACTATATTTTTTTAACTGACCGAAGCCTGGGATTGTTGATGTTACAGTTTGACTACAGATGTCAGCATAATACGTTGCTGAAGTCACTGACAGCTGGTGGAAAGAGGAGTTCCAAGAACACTCAGTCAGTAACTCTTTCGTTGACCCTGTAGAGATGTAAGATGCCTCGGAAAAGCTGGTAAAAAAATGTAATTAGCAGCATTACAGGTACACAGTCTGATTTTGTGATTGTTTTTAGTGTAAAATCGTAGTATATAGTAACAACTGTATCTATTCTAACATGTTGACCGCCCAAATGTGTTTTAACGAACCACATTTTTTATGATATTACCATTATTTGTTTGATTTGTTTTGTGGCCTTTAATAATTTATCACAATAAGCTAGATGTAGAGAGTAGTAAATGTATGCCTCTTTATATGCAGGTAATACAATTTGCTTCTGTTTTTGAAGTCATTGTCATTAATGATGTGACAAAAACGATAAATAAAATAATTTTCACACCAACTTGAAAGAGTACTCAGACATACTAATGCAATTTGAATACATTGAGTATGAGCATGAGTATAATGTACATGACCCATAATTTCTATGAGTATGAGTACTTCAAAATGTGTACTCGAGTACATATTACTAAGTATTTTGGCCCCATGTCGTACATTGCCTGCTGTAGATAACTGACATTGACAGACAGTTTGAAGTAACTTCTTTTCATATAACGATTATATAGTACTTTCTAGATAAAGAGGTTATGCATTTCAAATGTCTATTATGAAAAAAGTTTAACTTTTATTGTAGATCTGCTGATCCCCACATGCTTCAGTTTCCTGCTGTTGTTCATCTGAACTTCTGTCATAATCATCCGCTCCGTGCTGCAGATGTCCTAAACTGACGAGATGTGTTGGCTTGGCATCCTGTAACCCATGAAACACTTTCGCATCATCGTCTGTTACAATGAATTTTATGCCAACCTGTTGCTGGGCAAAGCTCACTCCGATTTGACGGCCTATTTCAAATTCTGAGATTGGATCGACCACATGAATCGTGGCTGTACATCCTTGGTGGCCTGGGCACAACACATTTTGACCTTGATTGCGAAGTGATGTGCCTAGTTTGCATAGCTTGTTCTCCATGTGAAAGCCTATAATCTCATGCTTGTCCGTCTGCCATTCAATCGCGGTTCCCACTGCTTGACTTGCGCTCTGTCCACAACCGTAGCTGTTTTTCAGGGATGTTGAGTTGTACCTCACATCCATGCTTATATTGATTGGTGTGCGCTTGCTGGAAGACCACGTAGAACATTTATCTCTCTGGTTTTTTCCCTCTTCTGCTGTAGGTCATCAGTCGTGGACTGATAAGTAATTGTGGCAACCCAGTTGGATGTCTTTTGCATCCCGCTTTGACTTGGGGGAGGCGTGTTTGTTGTGGCCAGAATGTGTCGCAACTTTGTGTTTCCCATAGTTGAATCTTGTAGTCCTACATGGATGGCTGCATTTGGAGCACACGGTTTCTGACCACGACTGCCCGTGTCTACTTCGGAATACAGCTTGTACATACGTGACTTGTAGTGACAGGCTGTACAAGACAATGAATGTTGCCAACACAAACCAAATTTTTTCTCATGCACTTTGAAGTGTGGAAGAATACATGTGTCCTCTCTGTTAGCATGCTCTTTAAAGCAATCATTCCACATCGTTGCATTTTTGTCCACACTAAGTAGAGGTCAAAGTCATCCTGGCTTAGCCGTGGCAACCAAACCCCACTGCTAACCCCACTGGGTTCCTGTTGCATTGTGGCATCTGATGGTTTGTGGTAACAGTGGCCGGCCAGGAAGCCGCCAACCTTCATCTTAATTCCACCAGCAGGTGGACATTTCTCCTCACTCTTTCTACTACTACTACTACTACTACTACTACTACTACTACTACTACTACTACTACTACTACTACTACTACTACTACTACTACTACTAATACTACTACTACTACTACTACTACTACTACTACTACTACTACTACAAAACCGTTATCTGAATGCAAAGACGTCTAATCCGCCTGAGAATCCAGATGACAGTGACAGGAGACCAGTATATTTGGGGGTTGGGGACATATTCACCCTAGTGCAGCCTCCATCTGATAAGTTACATCAAAGCAGAGCTAGTCACATTATAATATAATTACGTAGCAGTCAACTTTTGTTTATTTCAGTTAATTAGACACAGTCACCTGTACTCAAGTCCATGTACTCAAGTCCATGTGAAAGACACACATATATTGGGAGTTGAGAAAATCCTGGACAGGCCCAGCTGTTATCTGATATGGCCTAGTGAGCTGACCTAACTCTTCCACAGGGAAGGTGGGTTGTTTCTGAGGACTCCGCTAAGTATGTTATGTAATGTTATGCAATTCAACAAGTTAAGACGTCTGGCTTTTCAGTAATCCACACTCTAAGGTGATATTTGGGTCTGTTTACATAGGTGTATTGTAGCACCAGCTAGGTAAAAAAAAATTTCAGTATGGAATAACAACTGGCTGTATAGAATTTGATTACAGAACACATGCTGGACTATTCCGAAAATTATGTTACAAGTTCATTCGAGCAAGCTAATAAAGTGAGTGTATTCGAATGTTGTACTGGACTACAGACTGTCTCAAGCTGAAGTGGCTCATATGTATGTGTTCACCTAAGCACAGGTGGTGGTTCCTTATGTATGTAATAGTGCCCTGCACGGGCCGGGCTTTGGGTCCAAGCCTGGCCTGGCAGCCCGCGGGCCGGGCCTCTACATAATTTTGCGTGCCGGGCCGGGTCATATTGTGGGCCCGGGCTGAATTTTTTTTTAAACATCGGGATTGGGCCGGGCCTGGGCCTAGTGTGAGCGGGCCGGGCCGGGCTTGGGCCTGGACATAATAAAAATATTTATACAAAACCCAGATTATTAATTTTATTATTAATAAAAACTGATTATAAATTGTAATTCCGGTTAATGAATGCTTAAAATTATTTCTTTAGTATTATATAGTTGCAAATTGAGACCTTGCATGGAATTATAAATGACACTAGTGTTTTATACATTGGAATGTAGTTTAACCTCTTTTCAACAATGGGACTTCCTATGGTATCATTTTAATAATGTGCATTCTTTTAATAGAGACATTTCATATAAAATATATGCATAGTCGCATGCCCATATCTTTGTATTGTAAGTCTTTAAACATGTACTGGCTTTCCAAGACACTGTGACTGGAGTAGTGGCACTTGTTTCACTGGCTTCATCACAGTTAATACATGTTTCCTATCATTCTTCTTCAGCTCAAACTTAACTTCCTATCCCTTAATCTGTGATGTCTAGATGATGTCTAGACTCTGTAAACCGCATATTTTTGGCATGAATGTACACTTTTGCATAGATCTAATGACCCCATAACAGGCCACTTAAGTTCACCTGGCCGGAAGCAGTCAGCCCCAAATATTTACTTTAGACATATTTGCAGAGGCAATCAAGCCATGATTAACCATCAACTTAATCACCCTTTGACCAAACCAGTGCACATTCTATTGTCTAGGTCTTCCCTCCAAACATTGCCCGCCTGAATGACCAGCCAACTGGTCATTGCCAACTGCCCAGTAGTGCCAGTACCTAGTACCCACCCCAGTTGGTAATTGGTATTTTACAATTGTGTGAGCTAGTGACTACTATTTAGTATCTACAATTTCCCCAGTACTGATTCATTCACACATGTACTAATTCACACATGTCTCAACCTGATCTATCTCAGGCTAGTGACTGCAGGCCTGCTGGAAATGCCACTGAGTGTCAGTGCCAGTGGGTGACATAGTAGTAGCTAGTACTAGCTACTAGCTAGACACTACTAAACAACAACTGACATTAGTATTTAAGTAGTAAACATTATACAATGTTCATATGTTATTTTTTTTATTTATTAAAACAATAAGTATGTTTTACAGTTTATTTGTGCTTCGTATTTCTTATAAGATTATAGTTTTATCTTGTCTAAACTTAGCGGGTCGCGGGCTTGCGGGCCGCGGGCTTACCCGTCTTTGGCCCGCGGGTGTGGGCCGGGTATGGGCCTGAAACTTGCGGGCCAGGCCAGGCCTGGGCCAAACATTCACGGTCTGGGCAGGGCCTAGGCCTAAATTCTAGTTTGCGGGCCTGAGCCGGGCCAGGCTTGAAAAATTGCTGCGGGCCTGGGCCGAGCCTGGACTCTAACTGCTAATTGCGGGCCGGGCTTGGGCTCAAATTATAGGCCCGCGCAGGGCACTAGTATGTAAGCAACTCCAACAGCCAGGTATAGGACATAGATTTTTTGCACGAATGCATGATTTTCATTTACCTTTATTAACAGGCTAAATTAATTTTTTTTTCTGCGCAATTACCATTTTTATTTGGGGTAAGACCACTGTTGACGAATGTAGGGCACGTGAAATTGTGAAATGGAAACTTAATAAATTCATATTATGTGACATGAGTGCCTTTTGAACAGGAATATTCACAGGTTTGTTTATAGAAGCTATTGGCTGTAAAATAGTGCATTTTTAGAGTTTAACTGGCGGAGGGATTTATGGGAATTTTTCTGGTACGGGCCACGTGGGCGCATGAATACATGACAATTTGTTTTAATATTGACGGGCATCGCACGTGGGGGCATTTTAAAAGAGCTGGAGGTATGTGATTTTGATAAAAGTTGGTGAGCATGTCAATGAGATGATGGCAGTTGCTGCACATTTTTTAAAAAATTTCTGATGGTCAGGTTTTCTTATAACCAGACAAAACGTTAACATGGCCACCAATGCAATTCTCTACTGTGGTCTGACTCCCATAGCAGATCTCGCAAAGTTAAGCAATAACTCTTGGACACTATTTTGGGCTCATGATACTTCGTCAGTAGCGAAAACGTCGGAAATGGACCTGTCGGCGAAGTTGTTGCCGCTAGCAGCGGCTGATGTCGGTTTGTTGTTACTCGCAGCGGTCGTTGTGTATGTCATGTGAGTACAATGGCAATGCAATGTTTGGTGCGCGACGTTTACGAATTATTGTGATGTTTTTATTTCCCGTGTTTTTGTGTTTACAGCACAGTGACAGTGTTACTGCCAGTGGCAGTGAGCACACTGCTGACACTGCAGTGCTAGGAACAGTGAGTCATCAGTGACGAATTGTGTTGCGGGCAGTTTCGGAATGGGGGCAAAGTGGAGATGATTCTTACTTGGGACGGACCATTGTGAGAATTCCCAAAACGCCCGCCCAAGTTGGAATGGACTAAACGTTGATTCTCACTTGGGACGGACCATTGTGAGAATTCAGAAAACGATGAAATGGATTACGGTGTATTTGAACTCTGCCCGGCGTGAAATGTTTCTTAGAAGATGTGCTCAGTCGAGGTGTGCTGAGCGTATCTTGAAATTGACACATGCACCTGTATAAGATCATGTCCTGCGGTAGAAAATAATAATAGGCTTCTTTAGCACATAGAGCTTTGACTTTGAACACGTACAATGGAGGGCCTAGGTGTTATAGGTACTTCACTTGCTACCAGTTCATAATTGGTTAGCCAGCGTAGATGTTGAAACATGTCCTTTGTGTGTGTTGTGAATGTGTTGAAGCTGTAGCGGAGCAACAAAGGGGGTAATTAACTAGCTAACTGACTCCCTTCACTTGCTCTCCAGGAAGACCTGAACAGGCTCCCCCAATGGTCCATCTTGTGGCAAATGAAGTTTAACAGTGATAAATGCCACACAATACCATGAAAACCATACATCAAGGCGGTAACCAAAATTGAAAATATCCAAATAATCCATAATCAGCAGATTGCCATCAACGCTAATCACTACCTATCCCTTTGCTCCCAAACTGTATACAATATTACCACCCATACAAATACCAAATAATCCCTAGTGACATCCAGGTATATGGCAACTCCTTCTTTTCACGTGCTGTTACTAGGTGGAACGCCCTGCCTGGGAAAGTGATAGCAACCGCAACCATTGAGGCTTTCTAGTGAGCGAAACACTAAGCCATATTCCATTTTATTCTCACTTTTTCTTGGTACATACTTTTACTAGCACTTTCACATCTAGTACTGCACCAATTGGCATTAAATCCTGACATGGACTCTGCCAGTTATGAAGTATTCTAAGCAGAAGAGCCTAGACCCAGTGGTTAGGCCCTACTAAAAATATATATATATTTATAAGAGTGGTTAAGGGATGTGGCAGGGTTTTCAGCCTACCATCACCCACCTGCTTTAGAGACCAACCTCCAACCATTATTAGAGCATGTAAGAATAAAAATAAAGAGGCCCTTGGATAGTGTGGATCGTGTGTGATATATGAATTGTAAACAAACTGAACAACATATCCTGTCACATATTTTCTTAATTAGTTATTTATCAAATTGTATTAATCATTTTAAATGTTGTTCGTATCTAGGAAAGTTTATCTCATCTTTCCTGTCAATTGCAGTTATTCGACACGCCACTTTGGATGCTTCAAGGATCAAGGAATCCCGGGACCGCGGCCATGGCCTGTCATTGGAAACATACACACATCAATCAGGATGGTCTGTCTCTCTCACATTTCCTGAACCAAACTCATTCTTAACAAACCACTAGAGTAGTTGATGTGGCAACTGGACCAAAGTTCAATTCCATGTTTGCACAGGAAGATCCATGAGAGTGATAACACTATCAACACTGGTTCACAAGGATGTCTAAAGTCTGCTATTTATGATGGCTGAGACTGTTGTGTGCTGATTTTGGCATCGCTCCATCACATTACTCCATCAAATTGCAACACTCCATCACATTGTGCAGGGCTCCATCACTTCGCATCGTGCATCACTCCATCGCATCGTGCATCACTCCATCACATTAGTCCATCGCATTTCTCCATTGCATCACTCCATCGCATCGCTTCAATCCATCGCATCGCATTGCTCCATCACATCACTCCATCGCATCGTGCATCGTTCCATCACACAACTCCATCACATCACTCCATCACATCGCCAAATTCAGCACACAACAGCGGCCATCATAGTTATTACTCATATCACCACATTTTCTAATGCAAACTTTCACATGGGGAAGGAAATTCATTAAATGCTGAAGCATCCGTATTATATATAGACTAAAGAGGTTTGTGGGGTGTCACGTCATTGGAATCAATGTAGACGTATTATGGAAATGACAATAGTTACATACATCTGTTAGAACCGCTATATATGTTTCTGCCATTGTTACGTGATCTACATCAAACATCCAGCGAACACTTCATGAAACTGTCAGTTGTACATGATTTATGAGCCGTGAAGTTGCCATTGTCCTATCAAAACATGACTGGGTCGTGCAAGGAGTCGTCAACATGACTGGGTAGTGCAAGGAGTCATCAACATGACTGGGTAGTGCAAGGAGTCATCAACATGACTGGGTAGTGCAAGGAGTCATCAACATGACTGGGTCGTGCAAGGAGTCGTCAACATGACTGGGTAGTGCAAGGAGTCATCAACATGACTGGGTAGTGCAAGGAGTCATCAACATGACTGGGTAGTGCAAGGAGTCGTCAACATGACTGGGTAGTGCAAGGAGTCATCAACATGACTGGGTCGTGCAAGGAGTCATCAACATGACTGGGTCGTGCAAGGAGTCGTAAACTCCTGCAGTGGCTGCCTTTTTGTTCAGTGCAACGTCAGACAACTCGGTTAGTTTTCTAATGCAAACTTTCACATCGAGAAAGAAATTAATTAAATGCTGAATCATTCACGTTATATACAGCCTAAAGACTCAATGTCTTTTTTCTGTGTTGGTGAGTTTCATATTTGATTGATTTTAGGGGCGTATTGAAGCACAACAGTACTGGATTAAGAAATATGGAAAAAGAACTGGGTGAGTGACATATAGTCAATCAATTGCATTTGTCGCCTGTGTTCTGACTGGTTTGTGGGACAGTGTTCAATGTATGTACACAGAATGCTGCCAACCAGTTATAGTTTAATACTGGATGGAAATTATTCCTATATATTGACAAGTTGCACTGGTTTAACAATTTATTTCTGTTGGAATTAGTAACCTCTAATTAAAATTGTGATGTTAAAATAATATCTAACATTTTATCAACTGGCCATTTTGTATCCTGTGTCAGTATCAGGTTTGAAAAAACCAGCCGAACGACAGATTACTCTCCTAGATATACCAAACCTATTTATCATGCCCGCCAACTGTCTTGGTCATGAACCTGATATCACCGCTTAAATCTGGTGTTGCCATTGCTATCCGCATAATCCATGTCTTCCATGATAGGTGTAACTAATCAGTTAAAAAAAAATTCTGGGTGCCCATGGTAATATACAGGACAAGCAATGACCTTCTTTAAAAAAACTAACAATTAGAAAAATCACAACAATATTTGTATACGTGAATCTAAATCACTACCTCTCCTCAGTGAGTCACTGTTCAAGACATACACACACTGCCTTAGCTTCATGTAAACCTGTGCCAGAATCCAATCATGCAGGATGCTGTCGTGAACTGGAACAATCTTCCCACAGAAGTGGTTCAGGCCCCCTGCACTTGAGACATACAGGTCTCTCCAGGCCGGCCTTCCAGTCTCTGAGTGAAATGCATGCACATTTACCCGGTAGCTTTTATTTACATTTTTATTTTTTTACAAATTTTATCTGTTTACATATGGTCTGACACATTGTACAGATTTCCTATATATATAATACGAATTTGAGGGATTGTTTTTCCTTCTGTTGCAGGGTGTTTGTGGGCAGTGTTCCCATTTTTATGACCACTGATCCTGATATGGTGCGCAGCATTATGGTGAAAGACTTTGCACACTTCCACAACCGGCCTGTGAGTAATACTATAGAATAACACAGAAGTAATGTTCTGACTTAATATCTTTTGTCCTGCTACAGAAAATATGCAATAATAATGTATGGATAGTAAATTTTATTATAATCATTGTTTGTAATTCTTCAGGATGTGATCACAAGCAGTGAGACGTTCTCCCAGACATTAGTTGCCCTCAGAGATGACCAGTGGAAACACGTCCGAGTGCAGCTCTCTCCAGCCTTCAGTTCAGCCAAACTAAAACAGGTACAGAGGAAGTAAACTGTCATCTCATGTCCCCATCTGCCCAGCTATCCCAGTTCCCCTGGGCACCAGTGACAATCTTGTGATCTACATCTGTAGTGCTATCATATAATATAAGTCTTCCCATGACAGTTTCATTGACTTCATGTTGTCCCGGCCTACTCCACTCTGTGATTGAGTTCTTGGGTGGAATGTCGGAGTGAATAGTCTTCGTGCAGTAACTGCAGCTTGGTTGAATATTTCCAAGAGAAATTGAGTTGGTGTTTGAATGAACAGGTCTTCCAGCAGGAGACGTGTAAAACACTTTATGAGTGAGTGATCCTGGATACTATACTATATAAGATTTTTGGTAGGTATACGGCCATATCCAGTTTTTATGCAAATCGTAATAAAGGACATATTTTCATGTGTTCATCATGCAAGTATCGAATCAAATGACAAATTTATAGAGCGTTTGAATCATAAATACTTTTAATGCTAGGCAGATTTCCAACAAAACCTAGCAGATTTTGATTGATGTTGGTATACTTAGTTGCCTTGATGCTCAATCTCCCTGTGTTGTTTTGTAATGATGTCATTAGCCTCTACCACTTTTTGTAAGTAACTAAAATGTGTTGTTTAACAAAAAACATGCTATTTCTGTTTACCAATCACATACCCAGTTTAGTAGTATTAAATAAAAAGTAATTGCACTGTTTTATGCCATATATATCTTTTATCTCGGTCTGAAAAAAGTTCATTTTATTTTTTCAGAATCTGGTAATTGGTTTTGTTAAGATTTTTGTTCTAATAATGACCCAGTGTCACAGTTTTGATGTTTATAATTATCATAATCAAAAGTGATGCAACCATGATATAATGTCATCTTGTGACATCGACACAAGGTTAGTTTAATTTTGTAGATGACATCAGACATGAATGCGTGTGCTGCACTGCTTATGAAGAATCTGCTGGGAGAAGTGGACAACAAGGCAGGGATTAGCATAGTCACGTAGGTCTTTCTTAGAAGGCTGGTGTTGAATAATTTATTCTGGATGTTAAACATAATTACTGCAGTACAATCGTATGAACAACTGACAGATCAAAATAAGTTACAGTACCATTTCCTCCCAAATTCATACCACAGGCATTTGTAATCAATGGAGTCAAATTCTGATCTCGCATTAGAGACATCACTAGTGGGACACATCAGTAGCTGTTCATGTAAACCACAAGTACTTAATGTAAACATATTATATATTTCACTTTATCAGAAGAAAACGTATGCAACTATTCATAATAATAATCACCACAGGAACATTAGCTATGGTCCCTTGATGATTATACATTTTTCTACAAATAAATTACCTCATTGGTGGGGTTTTAATTCAAAATGCCTGTACGGGCCCATGTGTTTATTGATATCAATTGATTACATATTACATTTTGTTGATGTTTCAACAGTACTGTTTGGTACAGTTGGCACCAAGTATTCTGTTAGTGTAGCTTTTAATTATCTCTATCCTCAGATATACATTGGTTGTCAGTTTACTTTCCATGTTTCTCTGTGCCATCTAGATTCATGGGCGCCTACGCAATGGACGTGATAGCCCGCACCGTCTTTGGTCTCCAGGTCAATTCACAGCTCGAACCCGACTCTCCCTTTGTCCTCCATGCCAAACAAGCCTTCGGAAGTCTCAAGAGATTCAGTCCCTCCTTACTTCTTGGCTGTAGGTTCATTCAATTCCTTAGCTCTATGATGGACACAGCAGTCTGCAGGACCTTCTGGAACCCTAGTTAACCCTAGGAGTGATGAATGATAAATTTCCACGGTGTACACAAATTGGAGTTATTCATAAGGGTGCTTTTATAATATCATAAAATCTTTAATAATTATCGCACAAATGTGATTGAGGTATCATTTTGTTGCTAAAAAGACTCTTTATTATAATAAAATGATAAAAACTACAGCACTTAATCTTATCATGGGGATGTTACTTTTTGAATTTCATCAAAATAAGAAAGCAAAATGTTTTATTTTCAACCTGCTACTAGATAATCATCGAGTGGATGTATGTCGCTATGTCCATTTAGAAAAATGTAGCCATACATATTAGCTACAAAATAAAACAAAAATGA
Organism: Lamellibrachia columna; assembly: GCA_963662155.1. NCBI lineage: Eukaryota > Metazoa > Annelida > Polychaeta > Sabellida > Siboglinidae > Lamellibrachia > Lamellibrachia columna. The sequence continues at coordinate 13,762,382 of OY759267.1, read as the reverse complement.
ATCAAATACGTTGAGAACTTTTATTTTTATGATTTTTTTTCCAACACAGGACTATGCCGATTCAGACAGGCCCATCGTTCCCGCGTCATTTACCATGGTAGTGTGGGCTGTCGAAGCCGGCGGAAATCGCGATGGCAACTTGCTGATATTTAACTCAAAAAAAGCCCACAACATCGTTCTAACTGTCTGAACTAGTATAATAACGTGATTCACTAATGCTGTCATTCAATTTGCTGAAATATAGGTGCAGAAACTTTAAATAATCTGACCTAAAGTGAACTGACACAGAATGTAGTGAGAAAATAAATGCAGATTCATAAATAAAAACCTCAGACGGCCCAGACAACACATGTTTGTAACGACGATTGCTCATTTGCAGCATATAGGCCTCTCGCTCATTTACATGTATTCGAATAGGCCAATCGTAGAGCTTTCCAAAGGTGTAACGTGTTATATATTTAGATACTATGAATGGAAATGTAAATTTATTCTGCGGAGTGAAGTAAAAACAGCCAAATATGGGCACCATCTATGTGACGTGTTTTGTAGGCTAGATCGTCATTAGCTATCATCGACTATGCTCATCAATAAATATGAATCAGAACGAAGAGTTTTCCAATGACACCATTTGTTCCCGTATGAGGTACTAGTGATGGAAACGAAAATTGTTCCTACAGAGTGATACCAAAATCGGCCAGAATGCTTTTTGCACTGATCGTGTGGGCCGAATTCGGCCCAGTTGTCACTCCCAGGGTTAAGATGCACTTTGTGCCGTCCATGGCTACCTACCAGGACCCTTGTTAAGGTGCACTGTATTGGAGGCACGGCCAATGGATGTCGTCTGTTTCCTGTCAGCATCTGTGCGTGTTCATTCATAACTTGCTAGGATTTTTGCCACAAATTGCCGGAATATAGGTCACATTGTATGATTGGTAATGTTACTATCACAGAGATGCCAACCAATATGATTTGGGTGTAATCATTAATCATTTAGCCATCCATTACGCTATTACGACATGTCAGTCAATAATTACTCTCCCCGTACCTTCCCATACAAAATATCTTAAGTCAAAAGTTTTCCTTGACAAAATGACGATATTGTCAGCAGCCGTTGTTTTCCGGTCCTAACCGACCTCTCACAGGCAACTACTAGCCAATCAGCGATCACACACTTTCCAATTAGCATATTTCTACTACAAATTATGTCAGGTTTACTACGCATTCATTCATGCCAGCGCAGGAAATGGTCAGCAGGTTTCCAAAATGGCATTCGCGGCAGTGTTTTAGAAGTTGTTGTCATCGTCTTTATGCACGAATTATCGCAATACATACATTTTAGATAACACTTCAGAAATACTAAGAAAACAAACTTTGAATCAAAATGTGATATGCGCGACAATTGTATTGTACTGACCATTGTCATGATCGCTCATCGAGTAGGGGAAGGCAGTGTTAGTTGAGCCAGTGTACCAACCCTGTTTGAATCAGCTATATATAATTATCCATGCATGCTAGATATATCATCTTGGTATAAAAATATCCACTAATAATCATAGTTTATGTGAGTAAAAACAAGTTTGACTTATGAATATGATTGTGCCCTACATATCAAAAAGAATGAAAAATGGCTCAACTAACACTGCCTTCCCCTGTACCAGCGATAATGTAAAGGTGTGATGTGGTTGGACGTGTTGGTTAAAATGTTTGCCTAAGCAACATTAATGATGTAGTTATGACATTTATATAACTTGTACTACTCCTCGCTATTGATAACATTTAGGTGCCATGCATATGCCTACGGATGTTTGTCTGAACAACATGGTCACTAACGATACTGGGGTAGTTATTGCAAATGTATGTTTTAAAGTACACGTATGGCATGATGCAGTGTACAGTCTATCTAAATCTACACCAGTTCTGACTTCTATATTCCACACTCAGTTCGTGATAATGATGATTTTTATGGACATTTTGCTATTAGAATGAAAGCCTGTCATCTAATAATGAAACCATTTGATAAGGCATTATGCAATATAGATGTTTAGTGAAAATTATTAATATTTTTCTTTAAAAACTTAGTTTTTCGACTACCCAAATTATTGCTCAGATGATTCTTAAATGCATCACTTCCCCTACTCCCCCCAATGGGAGTGGGGAAACCCCCATACACTCCCCAATACCCCCATACACTCCCCAATGGGAGAGGGGATACCCCCATACACTCCTCCACAAATACCTTCAAAGTTTGCCACGACTGCCTTCATCAGTCACCATCGGGGCTTAGCCGCGACATCATTACTCCAACTTATGGTTGAAAGTTGGTATCTCTACTATCAAGCAATAACTTTATTCCACTCCACTTTTGAAGCTAGTGAAACTGCATGTATCTACTTAATTAAATTGTGCTGTTTTCATTTGTAAATTATTGTGTATTGTGTGAAGTAATGAGTTTCCATAGTATGAATACTTCAGTTGACAGGTGTTCTAATGCAATGTTGTTTCTCTCAACCAGTCATCTTCCCGTTCCTGAGGCCTGTGTTTCACTGGATGAACTTGTCGACAGTCGACAGGTCTTCAGAGAAGTTCTTCTCCAAGGTCATAGAGGAAGCCATGCGGACACGGAAGAAAGGAAACAATGTAGGCAACCTGGCACTGTGTCACTTCACTCACTTGTGATATCATAGGTGACCTGGCACTATGTCACTGGGTCACTTAGTACCAGGTCACCTAAGACATCACATGTCACTGTGTCATTTGTTACGTCTTAGGTGACCTGGCACGGTGTCACTTGTGATGTCTTAGGTGACCTGGCACGGTGTCACTTGTGATGTCTTTGGTGACCTGGCACTGTGTCATTATATCACTTGATAGGATAACTTGGCACTGTTTCACTTGTGACGTCTTGGGTAACCTGGCACTGTGTCACTTGTGATGTCTTAGGTAACCTGGCACATGTCACTTGTGATGTCTTAGGTGACCTGCCAGGATATCTTGCTTCTGTACAGCTTCACAAAGAGACAGGACGACTGCTGTTGATGACAAAGATAAAACTGAAAAGTTCATTGCAGAGATGAATTGGTGAGACAGTTTGACACTCTGTAGCACTGGGTGGTGTTCTGTAGGACCATGTGGTGCTCTTTAAAACCGGGTGAAGTTCTGTAGGACCGTGTGATGTTCTGTAAGAAATGGTGGAGTTCTGTATGACCGGGTGATGTTCTGTAGGACCGGGTGGTGTTCTGTATGACCGGGTGATGTTCTGTAGGACCGGGTGATGTTCTGTAGGACCGTGTGATGTTCTGTAAGACCTGGTGGTGTTCTGTACGACCGGGTGGTGTTCTGTAGGACCGGGTGGACTTCCTGCAGCAGATGTTGAAGTGTAATGAAGCAGCGGAAGCAGCAGCCCAGGGAGACAAGGAGCATCTCGAGGTGAAGTCTGCAGAGGACGTCCCCAGGAAAGAACACATGAAAGGTCAATATATCAGTGACTGTCAACACACTCGCTCCCTATCATCTAATTCCACGGGTTTATTGTGCCCACAACACTCATTAAAACATTTGGAGACCGTGCCTTCTCTAAAGCAGCACCCGTGGTATGGAACAGTCTTCCTCACTGCCTCCGTCTGTTAATGTAACATCACTCTGTCTTTTAAGACAGTGCTGGGAAAAACCTGCGTACATCAATTAATTGTGGACATATATAGAGAAACAAAACTGTGTTGTAAAGTGTTTTGAGCAGACCAAGGGTAAAGTACATTATTATTTTGGTGAAGGATCTTTTTTAACGGAAAAACATGCTCAGGACCTGATCATTTCTATCATAAAATGATGTTATGTACAAACACTATCTATTCTAACACTTGACCTTCCTAATATGTCTTAATGATAGGTGATACATTCAAATTAAACAGATAATGATAAAATTATATGAAAACAGGATAGTTTATACCAGACTTGTTGAGTTGAGTCACACCAAATACAATAATTATTAAGTACTTATTATGATTGGCTAATCCTGTGGCGAGGCAGCATCTGCGTAATTTTCCCACTAAAAATTACCGCAGACAAATAAAGACGATGGGAAGTAAGGCATTAGATAGCCAGGGAAAGGTGACATGTTGATAGGCGAGAGGGAGATGGACAACATGCTGCCAGGTGACACGAGTGCAGGACAGAATGTGACAGAAAGGATCCGACGCAAGAGCTACTCTGAGGTATTGATAGAGAGGGTGAGGTGAGCAAGGATGTTTGTGGGGGACTCAATAGTTAGGAAGACTGATAGAGTGCTAAACAAGGGGGACGACTTGGTGGTTTGCTTTCCAGGGGCAAAAATAGAGGATGAAAAAAATCATGGGTCCTGGCAAGGGAGGATCTATTTTAGTACACAGGGACCTATAACACAGAGAGGGAGGTACAACTACCATAGTTAGGACATACTGGCAATTAGTCAGAACACTTAAGCAGACACGGGTTAAGCAGACAATTCTCTCAGGGATTTGACCAGTAATGGGATGCAGGAGGCATGGTTATCGAAATTGCCGGAAGATGGCAATTAACATGCTAGTTCAGCAGCTATGTAGGGAAGAGGAAGTTGGATTTGTGGGGTTGTTTTTTTGGGAGGGCTGATATGTTCATGAGGGATGGGCTTAATTTAAGTGGAAATGATGCAGCAGTGTTTGCAGATGAACTCTCAGCGGCAGTTAACAGGGGCATGGGTAGCATCAACAATATTTTCGGTAGCAAACATTGTTTAAACTAGAAATGCAGCGGGTTACTTAGAGGTGCCTCAAACAGGACAAGAGGCCACTGGTACACACAAAGCAGTAACAAAATGTCAGGAAAACATTGATGAAGTTGGTTATAAATGTGTGTGTTTAAATGCAAAGAGCATAGTAAATAAAAACGAATTAAACATTGTGTTAGAAGACATTGACCCTCACATAATTGGTATAATCAAATCATGGGCCAACGAAGACATATCAGGTGCTGAATTAGGACTGACAGGATACACAATATTAAGGAGACTAGGAAGAAGGGGAGGGGGAGTTATTTTATATTAAACATGATTACTTCTCAAGAAACGTGGTATTCGATCTGAATATGTTGACCACATCCTGCAGTCGTCTTTAGCAGACTGAAGTTACGGATGTGTCATATGACATTGGTCATGTGACACAAGCTGGAGCAGGACTGGTGGGAGCTCCTGGCCAACATCTCGGTTCTATGTAGGTTTCTCTCTGTGGATATTAATCGCCTCCTTTATTTCCCTTCTGTGCCAGTTCTCTTCATGATCTAGAATTTCTAGTTAAGTTTCAAACTGGAAATCACAAGGATCAGTATTAGGATTTTACTATTTTTAATATATATATCAATGACTTGGACGACAATATAACAAGTAACATACTGAAATTTGTGGATGACGCAAAAGTGTTTAGAAAAGTTAACACTGATGGCGATAAACAACATTTACAAAACAATCTAGACAGATTAGTGAAATGGTCTGAGAAATGCAGATGTTCCAATTTTGGGAAATGTAAATGCCTACATACAGGACACAGGAACTTGGATGCAAACTATAAAATGGGAGATACTGTTTTGGATACTACTGTAAAAGAAAAGGGCTTAGGAGTTGCAATAAGCGCTGATATGAAAGTTTCAGAGCAGTGTGGAATTGCAGCTTCAAAGGTAAACAAATTCTTGGGTTGATTAGGAGAAACAACATACAAGGAAAAAAGCTAATTATACCTCTGTATAAGGCAATAGTTAGACCTCATTTACAATACTGTATACAAGCATGGAGACCATATAGTAAGAGGGATATAGATATGCTTGAACGCATCCAGAGGAGAGCAACTAAAATTATTCCAGACCTTAGTTATGAAGAGCACCTGAAAGAATGTGGTTTAACAACTCTAGAGACAAGAAGGTTAAGAGGAGATAAGATATGATATTGAATAGGTATGAAAATATTGATAGAAATAAGTTTTTCTCACTCAAGAAAGATAGCAGAACTTGAGGACATGAGGTAAAATTAGTAAAAGATCTGTGTAGATTGGATATCAGGAAGTACTCGTTCTCAAAGAGGACAATGAATGAATGGAACAAATTGTCTACGGATTGTATAACTGCTAGCAGTGTGAATATGTTTAAAAACAAGGTTGACACGTATCTCAGGAGGGCAGGTTACACGTAGATGAACATTGTTGGACTCTCGATAAGCCAATGGCTTCCTTGTCCACTTGCCATCTGGGCCTTTGGCTAGGATGGCAAATCTTGTTAATTTTAACATCCTTTAAAGAACACTGATTGCCTGTATTCAGTTTGTGTTCACTTATAGCTGATGGGGATGGCGACAAGATAGATGTTCCTTAATTCTTGTGCCAAGTCACATGACAAATGTCATGTGACACAAGCTCCAGCTTGTGACACATCCGTAAACTTCTGTCTGCTGAAGAAGACTGCGGGATGCGGTCAAAATATTAAGATCAAATACCAAGTTCCTTGAGAGGTAATCATGTTTAATATTGATAACTGAGAAACTGGATCATCTATCCGTTCAAGGAGTTATTTTATATATTAAAGAATCTATTCAGACTTACAAAATAAAATTAGAAAGGGAAGTAGATTGCGACGAAGCTGTTTGGTGCAATATAGTTACAGGAAATTCAACATTAACTATTGTATTAGTTTACCAAAGTCCAAACATAAACGAAGAGGATAACACAAAAATACAAAATGCTATAAAGCTAGGAAGTGAATAAAGGGTAATATATCATAATGGGAAATTTTAACCATGGAAACATACAATGGAAATCTCTAGAGAGTACAGGGGGTGAGGACCAACAGTTTCTACTTTTAATTCAGGATATCTTCCTTACTCAACACATGCTTAAACCAACCAGGGGAGAGAATGTATTAGATTTAGTTTCATCTTCACAAAATGAATTAGTGGACAGTGTCAAAATACATGAGCCATTGGGTAACAGCGTAATCAAATACAAAAAAAAATAAAGAAAACAGTATAGAATGAAATACTTGTTAAAAGAAGCTATTAGAAAATAGCATACAAGCAAACTATGTGGAGGGTTTATAGGATGAAGACTATGCAAATTACAAAGAGCCACTTGATGCAGCTACAACTGAAATTAGAAAATCTATAAGAAGCTGTGAGCAAAAAATAGCATGTAACATGGATACTTCAGTTCAGTGTTTATCAGAGAGGATATTAGGTCATTACCAATTCCAGATGCTAAATTTCAGGAGGCTAATTCAGACTGTTTAGGGTCGTAACGTGTCGTAAAAGAAAAGGATTAGAAGTAACAATAAGTGCTGAAATGAAAGTTTCAGAGCAGTGTGGTATTGCAGCTTCAGGGGGTAATCAAATTGTTGGATTGATGAGGAGAAATATAACATACAAGAAAAAAGCTAATTATATCTCTATATAAAGCAATAGTTTGGCCTTGTTTAGAATACTCTATACAAGCTTGGAGACCCTATCGTAAGAAGGATATAGATATGCTTGAACGAATACAGATGAGTGCAACTAAAATGATTCCAGAACTGAGAGACCTTAGTTATGAAGAACACCTAGCAGAATGTGGTTTAACAACCCCAGAGACAAGGATGTTAAGGGGGAGGTCAAATTGAAGTTTTTAAGATATTGAACGGGTATGAAAATATTGATAGAAATATATTTTTTTTACTCAAGAAAGATAGTAGAACTAGAGGACATGAGGTAACATTAGTAAAGGATCAATGTAGATTGGATATCAGGAAGTACTCATTCTCACAGACGACAATAAATGAATATAAAAAATTATCTACAGATTGTGTAACTGCTAGCAGCATGAATATGTTTAAAAACAAGGTTGACACATATCTCCGGAGGGTGGGTTACACATAGATGAAAATATATGTTTGAAGCTCGATAAGCCAAAGGCTTACTTGTCCACTTGCCATCTGGGCCTTTGCCTTGGATGGCAATCTTGTTAAATCTTGTTATATCTACTACCGAACATGATGTGATGATAAAAACTATCACACTTTATACCTTTAAAGATGTATTCTTAATAAAGAGAAATTCTTATATAGCACGGTATCCAGTCTGTAGGACTGCTCAAAATGCTTTACACTTCACCCCCTGTCAGACCGATTCATTCCATCACCAACTCGACTTCTCTGGGAAGTATTCTTAATGTGTGGTTTGTCTTGTACCTGATGCAATGTGTTTCTTAACCAATGTTGGAAACTTTTGATATGTTCCCTTGTAGGTCTGACCCACACTCAGATACTGGCCAACTCAACGTTGTTCTTCATCGCTGCCTACGATACGACCTCAACGACCTTGATATACCTGCTGTACAGCCTTGCCCTCAACCCTGACTGTCAGCAGAGGGTGGCTGACGAGGTCAACAAGGTCATGGGGGATGAGGTATGGCGATGTTCTTGTCTTTCATAACAGCAGCAACAAGTTGTTTTTCAAAATGACGACCTTATCATGTTTATCATAAAATAAAACACACAGTTCAAAAACAATTAATTACAATAAAAAATTTAGGTCTTATATTTAATGAAAACCTTCAACTTTTGTAGTTTTTGGGGAGACTACATTGTAATCTCTCTGTCTAGCTGCTTAAGCTAGACAGAGAGATTACAATGAAGTGTGTTTGTTCTTAGTTGGGTGGGAAGATGTAGGAAGGGAGGGTACAGCAGGGATGGGCAGGGCAGGGCAGGGCAGGTCAGATGTTTTAAGGCCTCGGAAAAAGAGTCCAGTGTGGCTGCAAACACCAATTCTAAGTCAAGTAATTAATAAAAAGAAATATTTTTTTTGCAGATCTAATACTTTGATTAACTATGCTTTCACTATACCAATCATCTGTTGCCATGAAGCATCTTGGGAGATGCGTTTTATTCACCAGCAAGGTGGGTGGCCTGGGCGGTTGTGAGCTTGGGCTTTCTCGGCCGCCCTCTTGCTCTGTATCCATGTTTCTTGTTGCTTGCTCTTGCAGCTGGTTGACTTGGCTGCTTCCTGACTAAGTGGCCAAACCACTTCATTGTATGTAAATGTGATAGAGGACTGGTCATGTTCCCACCATATCTGATATGTTTTTTTCTGATTTTGTCTCCTGGTCTTGTTCACAGGTTTCTTTAATTTACCATTCTAATGTGTCTATTTATAAAGTCTAACAAATGGTTTATATATACTTTATTTGCATTATGGAGTACAGTTGTAAATAGAAGTATGTAATAATACCATGCAGCCAAGTTAAAACAACAATATGATTCAGATTGTACTTTGTATATCGGTATATGTCATGTTCATGTTTGTATTTAATCTAGCTCAAAAAATTTTTAAGAAATTATTTGTAAATATACTTGTAACCAACATGGCTATGCACATAGTTTATTAAATCAAATTATTTATCAAATAGGTATTTCATTTTCTATCAAACATTGTTATAGTTATTTTGCAAATGAAATGTAATGTAAGAAATTGGTATTAATGTGTGATTTGCAGGATGAAGTGAGATACGAGATGCTGAGAGAGATGACATATCTGGACAAGTGCCTCCAAGAAACCCTGCGGATGTACCCTCCAGCCGTCAGGTATCTACATTATCTAAACTAGAACAATGTGCAGTTGTATGAAATTAAATTTATTTAACCATTATAATATTGTCAAGGCATTGAACACTGGTATCATGAGAACCACTGTAGGTAATGTAATATAAACAAGAAAATATGATTAATTTCACAATGCTTATAATTTACATACTTTATGACCACTGACTATGTCATTTTGTTAAAATAAAATTTTACCCAATTACAAACGAATTAATCTCTTCAATGCCAGAACTCAAAAATTACAAACAGAATGAATAATTTGCCAAACATCGTCATTTTTAAATTAGGTTTCTTCTAAAGTTTTATTATTTAATGTTCTACATTTTCTGAAGTTTTAATGTGAATATCTTTGAAGTGTTACACGGGAAGCATACAGAGATGTTGTTGTGAATGGAGTTGTCATACAGAAGGACATGATGGTACTCATACCCATCTATGCCCTCCACCACGACCCAGAAGTGTACCCGCAACCAGACAAGTTCGACCCAGAGAGGTGAGTTAGTCCGTCTCTGTCTACTTCAAAGTGTTACGATTGAAGGCCTTATGGTATCAAACAGAATTAAACTGTACCTTGAAAAAATTTACGTGAAAAAGTTATATACATTTACTAGTTCTGGGGTTTATTAAATTCCTTCACTTTCCAAGAAGTTAGTCCAACAATACATGCAGAGGGACAATACCCCCAATACATGCAGAGGGACAATACCCCCCCAATACATGTAGAGGGACAATACCCCCCCAATACATGCAGAGGGACAATACCCTCCAATACATGCAGAGGGACAATACCCCCAATACATGCAGAGGGACAATACCCCGCAATACATGCAGAGGGACATGGGCATGACAGTCTGTTGACCACTGCTCCATTTAGTGGTCAGTCTAAAGATGTCCACAGCCTGTAGACAAAGCATCTTTATCAGTATTATTGTGGAGGACCCAATTTCCGGGTAATATCCCACAGATTTGGCTGCGCACGCAATACAAGAACCTAGTCAAGTGCAAGTATTGTGCACTCTATATACAATGTTCTTGCAGACTGGTTTATATGGTCTTTGCCCAACATCAACAGAAATCATAAAATGTTGCTTGTGCATCAATAAAATATATGAATCTGTGTTGGCTGCAACATGACAAACATTTAATCGCATTGGTCAGATTCTCACCAGAAGCAAAGGCAGCCAGAAACCCGTTCTGTTACCTGCCATTTGGTGTCGGGCCGCACAGCTGTATTGGGATGCGTCTGGCGCAGCAGGAAATAAAGATCGTGATGGCGGCAGTCCTGCGACAGTTCCGTTTTGTTCCCTGTCCGCAGACTCAGGTCTGTATGTTTGCGTTGATAATGAATATGTCAGCGTACTTCAGTTTGGCTGAAGGTACATTTAAGGCGAAACTACAGTATATGCTGTATGTGCTGTGTTTTCTGTCTTGTGAACGTGTGTAGTTTGAGGATCTTATTGTTTATATTTTCACTTAAATTAAATTGAAATTACCCAATGCTAATTACAGGATGGGCTTTTGTGGCTTTAGAATAGGTGGTATTGTTTTTATATAAATCTATACTCATACATAGTATTATATACACACATATGCACATGTGTGTGTGCGGGTGTGCGTGCGTGCATGCATGTGTGCCTGCGTGGGTGCATGCATGTGTGCCTGCGTGGGTGCATGCATGTGTGCCTGCGTGGGTGCATGCATGTGTGCCTGTGTGGGTGCATGCATGTGTGTATACGTGCCTTGTATGAAGATGTTGACACCATTTTGTCTGTTTCAGTGCCCACTGACATTCAAAAGCAGCGCCATCCTGACTCCAGAGAAGGACATCATGCTGGCCGTGGAGAAACGGTAGAGTGCTACAGGAAATCAGCAAGACTTAACAAGATTGCTATCCAAGGCAGAGGCCCAGATGGCAAGTGGACATGGAAGCCATTGGCTTATCGAGAGTCCAACAATGTATAATCTATTTGTAACCTGTCCTCCTGCGATATGTGTCAACCTTGTTTTTAAACATATTCATGCTGCTAGCAGTTACACAGTCTGTAGATAATTTGTTCCATTCATTGGTTGTCCTCTGTGAGAAAGAGTACTTCCTGATATCCAATCTGCAGTGATCCTTTACTAATGTTACCTCATGTCCTCTAGATCTTTCTTGAGTGAGATAAAAATATTGCTATCAATATTTTCATACTCATTGAATATCTTAAAAGCTTCAATTTGATCTCCTCTTAACCGCCTTAATCAGCCATTCTTCATAGCTAAGGTCTCTCGGTTGTGGAATCATTTTAGTTGCACTCCTCTGTATTCTTTCAAGCGTATCTATATCCTTCTTACGATAATTTTATGGTCTCCAAGCTTGTATACAGTACTGTAAATGAGGCCTAACTATTGCTTTATACAGAGGTATAATTAGCTTTTTGTCCTTGTATGTAATATTTCTCCTAATCAACCCAAGAATTTAATTACCCTTTGAAGCTGCATTACCACACTGCTCTGAAACTTTCATATCAGCACTTAATGTAACTCCTAAGTTCTTTTCTTTTACAGAAGTACTTAGAACAGTACCCATTTTATAGTTTACATCCAAGTTCCTGTGTCATGTATGTAGGCATCTATATTTCCCAAAATTTAATAACAGGACTCGACATCATTCTGTTGGTAGTTTAGCTGATTCATTCAGCTCACTCTGTTGTCATTCATTTAATCTGTGTTAAAAACATCTTAAATCATTCCACTCATATCATTGATGAGTGTGTTCTGTGATTAAGGGCGCCATCTGTTGGGTGTTTGCAGTAATGCCTCCAATGAGTGTCTAGTTGAGGCAAAATTTACCTTGGAATTTTTCTTCTCATAATTACAGAGCACTGTGTCTGCAAGCTCATTACTACAGTAACAATGGTTTAGACCACAATATACAATTTAGTCATTTAGTAGATGCTCTTATCCGGAGCGACTTACAACAAGTGCATTCAACCTAAGTTAGTAAAATAGCAATAAGAAGCAAGTTTTTTCACAAAAATAGGCACTAATAGTCATTACAGTGCCTGAAAAGAAGATTTTTAGGGGACCCCCAAGAGTCAGTGGTCATTTCGAATACTGATTACAATCGCACTCAAAATAAAATGTTTGACACTACAAGTAAAGCAATACAACAAATAATAAATAGAAGATATAGCATTCGGTAATACAATTGGTTTTGAAAGTAATACATTAAATATTTCTCCTTTGATAAAACAGCAATCATCCAGATTCAGTATTGCCTATTGGACAAAAAACAACACAAATTTAATAGACTGAGCACAGCCTAGTTGTTCATGGTTTGCCTGCCGTTTGAGTTTTCTTTCAGCAACCGGGAAATTGCTGCCGATAGTAGGGCCTACATGCCCTACACACGAGATTAGCTGCAGTATCATTATTTTCCAACGATGTCAACGTTAAAAATATATAGTCATAGATCAGCGGTATCCTCTATTCTGCTGCCGACAACATTCGTCGAATCACGACTCCGTGCGCTAAGAGTCACAAAGACAGTTCAAACAATTTCATCATGAAAAATATATCATCTTGTAAAAAGAAAAACCCATCTTTTATTTTTATTTTACCCGTCATCAAACATTTGCCCGTCTTCAAGATGGCCAGATGGGTCTCTGGCTAAGGGCCTAGCCCTGAGACAACTGGGGTGAACTGTGATGTCACGTCTATGGCTCCACTTGTCATATGATCCCTCCAGGTACTGACGACACTACCATTCTATGGTGCTGCCATCTGTCTTTCTGAATAGAGACTCCATTGCAGACTAGTATTGATAATATAATGCAAAGGAAGCCATAATTTCATTTAGTAAATATTAAACCTGACCACTCAATCCTGTCGATTTCATACTACAACAAACTTGCCAAAGCTATTTTGCTTTGTAGCACAATATATAAAATTGACAGAGGAATTGTGATATTTGGTATGTGTATAAAGGATCTTAAATGTGACACTCATCCATGGTGTAGTATGTAGGTTAGTTTCCCTTATTTGTATTGGCTCTGTCTTATGGGTCGTTCTCTATCCCACATAAAACAGAGTTTTTAATGCAAATAAAACAGTTTCTTATAATATTGGTACACAAAAGCAGCATGGTAAACTTTTTTTCCTCAACACCTATGCTGAGCCAGAATTTCACACCGGCCATCTCAGCACGGAATTTAGGAGTCACCTTTGATAATAATTTAAATGTTAGACAACATATTTCACAAACTTGTCGTTGCTGCTCTTATCACATTTGTGACCTTCGTCGTATTTGCTGGTATATGTCTTGTTGTCGCCAAAACTATTGCAACTGCTCTTGTTAGCAGTAGACTTGACTATTGCAATTTATCAACAATAGTGCTCTCAAGAACATCTTGAAACCTCAACATGTACAAAATTGTTTGGCAAGGGTAGTTACACGGTCTCCTCATTTCTCTCACTCAATACCACTTCTTCGATTTTAAAGATATTTTTAAGATCTGCGCAATTACTTATCAAGCACTTTCATCCAAGCAACCAGCATATTCACTGCTCACTCCAGCCCAGACAACCTCGATCATCTAATTCTAATCTACTTTTTGTTGCTAGTTGATTTGGTGCGCTGCCAAGCTTGGGTTTCCTGTGGAATTAATGCAGTAGAAGTATTTTATATTGTATTACATTTCTATTCTTCTGTTTCCGTGTCCCTGACATTACAAAACTAATTAGTCAAGTACTCTGTTATTTGGAAGAAGGGAATGTATTCAGGTAAATGGAAGGAGGGGGATGTATTCAAGTATTTGGAAGAAGGAGAATGTATTCAGGTAATTGTAGAAGGGGAATGTATTCAGGTAAATGGAAGAAGGAGAATGTATTCAGGTAAATGGAAGAAGGGAATGTATTCAGGTAAATGGAAGAAGGGAATGTATTCAGGTAAATGGAAGAAGGGGAATGTATTCAAGTAATTGGAAGAAGGGGAATGTATTCAAGTAATTGGAAGAAGGGGAATGTATTCAAGTAATTGGAAGAAGGGAATGTATTCAAGTAATTGGAAGAAGGGGAATGTATTCAAGTAATTGGAAGAAGGGGAATGTATTCAAGTAATTGGAAGAAGGGAATGTATTCAAGTAGATAGTCGAAAAGGTAACCTTGAGGTATTTACAAGAACCTGGGCAGTTCGCTTCCTTCCACATTGTTATATTTCTATTAGACTGCAGCCATATTGTTTTCACTACTATGATACTATACTGCTTTAATATCAGTGTGAGTGAGAAAAGATTGTTAACCTGGCAAAAAAATTGACATTTGTAGAATTAATGTTTACATGGAGCATTGTTATATATTTTTTACATAAAGCATTGTCAGAGAAACCTTGCAGATGGCAGTGGTCTGCTGTGTATTAACTTCACATGCTTTATTATATCTAAGGTGTTAAGGCATTAATTATGAAAATGTAGAACTGGGTTTAGTTTATTGGTACAGTGTATATTCTAGTGCTCTTTCTTGGACATAACATATAATACAGATACGTTTAGACGCAAGACAAATCGTGTCCCTGTAGTGTAACGTGCACAACTATAGCAGCATACCAGTCGCAGCTAATAACATTTTGAATTGCTATATTAAATAAAATGGTTTAATCTAATAGATATTTCAGCATAAAGAACCAAATTGTTTGAGTCACATTTAAATATAAGATTTCAACATATGCAGAGGACACCAAAACGTCTTCATCTTGTTGCCCAGTATTGTGGAAGTGCACACGTACATTTTTACACAGAATTAATGTATGTTATGTTTGATGCATGTTACGCCATCTGTCTTTCTGAATAAAGACTCCATTGCAGACTAGTATTGATAATATAATGCAAAGGAAGCCATAATTTCATTTAGTAAATATTAAACCTGACCACTCAATCCTGTCAATTTCATACTACAACAAACTTGCCAAAGCTATTTTGCTTTGTAGCACAATATATAAAATTGACAGAGGAATTGTGATATTTGGTATGTATATAAAGGATCTTAAATGTGACACTCATCCATGGTGTAGTATGTAGGTTAGTTTCCCTTATTTGTATTGGCTCTGTCTTATGGGTCGTTCTCTATCCCACATAAAACAGAGTTTTAATGCAAATAAAACAGTTTCTTATAATATTGGTACACAAAAGCAGCATGGTAAACTTTTTTTCCTCAACACCTATGCTGAGCCAGAATTTCACACCGGCCATCTCAGCACGGAATTTAGGAGTCACCTTTGATAATAATTTAAATGTTAGACAACATATTTCACAAACTTGTCGTTGCTGCTCTTATCACATTTGTGACCTTCGTCGTATTTGCTGGTATATGTCTTTTGTTGTCGCCAAAACTATTGCAACTGCTCTTGTTAGCAGTAGACTTGACTATTGCAATTTATCAACAATAGTGCTCTCAAGAACATCTTGAAACCTCAACATGTACAAAATTGTTTGGCAAGGGTAGTTACACACACAGTCTCCTCATTTCTCTCACTCAATACCACTTCTTAGATTTTAAAGATATTTTTAAGATCTGCGCAATTACTTATCAAGCACTTTCATCCAAGCAACCAGCATATTCACTGCTCACTCCAGCCCAGACAACCTCGATCATCTAATTCTAATCTACTTTTTGTTGCTAGTTGATTTGGTGCGCTGCCAAGCTTGGGTTTCCTGTGGAATTAATGCAGTAGAAGTATTTTATATTGTATTACATTTCTATTCTTCTGTTTCCGTGTCCCTGACATTACAAAACTAATTAGTCAAGTACTCTGTTATTTGGAAGAAGGGAATGTATTCAGGTAAATGGAAGGAGGGGGATGTATTCAAGTATTTGGAAGAAGGAGAATGTATTCAGGTAATTGTAGAAGGGGAATGTATTCAGGTAAATGGAAGAAGGAGAATGTATTCAGGTAAATGGAAGAAGGGAATGTATTCAGGTAAATGGAAGAAGGGAATGTATTCAGGTAAATGGAAGAAGGGGAATGTATTCAAGTAATTGGAAGAAGGGGAATGTATTCAAGTAATTGGAAGAAGGGGAATGTATTCAAGTAATTGGAAGAAGGGAATGTATTCAAGTAATTGGAAGAAGGGGAATGTATTCAAGTAATTGGAAGAAGGGGAATGTATTCAAGTAATTGGAAGAAGGGAATGTATTCAAGTAGATAGTCGAAAAGGTAACCTTGAGGTATTTACAAGAACCTGGGCAGTTCGCTTCCTTCCACGTTGTTATATTTCTATTAGACTACAGCCATATTGTTTTCACTACTATGATACTATACTGCTTTAATATCAGTGTGAGTGAGAAAAGATTGTTAACCTGGCAAAAAAATTGACATTTGTAGAATTAATGTTTACATGGAGCATTGTTATATATTTTTTATATAAAGCATTGTCAGAGAAACCTTGCAGATGGCAGTGGTCTGCTGTGTATAAACTTCACATGCTTTATTATATCTAAGGTGTTAAGGCATTAGTTATGAAAATGTAGAACTGGGTTTAGTTTATTGGTACAGTGTATATTCTAGTACTATCTTTCTTGGACATAACATATAATACAGATACGTTTAGACGCAAGACAAATCGTGTCCCTGTAGTGTAACGTGCACAACTATAGCAGCATACCAGTCGCAGCTAATAACATTTTGAATTGCTATATTAAATAAAATGGTTTAATCTAATAGATATTTCAGCATAAAGAACCAAATTGTTTGAGTCACATTTAAATATAAGATTTCAACATATGCAGAGGACACCAAAACGTCTTCATCTTGTTGCCCAGTATTGTGGAAGTGCACACGTACATTTTTACACAGAATTAATGTATGTTATGTTTGATGCATGTTACATTGCAGAAGGACTGCTGTTGTATGCCTTTAGAGAACTGACTTTGTAGTTGAAGTCCTGCAGCTTTATATTGTCATAATATATTTATTATTATAGCTTTGTTTCACTAATAAAATAAGAAACATTAATGTAGTCATGATTACAGAATACACCTCACGAATACAATGTTTACGTTGAAGATCATCATGTACCATGTCTGTAGATGGTGTAGACGGTCATGACCCTCCATTTTCCGCAGTCACAGATGTCTCACAAAAGTTCTGTTGTGTTCTTTCCCAGCCAGACTGCTAGAACATTAAGGATTTTAATTCTTTGCTGTCCTCTGCTTCTCCCCTCAATCTTTCCCGTTGTCACTAGATGTTCTTGTTGTCTTTCTCATTAACTGTTCTTAGAATTTCTTCATTGAAGATAATATTGATGTGTTGAAGATGTTGATATGTGAAACATCAGTTTGAAATATTTTATTATATACATGGCCATCCTCACGGGGGGAGGGTTCATTCAAATTCTTTTTGAGAGAATTTTAACTAAAATTTTTCAGAAATCATTCAAAAAATCCCTGGCTGACTCCTTCTGCTTCCTGGTAATTTATAATAGTGTCCTGGAACCGTACACCGTAAGTAGAAGTTGGTAATTGGAAGAAGGGAATGTATTCAGGTAGATAGTCGAAAGGTAACCGTGAGGTATTTAGAAGAACCTGGGCAGTTCGCTTCCTTCCACGTTGTTATATTTATATTAGACTACAGCCATATTGTTATCACTACAACTATTGCATTATGCTGCTTTTGAATCAATGTGAGTCTGTAAATATGTGTAATCTGTTGAATTAATATCTATAATATTTACATGGAGCATTGTTACATATTTTTATATAAAGCATTGTTAGAGAAACCTTGGAGATGGCAGTGGTCTGCTGTGTATAAACTTCACAAGCTTTATTATATCTAAGGTGTTAAGGCATTAATTATGAAAATGTAGAACAGTATTTCGTTTATTGGTACAGTGTATATTCAAGTAAACTATTACATGGTGGTATCTTTCTTGGACATAACATATACATATACGTTTAGACACAACAAGACAAATGGTGTCCCTGTAGTGTAACGTGCACAACTATAGCAGCATACCAGTCGCAGCTAATAACATTTTGAATTGCTATATTAAATAAACTGGTTTAATCGAATAGATATTTCAACATAAAGAACCAAATTGTTTAAGTCACATTTAAAAATAAGATTTCAACATTTGTAAGTTACAGAGGACACCAAAACGTCTTCATCTTGTTGGCCCGTATTGTGGAAGTGCACTCGTACATTTTTACACAAAATTAAGGGATAGAGGGAGTGGAGACGATTGGTGGAGAGCAACAACAATAATGTATGTTATGTTTAAGGCATGTTAAATTGCAGAAGGACTGTTGTTGTAAGCCTTTAGAGAACTGACATTGTAGTTGAAGTCCTGCAGTTTTATATTGTTGTCATAATATATTTGGATTATATGTTTATTTGTATCATTAATAAAAAAGAAACGTTAATATAGTCATGATTACAAAATACACCTCACACTGATTACAATGTTTACGTTAAAGATCATCATGTACTGTGTCTGTAGACAGTGTAGGTGAAAATTACCCTTCATTTCCCACAATCACAGGTGTCTCACAACAGTTCTGTTGTGTTTTTCCCAGCCAGGCTGCTCGACTATTGAGGATTTAAATTCTTTGCCGATATCTGCTTTTTTCCCCCTCCATCTTTCCCATTGTGACTATTGAGGATTTAAATTCTTTGCCGATATCTGCTTTTTTCCCCTCGATCTTTCTCGTTGTGGCTATTGAGGATTTAAATTTTTTGTCGATATCTGCTTTTTTCCCCTCGATCTTTCCCATTGTGACTATTGAGGATTTAAATTCTTTGCCGATATCTGCTTTTTTCCCCTCGATCTTTCCCGTTGTGACTATTGAGGATTTAAATTCTTTGCTGATATCTGCTTTTTTTCCCTCGGTCTTTCCCGTTGTGACTATTGAGGTTTTAAATTCTTTGCCGGTATCTGCTTTTTTCCCCTTTATCTTTCCCGTTGTAACTATCGAGGATTTAAATTCTTTGTCGACATCTGCTTTTTTCCCCTCGATCTTTCCCGTTGTGACTATTGAGGATTTAAATTATTTGCCGATATCTGTTTTGTTTCTCTCAATCTTTCACGTTGTGACTATTGAGGATTTAAATTCTTTGTCGATATCTGCTTTTTTCCCCTCGATCTTTCCCGTTGTGACTATTGAGGATTTAAATTCTTTGCCGATATCTGCTTTTTTCCCCTCGATCTTTCCCGTTGTGACTATTGAGGATTTAAATTCTTTGCCGATATCTGCTTTTTTCCCCTCGATCTTTCTCGTTGTGACTATTGAGGATTTAAATTCTTTGTCGATATCTGCTTTTTTTTCCCTCGATATTTCCCGTTGTGACTAGATGTTCTAGTGTCTTTTCCTGATTTTGCATATGATCGTCCCTTTGTCATTAGCTGTTTCTTCATTGAAGATAATATTGATGTGTTGGACATCAGTTTTATATATTTCATTTAGTAGTTCTAGACATTACTTTAAAACGTGTGATTCTAAAATGATGTTCTATGTGAAACGTCTGCCAAAATGATGTGCTGTTAACACTATTCCTACGCAATGTTCCACTGCCAAACGTGTTAAGGGCATTGTTGGTTTGTTTTCGGATGGTGTGTCCTATCCATGTCCATTTTCTTCTTGCAATCTCTTTCCTGATGCTGTGTTGGTCTGTCCTCCCAAGATTTCTTTGTTTGTGGTTTTATCTTGCCATTTGGTTTTCAGGATGTATCTCAGACATTTGTTAATGAACGTTTGTAGCATTCGGTTTGTTGTCTTGGTTGCTCTCCGTGTCTCAGAGCCATGTAACAGCACACTTGAAGATTCGTGTTGAGATAGATGATATGTTCCTCACTGTCTTTAAAATGCTGAATGCATGCCTGGCCTGTCCAATCCTGTTTTTGACGTCTCCATCTCTTCCTCCTTTGTCTGACTCTACACTTCCCAGGTAGGTGAATTTGTTGTCCTCTTCTGTATCTTTTCCCTTCAGTTGTACCTTAGCCTGTTGTGTACTGTTCACCTTTAGTAGTTTTGTTTTCTGTATGTTTATTTTCAAGCCTGTCTTTTCTGCTTCCCGCGTCAATTTGCTGGACTTCTTTTGCATATGTTTGTATGTATGTGGTACTAGGCAGATGTTGTCTGCAAAATCTAGATCATCCAACTGTTTAGTGATTGTCCACTGGATGCCATTTTGGCCCTGTTTAACAGTCTCTCTGATTATCTGTCACCATGATAACAATTAATGGTGATAAGATGCACCCTTGTCTTGGGCCAATCTTTACTTCAAATGTCTCAGACAGTTTTCCATTATGGATAACTTGGCAGGTGGAGTTTTCGTATATATGCTGGATTAATGTCAGACTTTGCTGGTATTCTATAGTGATGCACCAGAATCCAGATAACGTGCCTGTATACAGTATCAAAAGCTTTATCGAAGTCTATGATATTAATATATAGGGGTGACTGCCACACAATTGATTGTTCTATGATTATTCTTAGTGTAGCAATATGGTCAGTGCATGATTTGTTTTTTTGAAAACCAGCTTGTTCTTCACGTACCTTTTCACCCAGTGCACCTCTCATTCTGACCAATAGTATACGTGTGAAGACTACTTGGTACGGATAGGAGTGTGATTCCTCTCCAGTTCTTGCACATTCCCAAGTCACCTTTCTTTGGCAGTTTTGCAAGGTATCCATTTTGCCATTCTGGAATAGATTGTGCGACATGTATTTGTTGTTGACATCGGGTCTGCTTTCAGAGCCTCTGGTGGTATGCTGTCTGGTCCTGGCGTCTTTCCGTCCTTTAACATATTCAGTGCTCTACTTATTTCAGCCTTCGAATGTGGATTTATGTTAACACTTAATAACATTTCTGCTATTGGTATGTCTGGTCTTTCTGCTGGTAGGTCTCTGTTGAGGATTTCTTTGAAGTGTTCTTCCCATCTTGATATTTGCTCCGCTTCCTAGTGTAAAGTTCTTCCTTCCTTGTCTTTCACTGGTTTTGAAGGATTTCTTCTTTTACCCGCAAGTGTTCTTGTTATATCATAGAGTTCCTACCTCAGAACTAATATCAATGTAAAGACTGTATTAGTAGTTAGTATTAGCAGATGGCTAATATTAACCCTTGTGTAGGTAGAACGACACGTGTTCCCCCCCGGTTCGTAAGTAGGATGACATGACTACCACTGACTGAGACCCCCCCGCCAACAAGCCTAGATCCGCCCCTGGGGTTGCCCTGTCTCGGCTCTAATGCTTTAGTTAAAATACCCGAACTTATTTAGACAATTTTGGTTCAGACTTCCCAACTGCATTGAAGCGGCTTTGATATTTGAGAAGAATGGCTTGACTAGTCAGGATGAAAGGGTCAGTTGCTGTGAAATCGTGATCATGAATGATGGGAGATGTTAAATTTGTACATATGAAATGTGTACTGCCTTGATATATTATAATGGTAAAGTGTCCCCATTAACTATGAAAATGATATATTTCTGCGGGGTTGGACGCCAGACATCGCACAATGCACACCCTCTCACTGTGAGTAACATGCAGAGCGGCGACCAGAGTGGTTGGCTGCAGCATTTTATCTGAAGGAGACACGCAGCGTAACGGGTCCATTTCAGAGAATGTCATAATTGATCACTTTTGTAATGTCTAATGATGATAGAAGTGATCAAAGAAAAGGGAACAAACGAATACGAAAGTAAAGCAAATATGTGGACAGCAGAGAATGCGGCTAGGAGGGCCGTTGACAAAGCAAAGAGGGAAATCGAGGAAGAATTATACAGAAAGTCATGTTGGTGATGGCTGAACGTGTTGGGGTTAGGGACGAGGCGATTGTTAAATACTTGCATGAGAGAGGGGTAGATCCCAGAGGAGTGGCGGACGAGGTTGATTGTCCCTGTGAGGAAAAGAAAGGGAGATGTTCACGACCCTGGAAAATACCGAGGTATCACGTTGCTGAGTCATGTTCTGAAAGTGTTTGAGATGATTCTTGATGGAAGGACAGGGAGATCAGTGGAGTGTGAAATGGATGAAGAACGACAAGGTTTCAGAAGAGGTAAGTCGGACGGGAGCCAATATGAGACAACTGGTGAAAAATATATTACAGGGACAGGAGGATGTGGCTCTGGGATTCATAGATCTGGTTAAGGCATATGACATGGCTCTTATGGAAATAACCTTGGCCAAGTTGGGGTTGATGGGTGTCCCAGTAGTGAAGGTGAAGATGGTGACAGGTTCGTATGAAGAGACAAAAGGTAATATCAGATGAACTCGGGGCGAACGTCAGCATGAGACGAGGGTGCCCTAAGCCCACTGTTGTTCATCGCAGTAGTGGAGGCGATCAGCAGGAAACGAGTACGAAGGACAGTCTCCGCAAGTTGCTATACGCATATGACCTGGTGGTAGTAGCGGACAGTAGGACAGACCTTCAAGACCGGTTGGAAGGAAATCTTTGGCAGACATGGACTGAGAGTCTGGAGAAGACGGAGGTGCTATGGGTCGGGCAGCAGCAGCAGGCGGCGTTAGTAGTGCTGTGATCGGCAAGTTGACCAAAACGTGTACCCGCAGAGGCCTGTTTATAGGGGGTGCCAATTATGGTCCATAGCAGCTGACATAGACCACCTATGATAAAAGTGTGCATATGCCTGTAAAGCTAAATAAACGTACTTTACTCAGATGTACATCGTGTTTTATTTCTTTAAGTGAAAGCATTTTTTTAATCAAGCATTCAAGGTGAAAATTTCATGATTCTCGCAAATCTGGGATTCACCTTGATTCACGAAAAAAACCATTGTATGTCGATCTTTCGTTGATCCTTTATTTTAGGTAATTTACGATTCACAAAAGTAAGGTATACATTGTTGAATATAACCAAACAATTTGTCTTCAAAATGCTGCCACCATGTCATATGTCAGATTGCATAGATCAAGGGACTGCATGTGTTTATGTAGATACACGTGTAATTAATCAATTAAACAAGCTAATTTGACATGACAAAGTATCGGTTTGCAACAAGCCCACTAGGTGGCGCCGTTTTCGATTTTAAGTATCCTGCTAGACTATGAAAATCAGGGTTGAAAAAAATAAAAAAAATCTGATTTTTTAATTTAAATCAGATTTTTTTTATTTATTTGATTTTTTAAAAATCTGGTACACACAATGTCATAAAATATTTTACTATCAGGCTATCTGGTGTCAATACAGCTACACAAGTGTGCGCACTTTGTGCTTTTGTATTAAAAAACACAAAACTTTGTTGATCTCGATGCTTGTAAACAATTATTTGTGTTAAATTCATATAAATCAACGATTTAAAAAACAAGTAAAAAAAAAAATTATAAATCAATGATTTTTTTGGAGCGATTTAAATCATGATTTAAATCAATGATTTAAATCAAATAATTTAAATCAAACAACCCTGATGAAAATATATCAATAAAATGCAGAATTTACGTGTATTCATGTTTGTAAAAAAGTTCACCCTTCACTGGACGCTAAATATTAAAAATGAGTGCCATAAATCATTATTTATGTGATAGAAATTTATCGCTGCATGGGCGGTGCCATTTAGTGGCCCACAATGAAATGAATTTTTGACACTGTTGCACGTAGGGGCGTCACTTTTAGGAGTGATGTAAGTCACTAGCCAGAACTAGCCAAGCCCAAATATTGTCTAGTAATGGTAATAAATGATCAACGAAAGACATACAATGGTTTTTTAGTGAATCAAGGTGAATCCCTGATTTGCTAGAATCATGGCATTTTCACCTTGAACAAAAATACTTTCACTTAAAGAAATAAAACACGATGTATATCGGAGTAAAGTATGTTTAATCAGCTTTATAAGCATATGCACACTTTTATTATAGGTGGTCTATGTCAGCTGTTATGGACTGTAATAGGCACCCCCTATAAACGGGCCTCTGTGGGCACATGTTTTGGGCAACTTGCCGATTACAGCACTACTAGTGCCGCCTAACGAGATCCAGCATTGCTGTGCAAAGACGCAATGGTTATAGTCAGCTAACTGCTTTATACTGTACCGGTGATGGCGGTGTAGGTTTCGCCTGATTTTGTCTCATTTTGTGATCTCGCTGGATCTCTCATTAGATACATCACTGATCCGAGATAAATCATATGTCAGTCATTAGGAGTATGCTCCGTGTATGTGCCGTCTTTTCTTTTTTCTTTATCAAATTTGCAACGTAAAAACGAAAACAGCACACAAAGACAAAGTTTGTTTTTCATTTTGAAATTTGACGTAAGAAAGACAAAAAACGAATGCAAATTATTGTACGCAGTGTTTGTAATATAAGTTAGAAAAACAACACGAAAACGCAACAAACCATTTTTTCTATTTTATTGCATCAGAATGAAAAAAACTAAAAGCGACTGCAGCACCACTCGTTTTTCGTTCTGGCATTTGTTTTGTTGATGTAAAAATAACATAAAAATGTATATGCACATAACATATTATATAACATATATAACATGTATGCATGTATACATGTATACATGCACACATATGTACGTGCATGCGTGCATGCATGCATGCATATTTGTGTATGTGCTAAGTGGCCACATGCACATAACATACGTGTGTGTGCGTGCATGCGTGCGTGCATGGTTCTATGTATGCATGCCTGTATGCATACGTACGTACGTACGTACATACATACATACATACATACATACATAGCAATGTACATACATACCATACATTATATGCAAGTATGCATGAATGCATCCATACATGTATGCATGCATGAATATAAACATAGAACCACGCATGCATGCATGCATGCACGCACGCACACACACACACAGAAACATGCACCCATACATGCATGTATGCATGCATATATATGTTATGTATTTACCCGCATATATTATGTGTGTGGCCGCTTAGCACACCAGCGAATCAGATACCAGAATGAAAAATGTGTGGCGATGCAGTCGCTTTTCGTTTTTCATTCGAAAAAGCCTCACTGTACGGTAATATGCAATGCAAGGTATAAAAATTATGAGGCCGTACGATTACTTTCATGTAGTGATTATTATGAACAGTTGTGGACATTTTCGTCCGATAAAGTGAAATATGACGTAATTAAAAAATGCACCAATGTGTCATACTAGTAAGACCACCTGGTGATTATTGTCAAACTAGATATACAAAAATATGTCTCAAAAACCTGTTTATGCATCATTTTTCTTCAAAAATGTTAAAGTTACTCCCAGTGCCGATATATGATTTTATATCGGATCAATGACGTATCTAATGTGAAATCCAGCGAAATCACAAAATGAGACAAAATCAGGCGTGATGCAAAAACTACACCGGTGACTATATCTGTGCTATGTTAAAGTTACTCCCAGTGCCGATATATGATTTTATATCGGATCAATGACGTATCTAATGTGAAATCCAGCGAAATCACAAAATGAGACAAAATCAGGCGTGATGCAAAAACTACACCGGTGACTATATCTGTGCTGGGTCCCAGATGGTTCCACCAACGACTCATCATGACGGGTTCGGCCCATGCCGACGGATGGTTCGGCCCAGTCATTTTGGCCCATGCAAACAGATAGTTCGGCCCACTTCGCTGAAAACCACTTCACTATTGAATTCAACTACAGTCAATTTGACCCAAGCTAGTAGCAAAATTTGAAGCGGTGAAATTCGAAAAATAGTCAGCCCACTGCCTAATTCGATAATAAAAACGGAAATTATTATTGCGCACAGAAACATACTCACATGCTCACGTGCTAATATTATAATACTAATATATAATTATAGCGAAATTTATATCCACCAAATAATATATATTATTTTTTATTCATAGATATTTCCTTCAGTTTGGATTATTATTTTATTATGTCCAGTGCTTTCCATTATTTTGTGGATATTGCTCTCAAAGAAATTGTTTTTATTAGACATAAACATATATAAGTAAGCCAATATATATATATATATCACGTAATGACTGATGACCTTGGTTAATGACAAGTGATGTGGGCAAACTTGCCGTTTTTTTATCTACCTAGCCCGATATTTTCAGAAATTGCCACCTAGCAGCTATCTATTTATCACACTCAAAAATATTTTTTATATATTGTAATATCATTATGATTTAAAGTTATTGTTCGGGTTCACATTGGATCGTGTAGAACACCAGGAATTGAAGTTACTCTACTTATCAAATTAATGTTTTTATTACGAGGTGCAATACCCCAGTCTCCCTAAGTACGCTTTGTGTCATACCCAGAGCAAACACTGTGAAGTATCAATTACAATTTGTCTTCTATTGTGTATCTTAAATTAACTGTTGGAAATGTTACATGCATACTTAAGACATAACAACACTGTCTTATTGAACAACATATAACTTTATTATGATTCTACAACTTGCAATAGTCTACTGTATCATTGGAAATTATATCAATGTGTTACATTTCCACAATATATGTCAAACAAATTAAACAACACGCCATATTCTCATAATTATATGTATGGATATGGATGAGAGCATATACCTTAAGCCAAGAATGTTAAATTCATAATATTTTACATCACAGTATTGGTAAAAGCTAATATTGTATTCAACAAAAATTACTAAATAATTATTATACTCACTAGTTATCATGAAAGACATGTGAAGCATACTAGTAGGTATACTTGCCACTGAGAGAAATCATACACATTACCCAGAGGATATTTATAAATCAAATCAAATCATGTTTGGTCTTAAAAGGAGAATTTACTTTACTAACAACTTGATGATTAGTTAGCATGTCATATGGTTCGTTCTCACTTGTTTGGACAGCTCCAACTGTTGTGACACAGGCTGTTACACATTCGTTTTGCTTTGTAACACTTGCACCTGTTGCTAGTACATTTTTATAGAAGACTGCAACAGTGACACCTGACAAAACCTTGTCCACAAGTTGCTGAAGTTTTTAATGCATGGCGGAGAGATATCTGTTGGTCTTGGTTGGTGTCTGACTGGGGTAGAAGGCGTTTTGGGCATAAGTCGAATTGGCTGCATGAATATTTATCAGGATCCCAGTCTTCACAGAAGTGGTGTATAAGTTGTCGCTACGGTCAGTGATGACCCTCTGGCCTCAGGATTTACGTGGATCCTCCCTTCCGCTATCCACCATAGAGATGGGAACTGGATATTGCAGGGGCTCCGAACAGGAGATATATATCCAACAGCTGGATAGCCACTTCTGCTGTTCGTTTCGAGGTTTGAGGCCGTATGATACAAAACTTTGTGAGATGGCACTGATAAACAATGATCCACTTGAAATGTGACTGGGGGATGATTGCATGTCAATAAGGACGATGTCATAGGTGTCTTCAATGCACTCGTGATATATTGGCTCTTCTTGTTTTGTTCTTCGTTTCTTTATCAACTTCTCGATGTCAACACATTGACGAATTTGATACCTGCGAAACATAATCGCAAATTTTAACTATTATCCAATTTTAATTATAAAGTACCTAAATCAATATGGTGAGAAGAAAATATATATTGTAATATAAATAAAAATTGGTACTTGCTGAGTATTGTAGTATCCGTGGCGTGTCTTCGAAGATTCATCAGTTGCCGCAAGTTTGAGTTGTTCTATAGTATTGAAATATTCCACTTTGGGAATTAGATGTTTTTGACATATTTGAGACCTTTTGTAGAGTTCTTCCTTAAATTGTACTTTGTAATTATCCTGTGCCATTGTGATAGCTAAGCCACAAGGCAAGTGATTAACACCTACTGATTGTGTTCTTTTTATAGGCACAATAGCCACTTGAGACTGTCACCATTGTTAGGCAATTAGCATTCCCAGTTGGAGAATGGTTGGGTCATTCATTACCTGTCCATCAAATCAGAGAACACCAGTGAGATAGCTGTCAATCACACTGTCAGGGGTAGGGTCTTGTACCCAGAGAGGGATAAATTATTAGCAAAATGTTGCTATTTGCAAATATACAGCAAATATTTATTCATTTTGTTTATTTACTTGAATAATGTGAATGTCTGAAGAATTATGAAAGCTGACATTAATGCACAATTAACATTGCAACAATACATAATGACAAAAGTACACAAATTGTTGTTACACAGTATGACTGAAATGGTCACCAGTCAAACTGTGTAATAACAGTGCCTTAATGTAGTCATTTCGCATAATGACTGGAATTTTCAGTCATTTCGCAAAATGCCTGAGTGAAACAGTCATTTCACGTAATGCATGAACATGTCAGTCATTACGTGAAATGACTGATTACGCAGATTGACTGTAACATATATATGTTTATGGTTAATGAAACACAGTTTTATTCATAGCACATCTGTATGTTTGTCAGCTAGTTAGAATATTTGTTCGAAAACACTAATAATTTAGCGCATAACATTTCCCAGTTACAATATGCAAGTCGCAAAAATTCAAGTAAAATTAGCAAAAATAACTAATGTTATATTAAATAAGGTCCACGGAGCCCATTTCCCCGCTAGTATATGATAATCATTTCAGCCCACTGAGCCCACTGGCACCAGTTGTATACACGGTTGATTCAGCCCATGCAAGCGAGAACACTTCACGGTTCACCGGTTGCAAAAACGGTTGGTTCGGCCCATGGGCAATATCCAGTTGCGAGATTCCGCATTAGTTGCCGCAGTCCTGCCGATCTCCTTTACGTTTATAGATGTTCACAATCAGCGCATCTTTGAAGTCCTGCAGCAATTCACCAGACTCCCAGTAGCCTCATGTATCTGTCCAGCAGATTGGCAATGAGGATGTCACCTCCATGTTTATACACCTCAGCTAATCTGGCTGCCTTATTGTTTGCTAAGGCATTCCTGAAGTGCAGCGTGGTTATCGCGAAGAAGTGTTTCTATCGCTGGATCATTGTAATCAAGCCAATCTGCGTTTACAGGTCGCGGGTAGCCGAGAGATTCTGCGGTAGCAGTGCAGACAGTAGAGCGGAAGGATTCCCTGTCGTTGTTTATCGAATTCTCGGCATTGCTCGAAGACGGCACAAAAGCATGTTGAATAGAGTTGCATAGATCATTTGATCTCAGATGTTGTCGGGTACACTGAAGTAGCTGTTGGTGATAGCGAGGTCAAAGTCTGCACACAAAGAGATAAGCAATTCTCCATTAACATTGCAGTTGCCTCGTCTAAACCTTCCCAACACTCTGTCCCAAGTCTCATGATTGCTGCCGACACGCGCATTGAAGTTTCCGAGAACAATAAGTTTGTCCGTTGTTGATATGGCTCTCAGCACGTGGCGCAGCTCCTCATAGAACCATTCTTTTGCCGTATCGCTGCTTGGCAGGGTCATAGCATAAACGCTGAATACTGTGGCAAATGTGTTGTTGGATGCAGATGCACATTTTCATGAGGCGGTCTGAAATCGCCTTTGATGGTTCAATGATGTTCTCTATCAATCGGTTTCCAACAGCAAAACCGACACTGGATGTGCCATTCTTATCCATCGCTCATGTGTATCCCTTTTCATGCAATTCTCTTGCATCTGCGAATCATGTTTCTGACAATGCAGTAATATCTATGTTGTAGCAATCGAGCTCCTTTGCAATCAATGCAGTACGTCTACGCGCTCTGCCATTGTTCAAGTCTAGTAATGTTTGTACATTCCAGCTTCCAATAGTAAGTTTCAGTCTTTTCTGTGTTTTTCGACCACATATAGTAGAGTCCCGTTGACCGCGGTGTGCCAGCCAGGAGTTAGTTGAACAAGCCTTTTTACCCCGCGTTTTCTTGGGGCATCCCCTGATTGGGGCAGGCGGGGCATCCCTAAATAGGGTCACCTGGTCAGTTGGGAAGGACCTCACACTGCCGTAGTTCTCAAGCAGTGTGCGACCATCACTCCCAGTCCACTCTCATGTGGGAATCCCACTACCAGCTTCCAGCTTCTCAGGCCTGCCAGCGCCGTGGTACCCCATCGCTGTGAGACTTCACAAAACATTAAACAGGTTACGGTGTTACCTGCTCAGAGCATTAAGTATAGTCTACCTTGTGCAGGAGTAGATTATACTCTCTGGACCAATATGCTCTGTGTCCAGTAGTGAACACCTGTTCAACGGCTGGAAAGCATGTTGGTTGCCCCGCAGTACTCAAATAACTAGAGTGACTGGTCCATGCCAAAAAAATACTTCCGCCATGCACCGTGCGAATCCACCAGTGAAGCAGTACCTGCTGCTGCCTTCATCACAATCTCCCACCCTGCTGCCATTGGGATTGCTATTTTCCCATAGCTGGGACATGGGTTGGTGATTGGCAGAACATATTCCACATGCCAGTGGGTCATGCACAATGCACCTCTAGGGCCCCAGGTTGCTCCGAGATCCTCCGCCAGATTTGCCTGGTGCCTTGCGGAAACCATTTTCCATCAGTTACCTCGAGGAGATTACGGTGAGAGTCTTCCTTAGGAGAGGCTACTGTACTGGCAGGCAATACTTCCTCTAGGAGAGACTACTGTACTGGCAGGCAAGACTTCCTCTAGGAGAGACTACTGTACTGGCAGGCAAGACTTCCTCTAGGAGAGGCTACTGTACTGGCAGGCAATACTTCCTCTAGGAGAGACTACTGTACTGGCAGGCAAGACTTCCTCTAGGAGAGACTACTGTACTGGCAGGAAGACTTCCTCTAGGAGAGGCTACTGTACTGGCAGGCAATACTTCCTCTAGGAGAGACTACTGTACTGGCAGGAAGACTTCCTCTAGGAGAGACTACTGTACTGGCAGGCAAGACTTCCTCTAGGAGAGACTACTGTACTGGCAGGCAAGACTTCCTCTAGGAGAGACTACTGTACTGGCAGGCAATACTTCCTCTAGGAGAGGCTACTGTACTGGCAAGCAATACTTCCTCTAGGAGAGACTACTGTACTGGCAGGAAGACTTCCTCTAGGAGAGACTACTGTACTGGCAGGCAATACTTCCTCTAGGAGAGACTACTGTACTGGCAGGCAAGACTTCCTCTAGGAGAGGCTACTGTACTGGCAGGCAAGACTTCCTCTAGGAGAGACTACTGTACTGGCAGGCAATACTTCCTCTAGGAGAGACTACTGTACTGGCAGGCAATACTTCCTCTAGGAGAGACTACTGTACTGGCAGGCAAGACTTCCTCTAGGAGAGACTACTGTACTGGCAGGCAAGACTTCCTCTAGGAGAGACTACTGTACTGGCAGGTAATACTTCCTCTAGGAGAGGCTACTGTACTGGCAGGCAAGACTTCCTCTAGGAGAGGCTACTATACTGGCAGGCAAGACTTCCTCTAGGAGAGACTACTGTACTGGCAGGCAAGACTTCCTCTAGGAGAGACTACTGTACTGGCAGGCAATACTTCCTCTAGGAGAGGCTACTATACTGGCAGGCAATACTTCCTCTAGGAGAGACTACTGTACTGGCAGGCAAGACTTCCTCTAGGAGAGACTACTGTACTGGCAGGCAATACTTCCTCTAGGAGAGACTACTGTACTGGCAGGCAATACTTCCTCTAGGAGAGGCTACTATACTGGCAGGCAATACTTCCTCTAGGAGAGACTACTGTACTGGCAGGCAATACTTCCTCTAGGAGAGACTACTGTACTGGCAGGCAAGACTTCCTCTAGGAGAGACTACTGTACTGGCAGGCAAGACTTCCTCTAGGAGAGGCTACTGTACTGGCAGGCAATACTTCCTCTAGGAGAGACTACTGTACTGGCAGGCAAGACTTCCTCTAGGAGAGACTACTGTACTGGCAGGAAGACTTCCTCTAGGAGAGGCTACTGTACTGGCAGGCAATACTTCCTCTAGGAGAGACTACTGTACTGGCAGGAAGACTTCCTCTAGGAGAGACTACTGTACTGGCAGGCAAGACTTCCTCTAGGAGAGACTACTGTACTGGCAGGCAAGACTTCCTCTAGGAGAGACTACTGTACTGGCAGGCAATACTTCCTCTAGGAGAGGCTACTGTACTGGCAAGCAATACTTCCTCTAGGAGAGACTACTGTACTGGCAGGAAGACTTCCTCTAGGAGAGACTACTGTACTGGCAGGAAATACTTCCTCTAGGAGAGACTACTGTACTGGCAGGCAAGACTTCCTCTAGGAGAGGCTACTGTACTGGCAGGCAAGACTTCCTCTAGGAGAGACTACTGTACTGGCAGGCAATACTTCCTCTAGGAGAGACTACTGTACTGGCAGGGAATACTTCCTCTAGGAGAGACTACTGTACTGGCAGGCAAGACTTCCTCTAGGAGAGACTACTGTACTGGCAGGCAAGACTTCCTCTAGGAGAGACTACTGTACTGGCAGGTAATACTTCCTCTAGGAGAGGCTACTGTACTGGCAGGCAAGACTTCCTCTAGGAGAGGCTACTATACTGGCAGGCAAGACTTCCTCTAGGAGAGACTACTGTACTGGCAGGCAAGACTTCCTCTAGGAGAGACTACTGTACTGGCAGGCAATACTTCCTCTAGGAGAGGCTACTATACTGGCAGGCAATACTTCCTCTAGGAGAGACTACTGTACTGGCAGGCAAGACTTCCTCTAGGAGAGACTACTGTACTGGCAGGCAATACTTCCTCTAGGAGAGACTACTGTACTGGCAGGCAATACTTCCTCTAGGAGAGGCTACTATACTGGCAGGCAATACTTCCTCTAGGAGAGACTACTGTACTGGCAGGCAAGACTTCCTCTAGGAGAGACTACTGTACTGGCAGGCAATACTTCCTCTAGGAGAGACTAATGTACTGGCAGGCAATACTTCCTCTAGGAGAGACTACTATACTGGCAGGCAAGACTTCCTCTAGGAGAGACTACTGTACTGGCAGGCAATACTTCCTCTAGGAGAGACTACTGTACTGGCAGGCAAGACTTCCTCTAGGAGAGACTACTGTACTGGCAGGCAATACTTCCTCTAGGAGAGGCTACTATACTGGCAGGCAATACTTCCTCTAGGAGAGACTACTGTACTGGCAGGCAATACTTCCTCTAGGAGAGACTACTGTACTGGCAGGCAATACTTCCTCTAGGAGAGACTACTGTACTGGCAGGCAATACTTCCTCTAGGAGAGGCTACTGTACTGGCAGGCAAGACTTCCTCTAGGAGAGGCTACTGTACTGGCAGGCAAGACTTCCTGTAGGAGAGACTACTGTACTGGCAGGTAATACTTCATGTAGGAGAGACTACTGTACTGGCAGGCAATACTTCCTCTAGGAGAGACTAATGTACTGGCAGGCAATACTTCCTCTAGGAGAGACTACTGTACTGGCAGGCAAGACTTCCTCTAGGAGAGGCTACTATACTGGCAGGCAAGACTTCCTCTAGGAGAGACTACTGTACTGGCAGGCAATACTTCCTCTAGGAGAGGCTACTATACTGGCAGGCAAGACTTCCTCTAGGAGAGGCTACTATACTGGCAGGCAAGACTTCCTCTAGGAGAGACTACTGTACTGGCAGGCAATACTTCCTCTAGGAGAGACTACTGTACTGGCAGGCAATACTTCCTCTAGGAGAGACTACTGTACTGGCAGGCAAGACTTCCTCTAGGAGAGACTACTGTACTGGCAGGCAATACTTCCTCTAGGAGAGGCTACTATACTGGCAGGCAAGACTTCCTCTAAGAGAGACTACTGTACTGGCAGGCAATACTTCCTCTAGGAGAGACTACTGTACTGGCAGGCAAGACTTCCTCTAGGAGAGACTACTGTACTGGCAGGCAATACTTCCTCTAGGAGAGACTACTGTACTGGCAGGCAATACTTCCTGTAGGAGAGACTACTGTACTGGCAGGTAATACTTCATGTAGGAGAGACTACTGTACTGGCAGGCAATACTTCCTCTAGGAGAGACTACTGTACTGGCAGGCAAGACTTCCTCTAGGAGAGACTACTGTACTGGCAGGCAATACTTCCTCTAGGAGAGACTAATGTACTGGCAGGCAATACTTCCTCTAGGAGAGACTACTGTACTGGCAGGCAAGACTTCCTCTAGGAGAGACTACTATACTGGCAGGTAATACTTCCTCTAGGAGAGACTAATGTACTGGCAGGCAATACTTCCTCTAGGAGAGACTACTGTACTGGCAGGCAAGACTTCCTCTAGGAGAGACTACTATACTGGCAGGTAATACTTCCTCTAGGAGAGACTAATGTACTGGCAGGCAAGACTTCCTCTAGGAGAGACTACTATACTGGCAGGTAATACTTCCTCTAGGAGAGACTAATGTACTGGCAGGCAATACTTCCTCTAGGAGAGACTACTGTACTGGCAGGCAAGACTTCCTCTAGGAGAGACTACTGTACTGGCAGGCAAGACTTCCTCTAGGAGAGGCTACTGTACTGGCAGGCAATACTTCCTCTAGGAGAGACTACTGTACTGGCAGGCAAGACTTCCTCTAGGAGAGGCTACTATACTGGCAGGCAATACTTCCTCTAGGAGAGGCTACTGTACTGGCAGGCAATACTTCCTCTAGGAGAGGCTACTGTACTGGCAGGCAATACTTCCTCTAGGAGAGGCTACTGTACTGGCAGGCAATACTTCCTCTAGGAGAGACTACTGTACTGGCAGGTAATACTTTCTGTAGGAGAGACTACTGTACTGGCAGGCAAGACTTCCTCTAGGAGAGACTACTGTACTGGCAGGCAAGACTTCCTCTAGGAGAGGCTACTGTACTGGCAGGCAATACTTCCTCTAGGAGAGACTACTGTACTGGCAGGTAATACTTTCTGTAGGAGAGACTACTGTACTGGCAGGCAATACTTCCTCTAGGAGAGACTACTGTACTGGCAGGCAATACTTCCTCTAGGAGAGGCTACTATACTGGCAGGCAATACTTCCTCTAGGAGAGGCTACTGTACTGGCAGGCAATACTTCCTCTAGGAGAGGCTACTGTACTGGCAGGCAATACTTCCTCTAGGAGAGGCTACTGTACTGGCAGGCAATACTTCCTCTAGGAGAGACTACTGTACTGGCAGGCAATACTTCCTCTAGGAGAGACTACTGTACTGGCAGGCAATACTTCCTCTAGGAGAGACTACTGTACTGGCAGGCAAGACTTCCTCTAGGAGAGGCTACTATACTGGCAGGCAATACTTCCTCTAGGAGAGGCTACTGTACTGGCAGGCAATACTTCCTCTAGGAGAGGCTACTGTACTGGCAGGCAATACTTCCTCTAGGAGAGGCTACTATACTGGCAGGCAATACTTCCTCTAGGAGAGGCTACTGTACTGGCAGGCAATACTTCCTCTAGGAGAGGCTACTGTACTGGCAGGCAATACTTCCTCTAGGAGAGGCTAC
This sequence comes from Lamellibrachia columna, assembly GCA_963662155.1. Classification (NCBI taxonomy): domain Eukaryota; kingdom Metazoa; phylum Annelida; class Polychaeta; order Sabellida; family Siboglinidae; genus Lamellibrachia; species Lamellibrachia columna. The sequence goes on along the minus strand of OY759267.1, from coordinate 13,726,487 downwards.
TGTACTGGCAGGCAATACTTCCTCTAGGAGAGGCTACTGTACTGGCAGGCAAGACTTCCTCTAGGAGAGGCTACTGTACTGGCAGGCAAGACTTCCTCTAGGAGAGACTACTGTACTGGCAGGCAAGACTTCCTCTAGGAGAGGCTACTATACTGGCAGGCAAGACTTCCTCTAGGAGAGACTACTGTACTGGCAGGCAATACTTCCTCTAGGAGAGGCTACTATACTGGCAGGCAATACTTCCTCTAGGAGAGACTACTGTACTGGCAGGCAATACTTCCTCTAGGAGAGACTACTGTACTGGCAGGCAATACTTCCTCTAGGAGAGACTACTGTACTGGCAGGCAATACTTCCTCTAGGAGAGACTACTGTACTGGCAGGCAAGACTTCCTCTAGGAGAGACTACTGTACTGGCAGGCAATACTTCCTCTAGGAGAGGCTACTATACTGGCAGGCAAGACTTCCTCTAGGAGAGGCTACTGTACTGGCAGGCAAGACTTCCTGTAGGAGAGACTACTGTACTGGCAGGTAATACTTCATGTAGGAGAGACTACTGTACTGGCAGGCAATACTTCCTCTAGGAGAGACTAATGTACTGGCAGGCAATACTTCCTCTAGGAGAGACTACTGTACTGGCAGGCAAGACTTCCTCTAGGAGAGGCTACTATACTGGCAGGCAAGACTTCCTCTAGGAGAGACTACTGTACTGGCAGGCAATACTTCCTCTAGGAGAGGCTACTATACTGGCAGGCAAGACTTCCTCTAGGAGAGGCTACTATACTGGCAGGCAAGACTTCCTCTAGGAGAGACTACTGTACTGGCAGGCAATACTTCCTCTAGGAGAGACTACTGTACTGGCAGGCAATACTTCCTCTAGGAGAGACTACTGTACTGGCAGGCAAGACTTCCTCTAGGAGAGACTACTGTACTGGCAGGCAATACTTCCTCTAGGAGAGGCTACTATACTGGCAGGCAAGACTTCCTCTAAGAGAGACTACTGTACTGGCAGGCAATACTTCCTCTAGGAGAGACTACTGTACTGGCAGGCAAGACTTCCTCTAGGAGAGACTACTGTACTGGCAGGCAATACTTCCTCTAGGAGAGACTACTGTACTGGCAGGCAATACTTCCTGTAGGAGAGACTACTGTACTGGCAGGTAATACTTCATGTAGGAGAGACTACTGTACTGGCAGGCAATACTTTCTCTAGGAGAGACTACTGTACTGGCAGGCAAGACTTCCTCTAGGAGAGACTACTGTACTGGCAGGCAATACTTCCTCTAGGAGAGACTAATGTACTGGCAGGCAATACTTCCTCTAGGAGAGACTACTGTACTGGCAGGCAAGACTTCCTCTAGGAGAGACTACTATACTGGCAGGTAATACTTCCTCTAGGAGAGACTAATGTACTGGCAGGCAATACTTCCTCTAGGAGAGACTACTGTACTGGCAGGCAAGACTTCCTCTAGGAGAGACTACTATACTGGCAGGTAATACTTCCTCTAGGAGAGACTAATGTACTGGCAGGCAATACTTCCTCTAGGAGAGACTACTGTACTGGCAGGCAAGACTTCCTCTAGGAGAGACTACTGTACTGGCAGGCAAGACTTCCTCTAGGAGAGGCTACTGTACTTGCAGGCAATACTTCCTCTAGGAGAGACTACTGTACTGGCAGGCAAGACTTCCTCTAGGAGAGGCTACTATACTGGCAGGCAATACTTCCTCTAGGAGAGGCTACTGTACTGGCAGGCAATACTTCCTCTAGGAGAGGCTACTGTACTGGCAGGCAATACTTCCTCTAGGAGAGGCTACTGTACTGGCAGGCAATACTTCCTCTAGGAGAGACTACTGTACTGGCAGGTAATACTTTCTGTAGGAGAGACTACTGTACTGGCAGGCAAGACTTCCTCTAGGAGAGACTACTGTACTGGCAGGCAAGACTTCCTCTAGGAGAGGCTACTGTACTGGCAGGCAATACTTCCTCTAGGAGAGACTACTGTACTGGCAGGTAATACTTTCTGTAGGAGAGACTACTGTACTGGCAGGCAATACTTCCTCTAGGAGAGACTACTGTACTGGCAGGCAAGACTTCCTCTAGGAGAGGCTACTATACTGGCAGGCAATACTTCCTCTAGGAGAGGCTACTGTACTGGCAGGCAATACTTCCTCTAGGAGAGGCTACTGTACTGGCAGGCAATACTTCCTCTAGGAGAGGCTACTGTACTGGCAGGCAATACTTCCTCTAGGAGAGACTACTGTACTGGCAGGCAATACTTCCTCTAGGAGAGACTACTGTACTGGCAGGCAATACTTCCTCTAGGAGAGACTACTGTACTGGCAGGCAAGACTTCCTCTAGGAGAGGCTACTATACTGGCAGGCAATACTTCCTCTAGGAGAGGCTACTGTACTGGCAGGCAATACTTCCTCTAGGAGAGGCTACTGTACTGGCAGGCAATACTTCCTCTAGGAGAGGCTACTGTACTGGCAGGCAATACTTCCTCTAGGAGAGACTACTGTACTGGCAGGCAAGACTTCCTCTAGGAGAGACTACTGTACTGGCAGGTAATACTTCCTCTAGGAGAGACTACTGTACTGGCAGGTAATACTTTCTGTAGGAGAGACTACTGTACTGGCAGGTAATACTTCCTCTAGGAGAGGCTACTGTACTGGCAGGCAATACTTCCTCTAGGAGAGACTACTATACTGGCAGGCAAGACTTCCTCTAGGAGAGACTACTGTACTGGCAGGCAAGTCTTCCTCTAGGAGAGGCTACTGTACTGGCAGGCAAGACTTCCTCTAGGAGAGACTACTGTACTGGCAGGCAAGACTTCCTCTAGGAGAGACTACTGTACTGGCAGGCAAGACTTCCTCTAGGCGAGACTACTGTACTGGCAGGCAATACTTCCTCTAGGAGAGACTACTGTACTGGCAGGCAAGACTTCCTCTAGGAGAGGCTACTATACTGGCAGGCAATACTTCCTCTAGGAGAGGCTACTGTACTGGCAGGCAATACTTCCTCTAGGAGAGGCTACTGTACTGGCAGGCAATACTTCCTCTAGGAGAGGCTACTGTACTGGCAGGCAATACTTCCTCTAGGAGAGGCTACTGTACTGGCAGGCAAGACTTCCTCTAGGAGAGGCTACTGTACTGGCAGGCAAGACTTCCTCTAGGAGAGGCTACTATACTGGCAGGCAATACTTCCTCTAGGAGAGGCTACTATACTGGCAGGCAATACTTCCTCTAGGAGAGGCTACTATACTGGCAGGCAATACTTCCTCTAGGAGAGACTACTATACTGGCAGGCAATACTTCCTCTAGGAGAGGCTACTGTACTGGCAGGCAAGACTTCCTCTAGGAGAGACTACTGTACTGGCAGGCAAGACTTCCTCTAGGAGAGACTACTGTATTGGCAGGCAATACTTCCTCTAGGAGAGACTACTGTACTGGCAGGCAAGACTTCCTCTAGGAGAGGCTACTATACTGGCAGGCAATACTTACGCACTCGACTTGCATTTCTTCAAAGCTAGCCAGCGGTGGAAGCTGAAAGCAGAAGTGACAAGCACAACTACCCACTGCCACACTAGACGCATCACTAAAGCCTGTACGAGAAGGTACCAACCAATTGACATATGGGCTCTGCAAATTATCAACTATTCTAAGTAGAAGAGCCTAGACCCGGGGTGATGTCATCCTAAAAAATATGTATATATTTTTAGTGGTGGTCAAGGGATGTGGCAGGGTTTTCAGCCTACCATCTCCCACCTGTTTAGGGACCAACCTCCAACCATTATTAGAGCATGTAAGAAAAAAGAGGCCCTTGGATAGTGTGGATTGTGTGTGATGTATGAATTGTAAACAAACTGAACAACATATCCTGTCATATATTTTCTTAATTAGTTATTTATCAAATTGTATTAATCATTTTTATGTGTTGTTCGTGTCTAAGTGAGTTTATCTTATCTCATCTTTCCTGTCAATTGCAGTTATTCAACACGCCACTTTGGATGCTTCAAGGATCAAGGAATCCCGGGACCGCGGCCATGGCCTGTCATTGGAAACATACACACATCAGCCAGGATGGTCTGTCTCTCTCACACTTCCTGAACCAAACACATTCTTAGCAAACCATCAACACTGGTTCACAAGGATGTCTCAAGTCTGCTATTTATAATGGCCGAGACTGTTGTTTGCTGAATTTGGCAATTTGGAGTGATATGATGGAGCGATGGGCATCGCGCCATCATATCACTCCATCACATCACTCTCTCGCGTCGCTCCTTTGCATCATATCACTCCATCGCATCGCTTCATCGCACCGCTCAATTGCATCGCTCCATCGCATCGCTCCATCGCATTGCTCCATTGCATCGCTCCATCACATCACTCTATCGCATTGCTTGTTCGCATCACATCACTCCATTGCATCACTTCATCGCACCGCTAAATTGCATCGCTCCATCACATCACTCCATCACATCACATAGTTATTACTCATATCACCACATTTTCTAATGCAAACTTTCACACGGAGAAGGAAATTAATTAAATTCTGAAGAATCAATAGTATAGGCTAAAGACTTTTTCCATGTTGGTAAGTGTCATATTTGATTGATTTTTGTATTTTAGGGGCGTATTGCAGCACACAAGTATTGGATTGAGAAATATGGAAAAAGAGTTGGGTGAGTGATATATACGGTCAATCAAATAGCATTTGTCGCCTGTGTTCTGATTGGTTTGTGGGACAATGTTCATTGTGTATTTACACAGAATGCTGCCAACCAGTTATAGTTTAATACTGGATGGAAATTATTCCTAAATATTGATAAAATGCACAGGTTTAACAATTTATTTCTGTTGACATTAGTAACCTCTAATTAAAATTTTGATACTAAAATAATATCTAGAACATTTTATTAACTGGCCATTTTGTATCCTGAGTAAGTATCACGTTTGAAAAAGCCAGGTGAGTGACAAATCACTCTCCTAGATATACCAAATTTATTTAGACGAGTGATTTATTAGTTTTATTTCACCTGTCTGGTGGTGACACTGTTCAAATTTGTCAAAATACTTGGCACAGACCTTACACAACATCATGCCCGCTGTCTTGGTTGTGAACCTGGTATCACCCCCTCAATCTGCCTAATGTCCATTTGAGAACAGTGTTGCCCTTACTATCGGCACCATCCATATCTTCCATGATAGGCTTAACTAATCAATTCGACAAAATTCTGTGGAGCCCATGATAATTTACAGGACAAGCAAAGACCTTCTTTAGAAAAAACTAACAATTAGAAAAATCACAACAACATTTTGTATACATGAATCTAAATCAATACCAGAACCGAATCATGCAGGATGCTGTCGTGAACTGGAACAATCTTCCCACAGAAGTGGTTCAGGCCCCCTGCACTTGAGACATACAGGTCTCTCCTGGCTGGCTTCCAAGTCTCTGAGTGAAACACATGCACGTTTACCTATTATTTACATTTCTATTTATAAAAAATTTGATCCGTTTACATCTGATCTGCCACATTGTACAGTTTTCCTGTATGCAATACGGATTTTGGGAACTGTTTTTCCTACTGTTGCAGGGTATTTGTGGGCAGTGTTCCGATTTTTATGACCACCGATCCTGATATGTTGCGCAGCATTATGGTGAAAGACTTTGCACACTTCCACAACCGGCCTGTGAGTACAAAAGTAATGTTCTGACTTAATATCCGTTGTGCTGCTACTGAAAATATGCAATATAATAAACAGTTATTTGTGTAATATTAAATAAATTTTACTATAATCATTGTGTGTAATTCTTCAGGGTGTGGTCTCAAACAGTGAGACGTTCTCCCAGACACTATTTGCCCTCAGAGACGGCGAGTGGAAACACGTCCGAGTGCAGCTGTCTCCAGCCTTCAGTTCAGCCAAACTAAAACAGGTACAGGGGAAGTAAACTGTCTTCCCATGTCCCCATCTGCCCAGCTATCCCAGTTCCCCTGGGCACCAGTGACAATCTTGTGATCTACATCTGTAGTGCTATCATATAATATAAGTCTTCCCATGACAGTTTCATTGACTTCATGTTGTCACGGCCTACTCCACTGTGAATGAGTTCCTGGGTGGAATGTCGGAATGAATAGTCTTCGTGCAGTAACTGCAGCTTGGTTGAATATTTCCAAGAGAAATTGAGTTGGTGTTGGAATAAATAGGTCTTCCAGCAGGAGACGTGTAAAGCACTTTGAGCAGTCCTGGATACCACCCTATATAAGTGTTCATATACAATACAGATTTTTGGGAAATATATAGCCATATCCAGTTTATATGCAGATTTGCTTCAAATGGCAAAAATCGTAATAAAGTACATATTTTCATGTGTTTATCATGCAAGTATCAAATCAAATGACAAATTTATAGAGCATTCGAAACATAAATACTTTTGATTCTAAGCAGATTTCCGGCAAAACCTAGCAGATTTCGTTTGATGTAGGTTTTTATAGTTGCTATGATGCTCAATCACCCTGTGTTGTTTTCTAATAATGTCATTAGCCAGTACCAATTTTTGTGAGGAACTAAAATCTGTTGTTTTACTAAAACATGCTATTTTTGTTTACCAATCACACACCCAATTTAGTAGTATTAAATAAAAAGTAATTGCACCATTTTATGCTATATATATATATGTATGTATATATATATATATATATATATATATATATATATATATATATATATATATAGCATAAAACGGTGCAATTACTTTTTAATTACTTACAAAAAGTGGTATAGGCTAATGACATTATTAGAACAATACAGGGTGATTGAGCATCACAGCATATGTATATATATATATATATATATATATATATATATATATATATATATATATATATATACATATATATATATATATGTTCTGTACAATATATATATATATATATATATATATATATATATATATATATATATATATATATATATATATATATGTGTTGTACAGTACATATATATATATAAATATATATAAAATATATATATATATACATATATATATATACATATATATGTACTGTTTGGTACAATTGGCACTAAGTATTCTGTTAGTGTAGCTTATATATATATATATATATATATATATATATATATATATATATATAATGTTCATTTTATTTTGTCAGAATCTGGTAATTGATTTTGTTGAGATTTTCTTTTGGATCTGAAAGTCATAGAAATTGTGTTCTTATAATGACCCAGTGTCACAGTTTTGATGTTATAATGTCATCTTGTGATATTGACACAAGGTTGTTCACAACCATGATATAAAATCATCTTGTGACATCGATGCAAAGTTATTCACAACCATGATATAATGTCATCTTGTGACATTGACACAAGGTTAGTTTAATTTTATAGATGACATCAGACATGAATGCGTGTGCTGCACTGCTTATGAAGAATCTGCTGGGAGAAGTGGACAACAAGGCAGGGATTAACATAGTCACGTAGGTCTTTCTTAGAAGGCTGGTGTTGAATAATTTATTCTGCATCTTGAACATAATTACTGCAGTACAATCATATGAAAAACTGACAGATCAGAATAAGTTATCAGAATAAGTTACACTTCCCAAATTCATACCACAGGCATTTGTAATCAATGGAGTCAAATTCTAATCTCGCATTAGAGACAACACTAGTGGGACACATCAGTAGCTGTTCGTGTAAACCACAAGCACTTAATGTAAACATATTACATATTTCACTTTGTCAGAAGAAAACGTATGCAACTATTCATAATAATAATCACCACAGGAACATTTGCTATGATCCCTTGATGTTTAAAAAAAATTTCTTCAAACAAATTACCTCATTGGTGGGATTTTAATTCAAAATACCTGTACAGGCCCATGTGTTTATTGATATAAATTTATTACAAATTACATTTTTTTTTTATGTTTCAACAGTACTGTTTGGTACAATTGGCACCAAGTATTCTGTTAGTGTAGCTTTTAATTATCTCTATCCTCAGAAATATATTGGTTGTCTCTGTGCCATCTAGATTCATGGGCGCCTTCACAATGGACGTGATAGCCCGCACCGTCTTTGGTCTCCAGATCAACTCGCAGCTCGAACCCGACTCTCCCTTTGTCCTCCATGCCAAACAAGCCTTCGGAAGTCTCAAGAGATTCAATCCCTCCTTCCTTCTTGGAAGTAGGTTCATTCACTTCCTTAGCTCTATGATGGACACAGCTACCTACAGGACCTTCTGGAACCCTAATTAAGGTGCACTTTGTGCCGTCCATGGCTACCTACCAGGACCTTGTTAAGGTTTTGGAGGAACAGTCAGTAGATGTTGTCTAGTTCCTATCAGCATCTGTGCGTGTTCATTCATAACTTGCTAGGATTTTTGCCACAAATTGCCTGAATCGCATTGCATGATTGGTAATGTTACTATCAAGCATTAACTTTATTCCACTCTACTCTGAATCTAGTGAAACTGCATGTATCTGGTTAATTATATTAAATATTTGTGCTGCTTTCATTTGTAAATTGTTATACATTGTGAGAAGTAATACACTGTGGGATATTTGAGTTTCCACAGTGTGAATACTTCAGTTGACAGGTGTTCTAACTGATAATGCAATGGTCCTCTTAACCAGTGATCTTCCCGTTCCTGAAGCCTGTGTTTCACTGGCTCAACTTGTCGACAATCGACAGGTCTTCAGAGGAGTTCTTCACCAAGGTCATAGAAGAAGCAATACGGACAAGGAAGGAAGGAAACAATGTAGGTGACCTGGTACTATGTGACTGTGTCACTTGTGATGTCTTAGGGGACCTGGCACTGTGACACTTGTGATGTCTTAGGTGACCTGGCACTATGTCACTGGGTCAATTAGTACCAAGGCACCTAAGACATCACATGTCACTATGTCACTTGTAACGTCTTAGGTGACCTGGCACTGTGTCACATGTGACGTCTTAGTTGACCTGGCACCGTGCCACTTGTGACATCTTAGTTGACCTGGCACTGTGTCACTTGTGACGTCTTATTTGACCTGGCACTGTATCACTTGCAATGTCTTAGTGACCTGGCACTGTGTCATGTGTGATGTCTTAGGTGAGCTGGCACTGTTTCACTGTGTCACTTGTGATGTCTTAAGTAACCTGGCACTGTGTCACTTGTGATGTCTTAACCTGGCACTGTATCACTTGTGATATATTAGGTGACCTGGCACTATGTCACTGTGCATGTTGTGGTGTTCTGTAGGATTGTGTGTTGTTCTGTAGGAACGGGTGGTGTTCTGTAGGACTAGGTGGTGTTCTGTAGGACTAGGTGGTGTTCTGTAGGACCGGGGGGTGTTCTGTAGGATCATCTGGTGTTCTGTAGGACCGGGTGGTGTTCTGTAGGACCAGGTGGTGTTCTGTAGGACCAGGTGGTGTTCTGTAGGACTGGATGATGTTCTGTAGGACTGGGTGGTGTTCTGTAGGACTAGGTGGTGTTCTGTAGGACCGGGGGGTGTTCTGTAGGATCATCTGTTGTTCTGTAGGACTGGGTGGTGTTCTGTAGGACCAGGTGGTGTTCTGTAGGACCAGGTGGTGTTCTGTAGGACCAGGTGGTGTTCTGTAGGACCGGGTGGTGTTCTGTAGGATTGTGTGGTGTTCTGTAGGATCATGTGGTGTTCTGTAGGACCGGGTGGTGTTTTGTTGGACTGGGTGTTGTTCTGTTGGAACCGGGTGGTGTTCTGTAGGACCAGGTAGTGTTCTGTAGGACTGGGTGATGTTCTGTAGGACCGGGTGGTGTTCTGTTAGATCGTGTGGGGTTCTGTAGGACTGAGTGGTGTTCTGTAGGACTGGGTTGTGTTCTGTAGGACCAGGTGGTGTTCTGTAGGACTGGGTGGTGTTCTGTAGAGGACCGAGTGGTGTTCTTTAGGACCGGGTGGTGTTCTGTAGGACCAGGTGGTGTTCTCTAGGACCAGGTGGTGTTCTGTAGGACTGGATGGTGTTCTGTAGGACCGGGTGGTGTTCTGTAGGACCGAGTGATGTTCTGTAGGACCGGTTGGACTTCCTGCAGCAAATGTTGAAGTGTAACGAAGAAACGGAAGCAGCTGAAGCAGCAGCCCAGGGAGACAAGGAGCATCTCGAGGCAACGTCTGTGGAGGACGTCCCCAGGAAAGAACACAAGAAAGGTCAATATCTTGGTAACCATCAACACACTCGCTCCCTGTCATCTAATTCCACAGGTTTATTGGCTGTGCCCATGACACTCATTAAAACATTTGGGGACCGTGCCTTCTCTAAAGCAGCACCCGTGGTATGGAACAGTCTTCCTCACTGTCTCAGTCTGTTAATGTAACATCACTCTGTCTTTTAAGACAGTGCTGGGAAAAACCTGTGTACATCAATTAATTGTGGACATATATAGAGAAACAAAACTGTGTTGTAAAGTGATTTGAAAAGACCAAAGGTAAAGTAAGACATTATTATTATTATTTTGGTGAAGGATCTTTTTTAACATAAAACATGCTCAGGACCTGTTTAAAGTGTCATCATTTCTATCATAAAATTATGTAATGTACAAACACTATCTGTTCTAACACTTGACCACCCCATTGTGTCTTAATGATTGTCTACACATTCAAATTACATATATATTTTTGTATATTAAAACACATTTGGGCAATCAACATGTTAAAATAGATATAGTTTATACCAGACTTATTGAGTCAAGTCGTAGATGCTGACTTGAGTTGTAGGGGCTGACTTGAGTTGTAGGGGCTGACTTGAGTTGTAGGGACTAATTCGAGTTGTAGGGGCTGACTTGAGTTGTAGGGGCTGACTCGAGTTGTATGGGCTGACTTGAGTTTCACAAAACGAGACCATATTGTTATAACAGGCTGCACCAAATACAATAATTATTAAGTACTTATTATAATTAGCTAATCCTGTGGCAAGGCAGCATCAGCTTAAATTTCCTGCTAAAAATTACCGCAGACAAACTACAACAATCATGGTGATTAGTGAACCTTGGTGACTTTGGACTTAGAATTTAGAGAGATGACTTGAGACTGGTATTTGTGGTCATTACTTGCGATTTGACATCACCGTTGGTGACTTGCCAACAAGTGTAGTTTATGGTAGTCATGCAAACAGTAGGTAAAGGCCACCAGGCATTTAGTATGCGAGAGTTGTAGCAACTGGGTGGACTTCGTCAAGTCCTGGGCTGAGGTTCAGGCGGATAATTTTAGTTTTGAATGTAGGGGATATGCGAAGATTAAGGGCCTAGAGGTGGAAATTTAACAGCTGAGGCAGCTTGTTTTGGCATTGGTGGGGAAGAGGTGGGTTGTGCCAGTGGTTCTGGTGGGGGGACAGTGGATGATAAAGTGTGGGGAGGCGATGAGGGAGATGCTAGGGAGAGCTCACCTCAGCCAGGGAGGAGGCTGAGAGGAGGTAAGGTGACAGGACATAAGGAGACGGGATGGAAGGAGATGGGAGGGACAGACGGGAGACTGAGAGGGCTAATATGTTCATGAGGGATGGACTTCTAAGTGGAAAGGGGGCAGCAGTGTTTGCAGATGAACTCTCAGCAGCTGTCGACAGTGGAATGGGTAGCATCAACAATATTTTCGGTAGCAAAAATTGTTTTAACTAGAAACGCAGGGGGTTACTTAGAGGTGCCTCAAACAGGACAAGAGGCCACTAGTTCACACAAATGAGTAACAAAATGTCTGAAAAAAAATTCTGAAGCCGGTCATAAATGCGTGTGTTTAAATGCAAGGAGCATAGTAAATAAGAAAAATTAATTAAACATTATGTTACAAGATATTGACCCTCACATAATTGGTACAGCTGAATCATGGACCAACAAAGACATAGCAGATGCTGAATTAGGACTGACAGGATACATAATGTTTAGGAGAGATTGAATAGAAAGATGGGGGGGGAGTAATTTTATATATTAAAGAATCTATTCAGGATTACAAAATAAAATTAGAAATGGAAGCAGATTATGATGAAGCTGTTTGGTGCAATATAGTTACAGGAATTTAAACATTAGTTTACCATAGTCCAAACATAAGTGAAGAGGATAACACAAAAATACAAAACACTATAAAGGAAGTGAGTAAAGGGGAGTGTATCATAATGAGAGACTAACCATGGATACATACAGTTTAAATCTCTAGAGAATACAGGAGGTGAGGACCAACAATTTCTATTTTTGATACAGGATAGCTTCCTTACTCAACATGTGCTAGAACCAACCAGGGGAGAGATAGTTTTGTCTTCACAAAATGAATTAGTGGACATTGTCAAAACACATGAACCATTGGGTAACAGTGATCATAATCAAATACATTTTCACATCAAAGTAAAATCAGAAAGTAAAACTAAAAAAATACAGCAAAAACTTCCACAGAAGTAAATATAAAGATATGAGAAAATATTTAGCAAACCTAGATTGGAATAACATGAAATAAGACAGCAATTGGTACATTCTAAGATATGAAATTGAGAGTATGATTAATCAATTTGTTCCCTTGAAAAAAAACAAGGAAAACGGTCAAGACAGAAACACTTGTCAAAAGAAGGTATTAGAAAAATAGCTTACAAGTAAACTATGTGGAGAGTTTATAGGCATATGCCAGAAAGGATGAAGGCTACACACATTACAAAGAGGCACTTAATGCAGCTACGACTGAAATTATACAACCTAAAAGAAGAAAAAAATTTGCATATAACATAAAAAATTACAGCAAGAGTTTTTTGCTTATGTCAGGAGAACACAAAATGTAGGAGACAAGGTTGTACCACTAGAAGACAGTTCTGGAAATATTATATCACAAGGCTTTTTAATGGTGGAAGACCTAAACGGATACAGTTCAGTGTTTACCAGAGATGATATTAGTTCATTACCAGTTCCAGATTTCAGGAAGCTAAATCTAACTATTTAGGAGAGTTAATTGTAACTTTTGAAATGGTAGCTAAGAAAATAAAGCAATGAATGATTTATTAAATCACCTGGAGAGGATGAAATGATGCTAAAACTACTAATGGAAACTGTAGAACAAATTAGTGTACCACTTGCAAGAGTGTTCAGCTTGTCAATAAAAGAGGGAGTGATTCCATTTGAATGGAAAGAAGCAAACATCATACCATAATTTAAAAAGGGTTCGAGATATAATCCATCTCAACATGGATTCCTAAAAGCAAGGTCAAGCTTAACAAATATGTTGTTTTTTGGAAGAAATCACAAAGTGGATAGATGAGGGATATTATCTACAGTATACTTAGCTTTTGAGAAAGCTTTCGGCAAAGTGCCACATAAAAAATTACTACCTGTACTTAAATTAAAAGCCCACAGTATCGGGGCTGGCATAATTGACTGGATAGAACAATGGCTGACTGACAGAAGACAGCGTGTTGTAGTAGATGGGGAGGTTTCAAACTGGAAATCAGTTTTAAGTAGGCTACCACAAAGATCAGTATTAGGACCTTTATTATTCTTAATATATATCAATGACGATAATATAACAAGCAACGTACTGAAATTTGCAGATGACACAAAATTGTTTAGAAAGGCAAATTAGATAAATGGTCTGAAAATGGCAGATGTTATTCAGTTTTGGGAAATGTAAATGCCTACATACAGGACATGGGAACTTGGATCTAAACTATAAAATGGGAGTTACTGTTCTAGGTACTACCGTAAAAGAAATTATTATTATACATTTATAATGCGCCATGTTTCCAGGTTAACAACCTGCTCAAAGGCACTACAAGACAATGCTAAATAATTTTTAATAAATTGAAAAGCTAAAATAAAATGTGGCTAAAAGACAGTTAAATAAAAAAGTTAAATAAATGAATTAAATAAAGTAGCTATATAAAGAAGTTAAATAAATGAATTAATTAATTTGATTTAATTAATAAGTTTAAATAAATAACTACACTTAAGTTGATACATAAGTTAATCACATAAGTTAAATAAAACAAATTAAATAAATAATAAGTTAAATAAGTAAAATGTTCCAGTCATTAAAATGTCAACAGAGTGTTCGGAAGGCTTCGCGGAAGAGATGTGTTTTCAAGAGTTGCCTTTCCTAAATGCAGGAGGCAGGGCATTCCGCAGTGTCGGTCCTGCCACAGAAAAGGCCCGATGACTGTACCGTTCGAGATGGTACCGTGGCATAGTCAATAGATATTGATCGGCAGACCTCGGTGTTTGAGTGGGTCGCTAGCGGCTACAGATACACTGGGCAGAGAAAAGGACTTACGAGTAACAATAAGTGATGATATGAAAGTTTCAGAGCAGTGTGGTATTGCAGCTTCAAAAGGTAATCAAATTCTTGGATTGATTAGGAGAAATATAACATACAAGGACAAAAATAATTATATCTCTCTATAAAGCAATAGTTAGGCCTCATTTAGAATACTGTATACAAGCTGGGAGACCATATCGTAAGAAGGATATAGATATGCTTGAATGAATAAAGAGGAGAGCAACTAAGATGATTCCAGAACTGAGAGACTAGTTATGAAGAATGCCTAAAAGAATGTGATTTAACAACCCCAGAGACAAGGAGGTTAAAAGGAGATCAAATTAAACTGTTTAAAATATTGAATGGGTATAAAAAAATTTATAGAAATATTTTTTCTTACTCAATAAAGATAATAGAACTAGAGGACATGAGGTAACATTAGTAAAGGATCAGTGTATATTGGATATCAGGAAGTACTCGTTCTCACAGAGGACAATAAATGAACGGAACAAATTATCTACAGATTGTGTAACTGCAAGCAGCATGAATATTTTTAAAAACAAGTTTGACATATATCTCAGGAGGGCGGGTTACACATAGATGAAAATGTTTGACTCTCGATGAGCCAATGGCTTCCTTGTCCACTTCCTATCTGGGCCTTTGCCTTAGATAGCAATCTTGAAAAATCTTGTTAAATCTACTACATAACATGATGTGATGATAAAAACTATCACACTATACCTTTAAAGGTGTGTCCTTAATAAAGGTAAGTTCTTATATAGCGCAGTGTCTAGTCTGTAGGACCGCTCAAAATGCCTTACACTTCACCCCCTATGAGGACCGATTCATTCCAACACCACCTCAACTTCTCTGGGAAGTATTCTTAATGTATGGTTTTGTCTTGTATCTGATACAATGTGTTTCTTACCCAATGTTGGAAACTTTTGATATGTTCCCTTGTAGGTCTGACCCACACTCAGATACTGGCCAACTCCACGTTGTTCTTCATCGCTGCCTACGATACGACCTCATCGACCTTGACGTACCTGCTGTACAGCCTTGCTCTCAACCCTGACTGCCAGCAGAGGGTGGTTGACGAGGTCAACAAGGTCATGGGGGATGAGGTATGGCGATGTTCTTGTCTTTCATAACAGCAGCAACAAGTTGTTTTTTCAAAATGACGACCACATCATGTTTATCATAAAATAAAACACACAGTTCAAAAACAATTAATTACAATAAAAAATGTTGGTCTTCTTATATTTAACAAATACCTTCAACTTTTGTTGTTTCTATGGGAACTAAGCAGCAAGAAAGAGAGAAGAATTGTAGTAAATGTAGTGTGTTTGTTTTTAGTGGGGTGGGGAGATGTAGGAAGGCAGGGCAGGGCAGGGCAAAAAGAGTCCAGTGTGGCTGCAGACATCAGTTCTAAGTTAAGTAATTAATAATTTTGTTTTACAGATCTAATACTTTAATTAACTTTACTTTCAATTTACCCATCTGCTGTTGCCATGAAGCATCTTGGGAGATGCGTTTTATTCACCAGCAAGGTGGGTGGCCTGGGTGGTTGTGAGCTTGGGCTTTCTCGGCCGCCCTCTTGCTCTGTATCCATGTTTCTTGTTGCTTGCTCTTGCAGCTGGTTGACTTGGCTGCTTCCTGACTAAGTGGCCAAACCACTTCATTTTAATAATATTATATAAAAATGTTCTATTGCGCTAAGATCCTTGGGAGACCCAAGCTCAGCAGTGCACCAAAACAAAAGGGTTGATATTGATAAGCAGTTCCAGTTGTAAACAGTTGGATTGGTAAGCTGGGGAGCTGTGGAGGATACTCAAGTTTAAATAGGTGGGTTTTTAGTTTACAGTGAAATGTTGTTTTATTTCGTACAGACTTAACACTAACAGGGAGTGAGTTCCTCAGAGTCAGTGCGGTAACTGAAAACGCTCTAGTTCTGACATTTGTCTTAATACTGGGAAGAAAAAATAGATTAGAATTAGATGATCGAAGCTGTCTGGGCTGTCTTGCAGGAGGGAGCAGTGAATGTAAATATGCTGGTTACTTGGATGAAAGTACTAGATAGGTAATTGTACAGATCTTCAAAATAATGAAGTATTGGACAGGGAGCCAATGCAATGATTTAAGAAGTGGTGCTGACTGAGAGAAATGAGGAGACCGGGTAACTACCCTTGCCAAACAATTTTGCAAGGTCACGAATGTGAAAAAAGCAGCAACGACAAGTTTGTGAAATATGTTATCTAAATTTAAATTATTATCAAAGGTGACTCCTAAATTCCGTGCTGAGATGGCCAGTGTGAAATTCTGGCTCAGCATAGGTGTCGGGGGGGATAAAAACAATCAAGTTTACCATGCAGCTTTTGTATACCAGTAATAAAAAACTCTGTTTTATTTGCATTTAACTTTAATTTGCTGTCAGTCATCCAGTGGAATATATTCTGAATATAATCCCTGAGTTGGATTAAGGAACAATTTTATCTGGGGTAGCCAAGGAAAGGTAAATCTGTGTATCATTTGCATATAGATGGTGGTCTAAGTTGTGAGTTTGAATGACTGAGCTGAGTGGAGTAGTGTAAAGAGTAAAAAGTTATGGTCCAAGAACAGAACCCTGAGGAACACCACATGACGTGGGTAGGGCTGCTAAAAATCAATTAGTTATCTTCACTCTTTGGTATCTATCAGTTAAAGGGACTAACAACGAGGCACTAGCTAAAATGCTTTTTCGGTGTATTCACAAAGTTTAATATTGTATGTACTACATGCCAAAATAAAAAAATTGGGAAAACTTTATTTATATGTAAAATTAGATGTTTAATGTTTACAAAGCGTGCGTAAAAATTCGAAGTTAATGAGATGAGCGATCACATGGTTTTGTGACGTCAATGATGATATGGGTTTACATTCAGTCAGTGATTTCTATGCAATGCTTCAGTTTAGTTTCACATTCTTTCAGGCGTTCTTCATAACTAAGGTCTCTCAGTTCTGGAATAATTTGAGCTGCTCTCCTCTGTATGCATTCAAGTGTATCTATATCCTTCTTATGATATGGTCTCCAGTGCTTGTATACAGTATTCTAAATGTGGTCTAACTACTGCCTTATACAGAGGTATAAGTAGCTTTTTTCCTTGTATGTTTTGTTTCTCCTAATTAGCCCAACAATTTGATTACCCTTTGAAGCTGCAATACCAACCGCTCTAAAACTTTCATATCAGCACTTATTGTTATTTCTAAGTCCTTTTCTTTTACAGTAGTTTGTAGAACAGTATCTCCCATATTATAGTTTATATCCAAATTCTGTGTCCTGTATGTAGGCATTTACATTTCCCAAAATTGAATAACATCTGCCATTTTCCAGACCATTTCACTAATTTGTCTAGATCGTTTTGTAAATGTTGTTTATCACCATCAGTGTTAACCTTTGTAAACACTTTTGTAAATCTGCAAATTTCAGTATGTTGCTTGTTATATTGTCATCCAAGTCATTGATATATATTAAGAATAATAATGGCCCTAATACTGATCCTTGTGGTACCCCACTCAACACTGATTTCCAGTTTGAAACCTCTCCATCTACTACAACACACTGTTTTCTGTCAGTCAACCATTGTTCTATCCAGTCAATTATGCCATCCCCGATACCATGGGCATTTAATTTAAGTAGTAATCTTTGATGTGGCACTTTGTCAAAAGCTTTCTAAAAATCTAAATAGATAATATCTACTGATGATCCCTTGTCTATCCAATTAGTGATTTCTTCCAAAAAACATGACATATTTGTTAAGCATGACCTCGCTTTCAGGAACCCATGTTGAGATGAATTTAGTCATTTATGCCTAACAAGGAAGTCCACCATATGGTATTTAATTAACCTTTCTAATAATTTACAAATCACTGACATTAATCTCACTGGTCTGTAATTCTCAGACTTATTATTTACAATTCTCAGACTTATTAGTTGACAAGTTGAACACTCTTGCAAGTGGTATACTGATTTGTTCTACTGTTTCTATTAGTAGTTTTGGAGAAATTCCATCAACTCCATGTGATTTATTATC
Source organism: Lamellibrachia columna (assembly GCA_963662155.1). Lineage (NCBI taxonomy): Eukaryota > Metazoa > Annelida > Polychaeta > Sabellida > Siboglinidae > Lamellibrachia > Lamellibrachia columna. The sequence goes on along the minus strand of OY759267.1, from coordinate 13,708,166 downwards.
CTTCACTGCCTTCAGCAACCATTTCTGGAGTTATAATAGATTTGGCCTCCTGAAATTTAGCATCTGGAACTGGTAATGAACTAATATCTTCTCTGGTAAGCACTGAACTGAGGGTATCAATTTAGATCTTCCGCAATTAAAAACCCTTGTGATATTATATTTCCAGCACTGTCTTCTAGAGGTCCAACCTTGTCTTGTATGTTTTGTTTACTCCTGACATATGCATAAAAACTCTTGCCGTCATTTTTTTAGATAGTCGAAAGGTAACCTTGAGGTATTTACAAGAACCTGGGCAGTTTGCTTCCTTCCACGTTGTTATATTTCTATTAGACTACAGCCATATTGTTATCACTACTACTACTATTACTATGACATTATACTGCTTTTATATCGGTGTGAGTGAGATAAGATTGTTAACCTGGCAAGAAAATTGACAACTAGAATTAATGTCTAGAATATATACATGGAGCATTTTTGCATATTTTTATATAAAGCATTGTCAGAGAAACCTTGCAGATGGCAGTGGTCTGCTGTGTATAAACTTCACATGCTTTATTATATCTAAGGTGTTAAGGCATTAATTATGAAAATGTAGAACTGGGTTTAGTTTATTGGTACAGCGTATATTCTAGTGCTCTTTCTTGGACATAACATATAATACAGATACGTTTAGACGCAAGACAAATCGTGTCCCTGTAGTGTAACGTGCACAACTATAGCAGCATACCAGTCGCAGCTAATAACATTTTGAATTGTTATATTAAATAAAATGATTTACCGGTAATATAATAGATATTTCAGCATAAAGAGCCAAATTGTCTGAGTCACATTCAAAAATAAGATTTCAACATCTACACAGGACACCAAAATATCTTCATCTTGTTGGTGCACATGTGCATTTTTACACAAAATTAATGTATGTTATGTTGGTACTATGTTACGTTACATTGCAGAAGAACTGTTGTAACTATGTTACATTGCAGAAGGACTACTGTTGTATGCCTTTATAGAACTGACATTGTAGTTGAAGTCCTGCAGTTTTATATTGTTGTCATAATATATTTGGATTATATGTTTATTTGTATCACTAATAAAAAAAGAAACATTAATGCAGTCATGATTACAAAATACACCTCGCACTGAATACAATGTTTACGTTGAAGATCATCATGTACTGTGTCTGTAGCAGGTGTAGGTGATAATTACCCTCTATTTCCCACAACCACAGTTCTGTTGTGTTCTTTCCCAGCCAGGCTGGTCGACTATTGAGGATTTAAATTCTTTGCCGATATCTGCTTTTTTCCCCTCGATCTTTCCCGTTGTGACTATTGAGGATTTAAATTCTTTGCCGATATCTGCTTTTTTCCCCTCGATCTTTCCCGTTGTGACTATTGAAGATTTAAATTCTTTGTCGATATCTGCTTTTTTCCCCTCAATATTTCCCGTTGTGACTATTTAAATTCTTTGTCGATATCTGCTTTTTCCCCTCGATCTTTCCCGTTGTGACTAGATGTTCTAGTGTTTTCTTTATCATCACGTGGCTTAAGACATTCAGCTTGTCTTTTCCTGGTTTTGCATATGATCGTCCCTTTGTCATTAGCTGTTTCTTCATTGAAGATAGTATTGATGTGTTGAACATCAGTTTGCTATATTTCATTTAGAAGTTCTAGACGTTACTTTAAAACGTGTGATTCTAAAATGCTGTTTGGTGTGAAACGTGTGCTGCCCAAATGATGTGCTGTTAACGCTATTCCTATGCAATGTTCCACTGCCAAACGTGTTAAGGGCATTGTTAGTTTGTTTTCGGATGGTATGTCCTATCCATGTCCATTTTCTTCCTGCAATCTCTTTCTTGGTGCTGTGTTGGTCTGTCCTCCCAAGATTTCTTTGTTTGTGGTTTTATCTTGCCATTTGGTTTTCAGGATGTATCTCAGACATTTGTTAATGAATGTTTGTAGTATTCGGGTTGTTGTCTTGTTTACTCTCCATGTCTCAGAGCCATGTAGCAGCACACTTGAAGATTCGTGTTGAGATAGATGATGTGTTCCACACTGTTTTTAAATTGTAGTTGAAGTCCTGCAGCTTTATATTGTCATAATATATTTGGATTATAGCTTTGTTTCACTAATAAAATAAGAAACATTAATGTAGTCATGATTACAGAATACACCTCGCACTGAATACAATGTTTATGCTGAAGATCATCATGTACCATGTCTGTAGATGGTGTAGACGGTCATGACCCTACATTTTCCGCAGTCACAGATGTCTCACAACAGTTCTGTTGTGTTCTTTCCCAGCCAGACTGCTAGAACATTAAGGATTTTAATTCTTTGCTGTCCCCTCAATCTTTCCCGTTGTCACTAGATGTTCTTGTTGTCTTTCTCATTAACTGTTCTTAGAATTTCTTCATTGAAGATAATATTGATGTGTTGAAGATGTTGATGTGTGAAATATCAGTTTGAAATATTTTATTATATACATGCCCGTCCTCAGGGGGAGGGTTCGTTCGAATTCTTTTTGAGAACATTTAAAAAAAAAAATTTTTAATCATCCCAAAAATCCCCGGCCGATTCCTTCTGCTTCCTGATAATTTATAATAATGTCCTGGAACCATACACCATAACTAGAACAGTTTAAACTTCCAAATACCAAACCCAAAACTAATATAGTGCTCACATACACCTAGACTATCTTCTCCAGTAAACAATTTTCTCCAGCAAATCATCAATATGAATACTACATTGTTCAGTCAATAAAAATTGTAGTAAATATACCATGCAAACTTCCATCGAAGTTGAGTGATGTTCAAATATGGAGCCGATCAACTGATCACCAAGATCAAGGTCCATAATAAAATAGACCATGGTTTTCTGTAGACTTACCATGGTTTACCATTGTAAGCTTCTGTAGCTTAAACAACTTTGGCTCAATTAACATAAAACTAAGTAAATACTTGTCTGTACAGTCTCCCACCACTGTAGATCAACAACGTTGCTATGTGAAACAACACAACACAACACAAACCGACTTTTGTTGTTTAGAAACATCATCTACAGATAGAAACAACTAATTTCAGTGATGACTGACTAATGCAATGTACTTACATGAAACTGACACCCAATTTGAAAATATGAAATTCTTTTATTGCATAATGAATTACATAACATCAGTTGCATTTTGTATTATAAAACCCTAACAAATACTGCTATGCTCTAACTACCAACGACATTTAGTCATATTGCACAATTAACTGGCAAACGTGGCCAACAATCTGTTTAAGCCCCAGCCGACCAGAACATCACAATTTAAAAGTTTCAACAGCATTGCAATTACACAAAAATAATAAATTGTAACCTTCATAGAATGCCATTTTAACCAGTGAAAGAGTCAACAAAAGGCAAACATGTATATAAACATGTATATGCATATCTATATATGTACATATATGTCTATACAAGTAGTTCAACAACAGTTCAATGCACATGTATAATTTTTACAAAACTCAGATCAACAAACAAGTGACATGAACACATTTCTGCCAATCAAAACACGAATTGCTCCTGAGCTGAGTTTAAATCGCTGTCCAGCAGGTGGAAGGATTCTTCAACTTCTGTTCGAAATGCACACATACTTCTTCAAACGTTTTTGTCCAAATTAATCAACATATGCAGATACATGTAGCATGTTATGAAAAAAATCAACCATTTTAGTGAAGGACGTGGCACGATTTAGCATCAGACATAAAAAAATTAACAACTGCAGTAAATAAGCCAAAGAGGATGTGCTTTGAATACTATTCTGATCAAACTATAAAGTAATTCTAAAAGCGGCAACAAGGCTGTTGTTAAAATCAGTCCGTAAATCAAATTGCTTTGAATCATTATTCGTTACAGTTGATTCCAGTTCCATTGTGGACATTGATTACTTTAAATAACTCCACAACTGAAATTACAACATCCAGAACTGACCCCAACTTTTAATGGCAACATGAGGTCTCGATTCAAAGATTTCCTAGATTGTTCTTTTGCATTTAAAACCTGATCAACTATCTAAGACTACGTCCAGCGAGACATCTAAATACCAGCACTGGCCTTCTCCACCATGAATGGTTCATCAACAGTGATGACACCACACTTTGAAATGATGACAGGCTTCACTGGGTGGTCATCACTGCCTGTCGCCGTTGTCTCTATTTTACGCACAACACCCATGCCTTCTATGACACGGCCGAATACAACGTGGGCGCCGTCCAACCACGATGTCTGCACAGTTGTTATGAAGAACTGAGAGCCATTTGTGTCCTTGCCTGTATACAGCACATGTGAGGAATCAAAAACAATGTTTAACAAGTATATCACTATGAGAATACAGATTCATTTGTATTCTAATTTTTGTCAAAAGCAACACATTGCTTCTAGGAAAATTAGAACACCGAACCCAAATATAAATCTGTATTACGTTTTGCTTAAACTTTATTTTTTATAATTCTTATTACATGTACAAACTAATATAAATGCTTTGTCATCATAATCCTTTGCGTACATTCACTTTCAAGAACCTTCACAAAGTAGACCACATTACAGATATAAAGTTTGATCATTGTTAGTATTTGTTACCGTGAAGTCATATTATATGTAACTATTCTAACATCTTCACCGCCCAAAAATGTTTTATTGAACCTTGCCATTGAGCATACAATGTAAACATGACATTCAATGATATTCGAGTTGTACATTCAAAGTATATGACAAATTTTTATTCACTGAAACAAACTTAGGTGTTGAAGATGTTCTACAATAGATATGATTCATTAAAACACACTTGGGTGTTGAAGATGTTCTACAATAGATATGATTCATTAAAACACACTTGGGTGTTGAAGATGTTCTACAATAGATATGCTGTAACATGATTTTACGGCAATAACAATCAGATGTTGTACCTTTAAGTATATTTGGAGTCTGATTATTTCTCTATCCTACCTGCATTCGCCATGCTGACCCAGCCTGCTCCATAGTGGTTGAGCACAAAGTTCTCATCATCGAAGTATTTGCCGCCATAGATCGTCTGACTTCCAGTGCCATCGCCAGCAGAGAAGTCTCCACCTACAACAAATCTAGAGTATTTCAAACTACTCAAATGCATCATGCAGGTTTTATCACATCAAATTCCACAAGTGATTTTATATTCACATTCCACAGCCTAAGGTGTTTGTAGTTCAAGCTGGAAAAATGCTATTTAATACAATCAAACTGCTCTAGCCCCAACTGAGTCTATAATGCAGTCCATTGTATTAAAATATACTATTAACTTATTTTTACACATAATTAAAACCAAAAGGCAACCAACCAACATACCTTGAATCATGAACTCCTTAATGACCCTGTGGAAACTGCTTCCTTGATAGCCATAGCCTTTTGAACCATCGGCAAGGGTGACAAAATTGTCTACTGTCTTCGGAACTGTGTCACCAAAGAGACCGATGACAATACGTCCTGCCTCCTCTCCACCTATTGTGATATCCATGTAGACTTTTTTTGTCACTGTAGTCTCACCTGCCTACAACAGACATGCAAGCTGAAATTATGTCATTTTTATTATATTCATCATGACCCAGGTTTGTTAATTAACTTGCTGCTCTGGGTTCAGTTTTGAATGTGAAAGATCAGTTACACACCAAACTGGTTAATTACAGTGATTAAGCTGACAGATCAAGCTGAGTTTGTTGACACCCCCTAGGTGACTAAAATGTACTGTTTGTCTTGGCCATAATCTAGTAAAAAATACACTCTGACGAGAACATGCGATGCCCTTTATCGTCTAAAATTAAGTACAAAGTCCATGTGAAAGTCTATAATCCATCCGGCAATAAAACTAATTTCTTTAGCATTCTGTTAAAATTCAGTAACTTTTGTTTTGCTACACTTATTTTAATTCAGTTACGTTAATGTTTATTTGCTTTAAAAGGCATCTTTCATGTGAAGCACTTCATTTTCAAAGCAACCAGTTTCGAAAGTGACATTTTATCAAAAATATCTTTAACATAATTATTGTTGTGAATTAATTTATCCAATTATATGCTGTGTATGGCTTTACCTATTTAGCCTTTAGAACCATTTTATAATATGTAAATGACCAGGACCTCGCACATATTTTTGCTTAATATAGTGAATCAAAATACTTATTAATTAGATGTTTATCCCAAACTATTATTCAACATTGCCACTAGAATAAATAATTGGTTAATACTCTACATAACAGTGGAGACTGTAGAATTTTTTATTTTATTTGTGACAGTACATTTACAGTATAGTAAGTAACATTTTGTCATCGCTGACTACAATAAACATATCATTTTACATCATTGTTAAAGAAAATAGAAAGTCTAGAGAGCTGGCAACGTCGACCTAGACGAGTCTACAGTCAAGTGACCCGTGGTCAAAACTTTTCGACAACCTTGGCCTTTCGGCTTGGCTTTGTTCACTGCCACTGCCTGGAGGGGGGACTGGAGCAATTAATTAACGTAACTGCAAACTTTTTTTTGCACTGTCTATATTGAAAAGGAAGCTAAGAAACTGGGGTGTATCCAATCCTTTGTGTCAAAACACGCCACGTATGCAACCCTCCCCCCCCCCCTCCGGGAACCTTGCGTAAGCCCGAACCCCTTCCAGACCATCCGGGCCAGTCTGCAGCAGTTCGCGCATCTCGGATTACATCTCCCAATTTTTCGCATGCAAAGCTCCAGCTTCACAGTCTAATTTTCACCAAAAAACTAACATTATTGCATCTACCACACCGTCAACACTGTCCCCACTGAAGTCTTACCAAAGTTCTGTGAAGCGCGACGAGCAGCAAAAGTGGTACAAACTGATACATTATGAAGTTTTCTAGGGTTCCTCAAATGATGCTTGCGAACTCGACCAGTCAGCTTCCACGTGTGGTGGATTATCGAGGTCGCATCTGTTATAACTACAAACTAAACAGCGCTGTATTCGCTAGACGGCAGCACCATGCACATCTATGAATATTAATTAGTTTTACAAGTTAGTCAGTGGGAAGGTTGAACTTTAAAAAAAAAGTAAAAGCGATGGATGTTCACCCTAAATGTGCGTGATATATTTACAAGTCTTTTACCAGTCTAACATTGTGATAACATCGTAGTATCGATTCAAAAGAACACGCACATCGTAATCTGCATCGGCGAGATCGGCGTGGGAAAATATGTCATCAATATAATATGACAATATTAATATAACATTCATGCAACCTTAATCCAGTGTGATTGCCATTGACAGTAACTCATTAATATTCATGAAAGCCGACTTACCCAAATCGTTTGTAAAAAAAATCAACCTGGGCACGTGTGGCAAATAGACTACGTAGCATAGACTGCAATGCGATTCTTTCATTTGTTAATAGAGCGTAAAGAGTATGTCTGTGTTCAAGTAGAGTCAGCGAAAAACTTCGAACTGATAAACTGATAATCTCCTCTCCTCGTCAGTTAACTATTAAAAAACATGCAGTTTTCTAACTTTGTGATTTAAATATTATGCAAGCACGCACGCACGCACGCACACACACACACACACACACACATACTATCATTATGTCTTACAAATGCATCACGAAAATATGCCCTCTATCGTTTAATTATAATTTAATCAGTTTCACATATAACCGTAAAGCTTATTTTGCGATATCGAGTTTTTTCGCCATACACCGAATTTGTGTGGCATCTTTTTACGAAATATTCATATGTTCACTAATATATATAGCAACTTTAATCTTCCATTAACGCTAACCATTTGTTTGTGCACAAACCATCAACCATAGTTTATAATGATTTAAAATAATTTATCAATAAACTGGTGAACCCACTGATATATTGATCAATACCACATATTTGCATTATGTCTATAATTATACACTCGCCCAGCCAGTATCTGTCACGTATGCATGCGATCCCCATGCAGAGCCGAGTACTGTATGTGTCTACGAAACGGCAACAATCCATGTTTCAAGTTTTTATCATCGACATTACACGCAGAACGTTTTCCCACATTATTCTCAATATCGCATACCTAATCTGGCTCCAGCGGAGCGGAAAGGTGGCGAATAAACAAGGCCACGCTGATACGGATCCAGACATTTGTCAACCATTGCCTGCGAAGAATTATGCGAATACACTGGATGGACAGGGTGAGCAACAAAGACCTCTGGGATAGAACACACCAAGCCCAAATAGAGATAGAGATCCTTAAGAGGAGATGGGGATGGCTTGGCCACAATTTGAGAAAGCCAAACACAAACATGACCAGACAGGTCCTGACGTAGAACCCCCAAGGCAAGAGAAAGAGGGGGAGACCAAATTTTTTTATTACGCCACGCCACTTATGCATGTGAGTCACCCCCGTGAACTGTGCAGACTACTACCCTTCAAGTCTGCATCAGTGCATCCATCTCAAATTACACTTTCTTCAAAAAGTTCTCGAACTTCAGCCTAACAATTGGATTTAATTATACTCGGAGAACCGGAAGTGACCAGGGCACCTACGCCACAAAATAACCACTGCCAAATGTTACCATGGTTCTGTGAAGTGCGACGAGGAACAAAAGCGACACAAAATTATACATTGCGATGTTTTGTGGAGCTTCCCAAAAGATGCTTCTCAACTCGTCTAGTCAGCTTCCACTTGTGGCGGATTATCGAGGTCGGCACTCACCATTCAAACCATGCTGCATTCGCCAGGGGCAGCACACATCGGTAAACAGCTATACAACTAGCCTCGATTATGCAAGCTCCGTGCTGTGGCGCCACCATTTGTCGCGCATATCATCGCCTAGTCTCGCTTTCAGACTCTCGCTAGCCTTCGTGAATTTGCCGAGAAGAGAGTCTGGCCTCAGCTACGTGGTCTCGTTATTACCCACTGTCACTACTCCATTTTGTCAAGGCGTTCCCGTGAAGCGCCAGTAGCCAATCAGTGTCATTATTGAGATTCTACACATGTTTTGCCTGATTTAACTTTAGTCTGACAGTTGTGTCGATATAATCAAAGCTAAAAGTTAAATTAATTCAAGCTGCCATTATTTTCATCGATTTCAAGAAAGTCTTTGACTCTGTAGATAGAAATAAACTGTTATGGATTCTCCATGCGTATGACACCCTAGAGAAGATCGTCAAAGCCATTCAGATAATGTATGTAAACACATCTGCAGTTGTATTGACTCCCGAAGGGGAAACTACAAATTTCAACATTAACACAGGCGCACAATCACCAGACATCCAGCCTCCCATCTCTCTGACCTGGATTATGCCGATGACAAGAAGCAGAACTTTTATTTCATAAAGTGGAAAGTGTTTTCAAATCTACTTGACTATTTCCAAGCAAAACAAAATACGTGCACGTCCACCCGTCTGCTAATGTTAGGGTACATTCTTCAGATGGGAATCAAATTAAGAAAGTAGAGGATTTTAAATATATCGGATCTTACACAAACTGACAACATGATATCCAGTGTAGAAAAGCCCAGGCATGGGCGGCAGTTCACGACCTTGACAAAATTTGGCGAGCGCCCATTTGCAAAAACACCAAACTGAAGATTTTCAGGACGAATGTTGAACCGATCCTGATATATGGATGCGATTCGTGGTCGCTAACCCAAACAGTAGAACATGCAGTGGGTGCCACTTACATAAGAATGCTGCAGACGTGTCACGGCGCCATTACATGAGCAACCAAGAACTGTACGGCTCCCTCCCACGGATCACCACCGTCGTGAGACAACGGCGTCTTCGTCTGGCAGGTCATGTGATGCGCCATGACGAAGCAGCCAACAAAGTCCTGCTCTGGAAGCCCAATGACCCTCGGAGAAGAGGTCGACCAACAACTACACAAAACATACTAGAGAAAAACACGAACCTCAGCGGGACAAATCTAATAGCGGCAATGAAGAACCGAAACCACTGGAAGGAAATCATCATGTCACCACGTTAAGTGGAGGACATAAGTAAGTTAATTCCAATTGCTGCGTGTAGTGATAAAAGTTCACTCTTTGTCTTATGAATTAACAAATGATATCGTAATTAGCTAATTATGTATGCACCCAGAATCTGGGTGCATTCATAATTTCCGTCACAATGAAAAGTACACTTTGCATCCAGGCGATGACGTGTGCGTCAAACGGTGGCGCCACAGCACAGAGCCTGCTTAATCGAGGCTACTTAAATACTTGAAAAGGTCCATATATGTGTAGTCTCGCTGATCCGATTCTCACTCGCCTGGTCTCGTTATTTGGGGTAAGACCACAGTTGACGAATGTAGGGCGTATTAAATTGCGATATGTGAATTTAAATGATGTGACAAAGTGCAATTGAGCAGGCATATTCACAGGTTTGTTTGTAGAAGCTATTGGGTGTGAAACAGTGCATTTTTTAAAGAGTTTAACTGGCGGAGGGATTTATAGGAATTTTCTGCTATGGGCCACGTGGGCGCATGAATACATGGCTATTTTTGTCAAAATTGATAGGCATCGCACGTCGGGGCGTTTTAAAAGAGCTGGAGGTATGTGATTTTGATAAAAAAATTTGGTCAGTATATCAATGAGATGATGGCAGTTGCTGTGGAAAATTTTCAGAATTTTTGATGGTCACGTTTTCTTATAATCAGACAAAACGTTAACATGGCCACCAATGCAATTCTCAACTGTGGTCTGACTCCTGTTACCCACTGTCACCATGTTGCGTGGGCGTTCCCGTGAAGCGCCAGCAGCCAATCAGCGTCAGTGTCGAGATTCTAAACTAAAGATTTGTTTTGCCTGATTTAACTTTTCAGTTTGACAGTTGTGTCAATATAATCAAAGTTTAAAGTTGATTCGAATTGCATCGTATAAACTGATAAAAGTCCACTGTTATTTTATGAATTAGCCAAATGCCCGGATGACATCGTAATTAGCTAATTATGTATGCACCCTGAATCTGGGTGCAAACATCATTTCCGTCACAATGAAAAGTACACTTTGCGTCCAGGCGATGATATGCGTGACAGAGGGTGGCGCCACAGCACGGAGCCTGGATAATCGAGGCTAATATAATATGTGCGGCTGCATATAAATTTATACAATAAAATTGGCTTAGTTTTACATTTTCTTAGTTATAGAAATGGCATACAATACAAATAAATTAGGTTGAGTCTTCGTATTACGACAGTCCGTCACAGACGTTACATTGACGTAAGCTTTTATTTTGATAAATTCCATCACGGATACCTTTGGTTTACGGACCAAATCAGTTATGCTTGATATGTATATTATGTACGAATGATCCAATACGTATATCTATCCATTATTGAATTACGTTTCACACCAGGTGACGCCTCCATTGCAACATTTGCCACTTCTCAAAACCGAATCCAACAGTATATTTCTGCAAAATACACTAGGTGGCGATACCTTATTTGTTTAGAACAGTGATATGCTACAGAATGACGTAAAACTGATTATATGGACGAAGTCTGAGGTCACTTCATACTAGCAAGTTTTTTGTCAACCATGTATTAACATATTGCCACTGCAATATTCTACAATTATGTAGTTTCCCCGTTGAGTGATCGTTGGCTTACACCTTAACGTGTGAATCCATAAACTTCACCAGGGACATTTGACTCTATAATTATCTATATGTGTAATAAACCTAGACTAATCTTCAGTCCAGGTAACATTAAACACATGATAATAGTGTGTATATTTAATAGCTATAATACACTGCTGGTTATCAAAATATTTCTGGGTCATTCACGGGTTCAGGGTAAAGCTGCTTTACACCGCAGGACGTAGTTTTATGACAAATAGCAACTGACTGACCCGCCAGCTTTAATTAGCACTGATGGCTTGACTGTGCACAAGCATTGAATAGTTGCACAAACACCAAACAGTTCAGTAGCCTCTCTAGTTATGGGAACAAAAATCACATTGAAATATCTGTGGCTGATACAAACATGTACAAGCGCATCCACCCATTCACACACACTGCATGTATTAGGCTTTGCCAGAGCAATTTAGTAAATACATAATAAAGAAAGAGTTACAGATTCATCAAAATAAAGTTTAATTTAAGTTTTACTGACATTGCCTGTACATTATACATATGAATCTCGATCATCATAGTACACTGCCTCAACCCCATATGTCCCATAAATGATGAAACACATATTTTCAACATAAACATCAATGCTTAATGTCATTGCCAGTAACAGCCAATATCTGAGCTGTTTAATTAAACTGTGTCTAGTTCTAGAAGTTACTGACACCAAAACCTGATGCTTGTGCAACTTTAATTAACATAATAGTTGCCTAAGCATTTAGTTAGGCATCCAACATCCACCACTCAACTAGTACAAATCAATATCAAGATGATGCTTACAACATCCAAGATGGTTTTTCAACTTTAAAATGCTAGACAAAATGACAGGATCACAACTAACACAACACAATACAATAGCTCTATCTTAAGTTGTTGAGGTAGAAAATTTACATTACAGTCACTTCTAACTCTCAACATCAGTCAGTGAGAAATGTTTGCATTCTAACAGAGAACCAATGTTTTGTACCAAACGTTTTGCCTTTAGAGATATCATTGTTCCAATTCCAGGCATCGTTTCTCTGACAAATATGTGTTTTATACAAGGACTTAACACTGGCTGTTCTATATAACAGAGCATAATCCACTGTATGAAGGGCAAAACTTACATATCTTAAATAAATCAGAATACTGTTTATACTAATTATAGTCACTTAAAGTAATTATTATTTCAGCCACCATATCAACCTCTCCAATAAATACAACCATGTCTATATACAGTCTGTACATACTACATGCGCACTGTTCAATAATCTCCCATCTACTCCAAATATGAAACATTTGAAAACTAACTAAACTTTTCACCAAGTATTGGCTACATAACCTAAAAAATTTAAATAATTTTTAAATTATCATAATTATATGGCTGCCAAGACAGTTGAAGTTACCTGCTTATCGGTATAAAGAGCACATTACACACACTGAACGTAATGTCTATTTATAAAATGGTTTACATTTACAACGTTCTTAAAATATCTTATTAAATTATTTAGCAAGATTAGAGTATGTACATTAACATAGCTGAAGTCACATTTACATAAAATGTGTACCTTTATTTCTTTAATAATTTAGCAACCCTTTGACTTGTTAAGACCAGATGGTTGTGTATAGTCAGTTGGCTTCTTCGGCACTTGTAACACACTTTTTTATTTTTTTATCCCAATTAGGAGAGGGATTCCTTCCTTGCCAAGATATTGGGATTAAAAAAATAAACCATAACTATGGTGATGTATAGGTTTGTCTCCACCAAGGGAAGTTAAAAGTGGGGATTGTTTAACAAACAATTTAAGTGTCTAATTGTTCAATTGTAGACAAACATTGCACAAACCAACACTGCCTAAATGACAATTACTCAGTCCAATAATTTCAACCAGATTTAAAAATCATTAATCACAACTTCAAAAATAAAAGATGAACATTCATTAATAAGAAGCTGCTATCATTTATACCTGAATTTGTTTGTATAATTATCAAACAAGTTCCTGAAGAAAGCATTTTATCCAACCTAGGTGAATGACCCGTAAATGTTTCCATATGGGGAATTGCTATGATAAGCTTGCAGCAACAGCAAGTCGTATCAAGTTTAAGCATTCTCCATATGAGGCCAACGAACCCAAGCTATGTATCTGACTGCAACTTCAGGATGTTGTGTCTTGAAAAAGGATACTACACATAACCTACATCCAGACATTCAAAAACATATTATCATAGTAAAAAAATATGAACATTAACACAGGAACTATTCCAACTTTAAAAGTTGAAAAATACTGAAAGGGTATAACATCACACGATGTTGTCCAGTGACCTGCAACTCTACATTTCAAACTGGGTTTCCATAGAAACCAACAGTCGCTAACTTGACATGTTGTCGTGGCGATGTTTCCAAGTACCACAGATTCAGCAGCACACCCAGAATTTCGAAGTGAAGTCGAACATTTTCTAAATTACGCAAAATCTTGTAGTCAAACTAACAAATATAGTTTAACAATTTTCGAAAAATAGAAATGAGAAACACCTCTTGGGTGGGTCTGACTGAACTGTGCATCAGCAGAACAGGAGTGTAGTAGTTCCACAGATGGAAGTACCCTGACCACAAAGACAAGCCCTATGTCAGGGGGTGATAGTAGTGGTAATGATGGTGATGATGGTGTTCATGAACATGATGATGTTCATGTCGCAGTACAGACCCGTCCTCCTTCCCATCGCTGTGTGTAAACTGTTCATGGTCGATCCACTCGGCCACCTGTTGCATGGCGCGGGTGCGTTCCCGTTCTCCAGCACGCACTTTGTGCCTCTGTGTTGGCGGGGTGAACACTGCTCCGGCTTGTGGTGGCATGCCAGGACAATGCCGCATGCCCGCTGACTGAGTCCTTTGACATTTTGGAGTCGACTGACACTTTGGTGATGACAGCCATGCAGGAGAGTTTGGATTCGACTGTGTTTCCCTATGTTTATGTTCTGGATGCATGTCCGGCTGAACAGCCCCACTATCCGGTTGACCCCCCTCCATCCAACAGTGTAACTTAGAGCCAATGCGTGCTTCCGTTGTTGTCAACGTGTTGAAGTTAACTGCCGCTGGTGCCGTTGTGTTGTGTAAGCTCTGTGGTTGACAGTGTTCGATGCCAGCTAGGTCGAGGTAGTAATTGCGACGGTCGACATTCTCCATTGGCCGACATTCTCCATTCCGTTGGTCCACAGACATGTGTTGTGGCGTTGGGTGTTCCATGCGGTGCCGTCTAAAAGTAAACACAAAGCTATATTGGCTACAACATTGAGCATGAAACTCAAGCAACTATCAGTCTTTTAATGACATGGATATTGCTGTCTATGTTAGTATTATGATATTGCTGTCTATGTTAGTATTATGATATTGCTGTCTACGTTAGTATTATGCAGTCTTTATGAAGCATTTATCTGCAAAATGCAGTATATGCCAAATTCACATAAATTTATTATTTTAAAGACTAGTTTTGTGCTGCCATCAAGTTGCTAGTGGTGGAGGTAGGTGTTTTGTGCCATGGTATTGACTGATGAAATAACGTTTTCCTATCTACAGTCGAGCCTTGTTATAACGCGGTGGTCGGGGTCTATGATTTCGGACCGCACTGTACGCAAGGCACATTAGGTGTTCTCATATCTGCCACCAGGGAGCTACTAAACAACAGTGATCGCCAGCCGCTGCACCAAGTCCAAGAACACTGTCGAAGCCAGTGTGTGCTTGCTGCACTGTCTTATACGGCAATATGCAGTTTATAGAGCTTATTAAACGAGTCTACTAGCATCAACGTGTTGAATCTTGAACTGATTAAAATACATGTACATATACCGCTATGGAATAGATCTGCTACGATGATGATGTACTGGACCAATAGGCCTACGAATTGAAAATAATAACCTGGATTGGAGCAGCCGAAAACATGATTCAACACACGTAGCATGTAAGCTGATAGAACACAGAAAACGACAATAGGTAGAATTAATAATTGTTTCACTTCATCTTTCAACCGATCTCGACGGAAGGATAAATTTATTACGCACCCCTTAACATCGATTCATTGTTTCATATGCGGATGACGAATTTGTATTTTTACGCACCGGTAGCGCCTTGGGTTAGGAATTTGGCATGTTGGTTTCACGTTGCGAAAACAATTAGATTTACGATGCAATGGAAGCATGCCATTTCACTCCAGTGTTCTATTGATATTGCATACTAAATGCATTTAAAACTGTTTATCTGATTCTTACGCGAGGCATATTTGTAAATCTCGATTGCAATTTACAAACCATCGAAGCGAAGCCAGTGACAGCGACTGATATAGTGGCAGTGCAAAACAAACAACACGTTGACATTGTTCACCTAATGTTTCTTGAGAATTGTCAAAGCAATTCTAAGTAGGTTTAAGCAGTCCATTTGGCATTTCTCTCTGGCGGCAGAAAATCGGGATCCACGACCGACCACCTTATATCCGAATCCACATAATAACGGGGCACATAATAACAAGGCGCGACTGTATCAATTAACAACGTGCAACATAAAACAAATTGGATATAACGTGTGTTGCAGATAAACGCTTATAGTACTGTGAACTGTGGTAATTTGCACAACAAATCTGTTGATTTACCCACTTGCTGAAAATGTATTACTTTTTGATAAGTTCCTTAGTTTAGTCTTCAAAAGAAACCATGCTCGAAACCAAATGAAGGAAAGATTGACCAGACCACCACAGACAACTGGCTTGACTATGACTCAACTCACCTGCTGTGACGATGGAGTTTACGCAGTTGCTGCCGTTCCAGGTTCTTCTGTAAAAGCTCTGCCAGCTTCTGCTGATCAACCATTGATAGATCTGATGGCTTGTCGTCGTGACAGCAGCCAAAGTGGACAGTCCCACCGACACGCACTGAGTTCTTCTGCGGTGAGGAAGCGTGTGGTGACTTGGAACATTCTGCACTGTTCCGCGTGGCCGACCGGCTGTTCTCACGGTCCTTCCTGTGTTTGCTCTCATTCCGCAACCTCCCGTCCTTTTTTGTAGCAGTTTTCGGTACATCCATGTCCTTCCGATCAGGTGCAACTGTGCAGCCAGGAGTGGCATGAGTGCACTCATGTGTGGCATGAGTGCACTCGGGCGTGGCGGTGGCTGTCTGAGCACCATTGGGCGAGACCGTCAGACGTAGTTTTAGTGTTTTTGTGCCATTCTTTGGCAGCTGAATAGATGAGCCAACTGCGTCATACAGTGACTTGAGGAGTTGAGCCAAGTCCTATTAAAAACAAAATCACAGCACAAATAAATTAATATTACAACAATTATGCTTTCGGCTGAGGCAGATTCAAACCAGTTGAATCCACTGCCAAGAAAATGTAGCATTAGCAGAACACAGAAACACTAGCATCATATACTTATAACAAGCAGAGAACTTTTGGGTTCAAGACTATATATCATCTTTGAAACACTTGCAAGCAATGGGATTACTTTGGATATACTGTCATATTAATTACTGGAAATGCACAGGATTCACTGGATATTTAAGTTCAAGAAATCTTACCTCCTTGGTGATTTTTCCATTGCCATCAAAGTCATAAAGAGTGAAGGCCCACTCCTGTTTCTGCGACCGTTGCAATGACACGCCACATTCAAACTCCTGCAGACAAGACAAGTCGTTGTGGTCATTATTGGGTAAAACATCACATAATAAGGTTATTATATTATGTCTCTTTCATCCTACATAAAAACGTTAGTTAATTTCACCCAATTAGAAGCTGCTACTTATCAACGCTAGATCCCAACAGCAGACACTGGTGCATTATACTCTAGCCATGAAGACATGGAAACATTAGCACGCCGCATTACACAGCAATCAGTTCAACTGCTCCACAGAAACCATTTCTTCTTGGGTGCTTTATCAGTTTGACATATGGGATTGCATTACCCTTAATTCATTTTCAATTTCATATCGAATGTCGTTATACAACTACAGGTATCATCCATTCAACAGTACATGCTATCTCTGCAACCATGTTGCTGTGTGGCCTATTAATGGTTCAGTGATCGATTTTCACAATAAACCATGCTTAACCAATTTCTATAATTCTACGAATGATAAAAACAGCCTTTGAGTGTTGAAAAATAAAAACGCTGTCTTGACTGATTAAACTACTCCTGCAGGCAAGCAATGCAACATTATACCGTAATGAACACAGTCAAGCCATACATGTTAAATCTCCCAGATTCACCGGGAGACTCCCAGAAATCTATCAAATCTCCTGTACTCCCAACATGAGGAAAAATTTCTGATGACACCAAAAATATTTTTGTGTGGCCTAACAAAAGATCGTCAATCCCTCCGTTTACTCATGCCCACAACAACAGCAGGGGTTAGGTTAGTTCAACAAAGTTTTGTGCAAAGTGGACAAGGGAAACTTAGCTAAACAGTATCCATGTGTTTCGCCTGTTGTTGAAGTTATTTATATGTGTTAGAAGAACGGTCTCCCATTATCGGGCCCACATGTGCATATCAAATTCAAATATTGCCCATCAATACATCTCCATTTTATACAAGTTGTATTTCATTCATATATATTTGATAAGTGTCACAATAGGAGCACATTATGAGTGAAAATACCATAAAAAAGGTTTTCATCAAAATCTGCCTCCATCACCTAGGATCACAAATGCCTCCGTCACCCAGGATCACAAACTTTGAAGAAAAAGAAAATGCTTCAGTCCTAACCCTGCTAGTAAGTATTATGTTAACTGCTTAAGTGTAATCAAATATGTAAGCTACTGCCTGCTAGGTACGGGATTTTTGTCATACCGTAATATATTTCAGGAGTTTGGTAAATTTGTTATACCATAAGATTATGGTAACCATGTTATATATTTTACTAGTCCATAAAGAATTTGTCAAAATGTTTATTAACATACAAGTTTACCATTTAATAGTACATATGCAGTATAGTTGGAACTAAAGCGGATATGGAGGTAATTTTTATGAGTGGCGAGGATGTGAAATACTATGATTTATGCGCAATTCTCCAATATCCCGAGCCCCTCCGATTTATGTATAAATATCCTGCATTTGCATTTCTGAAACTTAACATGTATGGTCAAAGCAATGTTTTTCTGTGTCTGACAGCTGTCATAATTATATTTTCATCAGCACTAGTCTATGAGACTGTCTTATAAATAGTACATCTGTCCCACTCAAAACATACTGAGACATCAAAGAGAAGGAATGTGCCCACTGACCCGTGAAGTTCATCCATAGAATGCTTGAGTAATACAACGGAAGTACATCATGAAGGTATGCTCGCCGTAACAAGCTGGTATGAATGGCTGAAAGTTATTACCTGAAGGTATGACCATTGAGGATATGGCTGTTGAAGCCAAAGACCCATATAATTCTAAACTTCCATAGACCCTCAACCATAGACCCACATTGTTCGCTGAACCTTAAGTGCACATGTATACACCAAACAGACTAAAGCTACCTGGCCCAACACAACAGTTATACTTCTGGTGTTACTCAGTCACCAAGGGGGTTTCTCAATAATTATTTTACACCTGCAATTAAGCCACTGTTTAAGCTAACCAAAATTCTTCTGGCTTTTTCTGTATTCTTTTTCTGTATTCTTCCACATACTTTATTTTCTATGTGTGCTCATAGTTGTCGCATGTATTTCCTATAAGTCTTGGATGGGCATGTATCCTGACTGAGAACAAAGGGGATTCACTCTACTTTTAAATGTCACAGGCCATACACAATTAAGCTAAGCAAGTCATGTATTTCCGAAACAATTCCACAGCTGGTGGTCAAAACAACAGAAGTATTACATAGACTGATGCACACTCCCCAGTGTTGAGAGCCATGATGCACACTCCCCAGTGTTGAGGGCCATAATGCACACTACTTGATGTTGAGAGCCATGATGCACACTCCCCAGTGTTGAGAGCCATGATGCACACTCCCCAGTGTTGAGAGCCATGATGCACACTCCCTGATGTTGAGAGTCATGATGCGCACTCCCTGATGTTGAGAGCCATGATGCACTCCCCAGTGTTGAGAGCCATGATGCACACTCCCCAGTGTTGAGGGCCATGATGCACACTCCCCGGTGTTGATGGCCATGATGCACACTCCCCAGTGTTGATGGCCATGATGCACACTCCCCAGTGTTGATGGCCATGATGCACACTCCAGTGTTGAGGGCTATGATGCACACTCCCCGGTGTTGAGAGTCATGATGCACACTCCCCGGTGTTGAGGGCCATGATGCACACTCCCCGGTGTTGAGAGCCATGTCTTGTTCACATTTTCTTGAATGGATTGGGTGAAAGTAGATGCACTCACTACCAGTCACTCAGTACATCTTTCAAGGTTTAGTTCCACAAAGACAACCCCTGAAAGTGAACGTCTCCACTTGACAAGTTTGACCTGTGGAGTATGCCTCTTGACTGCAGGGCTCAGCCAGTGATTCTTGTTTATACTGAGTCAAGTAGGGATGATTAGGAAGTCAGACTTCACAGCACCAGCTATCTTGACCCAGTTTCTTGTGCTTTGGTGGATTCCCGTTTGATGAACCTTTGTAGAACAATATCTAATAAACAGTGTTGTGGGTAGGCTTGACAGCAAAGAGAGCCCAAGTCCCAGCTCAGATCAGGATTTTACCAAGAAGAGGGATATGACAAACTCAAACAATAAAGACATGTGGAATCCCCGTAAGACACAATTTTATATAAATGATTTAGTATCAGTCCACAAAGACAGAAACGTGTGCAAGTAACTTTGACTCTTAAATGGATAAAAAAACTACATCAAATGTGATGCAGTAGTAGGGTGTGTGGGTATTAATCAGTCCACTGGAGTCATACAGCGAAGGAAGACCATCTGGATCAAGACTCATGTTATGTTTAACATCTATCCTGCAGTTAGCTTTCACCCCACTGGTGATTACTCCCTAGCTTACCCTACCCCCACCGCTTTGACACCTTCCCTGCCCCAATTGCTAAACAACTTAAATGTCCCCATAAGTCACACCTCTTTGTAACCACTGCCAAAACAAATTTTCAAACCAATCACCTTGGTTGCCAAAAACCAACATCAAAGACAACTTTTTACCACTGACAAACTGTTCCAGACAGCAAGGTGGCAACAGCTAGAACGCTTGACTACACATCACACCAACTTACAGGGGTCACACCAAGCATCCCTCTTCAAACACATCCCTACTTCAAACACAGTCTTACTACAGGGTCAAACCAATTCCTACATATCAAGGCTGCCTGACTGGGGCTACAAATTATGTTCCAGCAGTTTTCTGTTACCAATACAACCAACAGCCTAGGGCGGTCAAAGCTGAAGAAGTTACTTTCCTGGCCAGCTTTCTGAAGCAGGTTTGATAAGCATCAATGCTTTGTTCTGGCATTGAAAGGTGTGATAGATTCCACAGAGAACTGCAAGCAAAGCTAGATGTTTATCTGATGACATTGGTCCACTGTAATCAATCATCAAGAAACCACAACTTTGAAAATGAATTAGCACTGTACTGGACCAGCAGACTGAAGGAAGTGCCACTGTCTGGACTCTAGAGATCACCTGCTTTCTGGTGGACACATTTCGATGGACACTTAAGTACTGGGTCAAGTTGGCAGAATGCCTACTATTTGGTAATCAGTATTGGAAGGAAGACCGGTTTAATAAATAACTTTCAGTTCACACATGTCATTACATAACAAAACAAATGCAAATAACATGCAATATGTCTGGTGCTTTTGTCTTGATAATTTCATTTGTGTTTTGGGCAAGGTTTCTAATGAGACAAACCAACAGAAACATCGACGAACATAAAAAAATATAACTTAGCTGATCAATGTAATGTTTTTGAAAATAAAATGTATTTAAATCAAAATAGGAAGCACTGGGTGTGGAAAGGATTTTTTGTGGTGAACCTTTTGTTCTGAGAATGCGTCCATCCGATATTTTTCAGACTTGAACATTATTCTAACAATGGTAGTTTAGCATACGTCTAATCTTTCACAAGTAAGTTATTTCTTAGAACCACCCACAGACTGCTGAGCAAATACCTGCAGGATAATTTGTGATTAAGACATCCTCTTAATGTCAAGAGCATTGTACCCAGTAGCAGTGCATTAATTTAACTATCATCCTAACAGTGGCTTTGATATAAGAGCAGTACTCAACCTGTGTGATTGTTACAGGGACCAGCTGTCACAGGGCTATACAGGGGTCAAGGGTCACACACCCTGCACACTTGATACAAGGCCACAAGCCTTTCAAATGCTCATGTGCTGTTCCGGGTTTCAGGGTTTAAAAACGGGCTTAATGCAAACAGACAGCTGTGATTAGGACAGTTTTTTCTGCTAGATAGTAACTGAAGCTGTTGTGTGTGTTGCTACAAAATATGTGATAAAGTTAAGGGCGGAACCAGGATTTGGGAGTGGCGATACTTGGAAATAACGTCTCTGTCATCGGAGGACTCATGACTATCTATGTCATTACGACACGCACGCAGTTGACAAAAGGACTGGTTAGCCAGGGACCCACAAGGTTAAGATATAGGCAGAAAATATGGCTATGTATGCAGTCATAAAGGTATGATTGTGGATTCACATAGAAAGTCATCCAACTACATTGGGAAAACAAAGTTTTTATAAAGTTAATTAAAGATACATTTCTCTAGCGATACTGGCATGTTGGTGCACATACTTAAGATCAGAAGTTGCCAGATTTTCAGTCTTGTGTAAGCCTTTACATCATAACATCAATGGCAGACCACCTATCTTAAAACATCTATTCGCCACACCAAATGAATCAATCATCACCACCACATTTAACTGTTATCTTCAAATGGTTTCTTTCCATGCAAAGTTGTTGATTGGAATCTACCAATACATCTTAACTTTCACAAAAAGAGACCTGCAGTTTTTACTGTCTCATCCAAAGTATTTCCAACATCCTTGCAAATTGGCAACTTGAACCCTTTTTTAAATAACAGGGCTGTTTGCCTGGGGTTCAAACCCTGTACATCAAACACATGGGGTGAGCACCAAACTGATATGGTTCAACTTCAAACTCCTTGCGTCTGCAGGGCAGACGTTTGAGGCGAGCGATCGCTCTCACTCCCTATCACTCGCGCAAATCAATAATCTAGGGAGCGATTTATCGCTCGCGTCAATTGTGAAAATCGCTCGCTGCCTGCAAGTGTTCATCTTGACAAGTAGTTTCTTGAGTATTAGATTCACTAGGAAAGTCTAACCTCTTTATAACGCAAGTGTTCGGGCTCCAATATTCGGAGTTCACATATCATCCGTCACCGGCGATAGCGATAGCAGCCCGCTGCACCAAGATTGCAAGAACGCCATCGAAGCTGTGCTGGCTGCGCGGTTTATAAAAAGTTATCAAATGAGTGGACTAACGTCGTTGTGTATTATGTTTAAATGTCACATAATGTTGTATGTCGGAAATTAATAAAATACATGTATACATTTACAGTTATGGCATAGTTAAGGGATCAATAATATTTCGCTACAATCTGATTGACCGACTACGCTGTAATAGGAATCGAAAATAATAACCTGGATCTGAACTACCGAAAATGACACGGAGTGTAAAAGTTGATTACCGGTAGACATTGAAAACGATAATTTTAGTAATTGTTCCACTTCGTCTTTCAACTGCTGTGAACACATAAATTCACGACGCAGATCTCCGGTACCATTTAACATTGATTCACTGTTTCATGTGCCACGGCACTGCCACTGGCTTTGCCTAGGTTACGGCCTACGGTAATCGGTGACATGTTGGAATTCAAAACCGTTTCACCAATTGCAATCAGAATGTATGGAGTTTACTAAAGTAAACATTTATTTCTTTATAAAAAAATCAGCGCCAACAAGTGCTAATTAAAATTTCATGGCGACAAGGACAGAATCCGAATGGGAAATGGTGGCACCACCACGGAATTTTTTTTTAATCAAATTGCTCTCCTAAATTAATTTGGCATATATAGGCGAACGATTTATCACTCGCCTGTTGTTTTCAAATATGAAGCCCTGCCTACAGCTAGTTCATATATTTAGTCTTTCTTGCCCAATGTGTAAACAGACCCTAGTCTGACACAATGCAAGGAGACAGCCAATCAAAGGAACATAGCAGGTGGGGGAAGTATCCATTTCACTATGAACTTACCCAGCAAAGTTTGTGCACCCCAAAGTGTCAGGGTCACCCCCCTCAACTAAAAATCACCAACATGTATAGGTTCACACTTCTAATTAAACCCCTTAACTGAAAATTACTAGTGTATCCTTGAAATTGAAAAAATTCAAAAGCCATAGAATCCTTAGCCAATGGTGACCCTGCTGTGGTGTAAATGACCAAGGTTGGTCTAAATGCATGGCTGGGTAGGAACCTATCATTATGAGTGACCTAGCTTGCTTGGTCTGTCAAGTCTGTCAGGGGCTGCCATTAGCCAATGGGCCTTGAATTAGACACTTCAATCAACAACTAACCCTGGCACCTGCACTCCTCTATCAACTGAGCTCTTTATTTGGTCATCTAATAATGTAATCCCGATGTTCCTGACCAAATATTCAACAAATAACACCACAAAAACATAGCTAGCAAAGTGTATGGTTTGTTTAATATTGTCTAATGTTTGTTTAATATTGTTTTCATTTTATTTTGTATATTTTTCTTTATTATTTTTAAAAGTATGGATACCAAGAGCAAAATGCATTTATCCATATTGTGTATGGAATATGATCATGTGTGCATGCATGAAGGTATGTCCGTTTTATATAGCTTCTTTTACAACAGTATTATTAATAAAATAAATAGTTATATAAGTAATCGCTGACATCATATCACTAACACAGTTGCTCATAGTTTCTTAGTTCTATAACCTATGTTGGTTTATAAGAGTTCACCCTTATGAAAAGTAGAAAGTGTTATGGACCCCCAAACACCAGAGCAGTAGTTGATTAGGCCACACTTAGTCTCGCATTCCAAATTGAGCTATTCCACCTGTTTGCACTTCTGTCATATACACACACAATCCCATGTGTAAGAATTAATAACAGCATCTTCTCAACTACAATTTAGGTAGCAGCATGACTGCTACTAAAAATATGAGCACAACTCTGGCTTCAATGGGTGGTTGCAGAATAAACCCCATAACAGTGCACTCAACTACCCTGCCCTTATCTGTGCCCCTTTGAGAACACTTCAGGATCAGTCGGACTTTGTGGCTGGTCTGTCACCCTTGGTGTCTACTTCTTTCATCACGCTGCTAAGTGCTTTAATCAGAGACAGCTCCTACACTTTATCACACAACCAACTTGTCACTCTTTGTGGGGCATGTTACCTAAACATGTTACCTAAACATGTTACCTAAACATGATACCTAAACATGTTACCTAAACATGATACCTAAACATGTTACCTAAACATGTTACCTAAACATGTTACCTAAACATGATACCTAAACATGATACCTAAACATGATACCTAAACATGTTACCTAAACATGTTACCTAAACATGTTACCTAAACATGTTACCTAAACAATTTCCTTGATGAAAACTGCCCAAAATACGTAATGGCTAATGCTGAAAGTCTTTTCAGACCAGCTTCTAAGAAAAGCCTACAGGAATTTGTTTTCATAAGCACCAAATAGCACCACTGTGCCCTCCCACACGTAGCACCACTGTGCCCTCCCACACAGCTCAGAAAGAATCAGTGTTGTTGTTTGTTGACGTGAATCGGAAACATTTGCAGTCATTTTTTTACTTTCCACATTTGTCATTCAACGACAGTCGTTTTCAGATACTTCACAACAGAAGTCTAAATTTGGTATAGTAAAAGTGATAATTTCCAGCTATTCCAGGTGTAAAACAGGCAGTGGCTGTGTAAGCAGGTAACTTCTACACACACCAAGTAACTTCTACACACACCAATACGATGCTCCAATAAACCTGGAAAGCTATTTTACACAATTAACCAGTGCAAAGATATGGTTCCTATATATGGCACTTGTCTTTTCCTGAGGACAAATTTAAGACAATAATTTACCCTTAATTCCTTAGCAGATCCCTAGCAATAGCAATTCGATGTCTCCAGGAAACATTCAACCATGTTGCATTGAATGCACGAATCTTGTTTGTTCACATAATTCAACCAATGCCTTCAGCCAGGTAAAAAAGTTCTTATATAGTGCTATATCCAGCCCTTCAGATCATTCAAAGCACTTTACACTTCACCCATTGATATACCTGTTCGTTTGAACACCAACTCGACTTCTCTCGGAAGCATTCAGCCACACCAAAATTACTGCACAAAAACTACTCATACCAATCAATATGGTTGAATGAACTAGGGCAACATGAAGAATAAATTATGTATGGTTCAGTACATTTTTGTCTGATCATAAAATTTGCTATGATTTATCATTTAGCAAGAGGTTGTAGCCAATATTTCTGTACAAATGTAACCAAATTCACTGTAACCATTCAATATCTCAACAGCATAGCTTAACATTATCACAGCCAATTTAACAACAAAGATACTCCTTGTTCACCCAATCCTACTTGTCCGACAAAGGATCTGTTTAGCCGACAGAATGAGTTATCAGTGTTGTCTTACAACATGCTCACATTAATCCCTGGACAGCTGACACTTGTGCATTGCAATGACATTGTTGTGACATGAAGCATACTTTCCCACCCCAACCCCCACCTACCCCTGCTGTTTCGGGTCAGATCAGACAAAGGTGATAGTGCTTTCTAACAGGTGGTTCAACCCTTGTGGCATTTTTACCATCTGCCAGGCAATATGATGCCTGGCCACAGATAACTGATAAAATTGCTGTCCTAAAAGTAAACAATGAATTTGGCAGACAAAGGAAAATGAGAGTCCCATTCCATGCCTGGAAACCCCCTCGATCTTATCTACCTACCTAGCTGTGTTGCACATGTTGTTGGCCACCTGGTCAGTTAGAGTGGGTGGACAATTATAGAGGCTACCTCAAATGGTATTCACCTCAAATAAACTCTGGTAGATATATTAACCATCATCAGTCAACAGACAATGACATGTCAGAAAATATTTAATAAATTATTGTGTCAACAAAGAAAACATCTACCAACAACAAAGCTGAATCCTATGTGTGCTCAATCACACTGCATCACCTTCAAAATGCAAATATCAATCAATCTGATAACTGAGCATTCATTGGCACAGAGCTGTGATGCACATGGGAAAGCAATTATATTATAGGAATTTTTACGTGTCTAAATATTTATTTTCTATAAATAATGCCAGGAAATAAATTTAGCATAGTGATTTTTTAACTGATCACCATAGTGAAACCCATATTATCATAGCTACCATGATGCAACATGAAAATGTAAACACCTGTTGAACAGGTACAAAGTCAATGTCATCCACTAAATCCTACTCATATCTAGCAATTAAAAATATATTATTTTGGGAAGTCTTCATTGAAAAGATCCCTGGGTGAACACTGAATCAGAAACAATGGATGTGTAACCGCGTGCACTGCACACAATGTTGATAACACCTATTTGTGTCAATTATCATGATGTGGTTTGCAGTTCTCAGAACTCTCTGTCTGCAACAAACATGGGACATAAGGGTTGGTTTTGACCAGTTCCCTGGAGCTAACATGGATGACAAGTCTAGAGACTGGCCTGGCAATTATTGGTGGTCAAATCCATGGACCTAACATGGATCTTGACAGAAGATATTAATGGAGTCTGTTCACTGCAACCATTCTCCAGAGGTAACAAATAACATCAGATTCTATCAAGTCAGTTGACATTTAGTCAATGGAATAAATCCAGCAGATGTTACCAGGTCACTATTGCTACCATCACCTAGGTTATCTGCACTGTTGACACCGTCTGCACATTCAGGTCATGCCACTGTCAGTTGTGTCAATGTCAGCTGTGTCATGGTGTGTTATGATGTCAGATAAAACTGACCTTTAAACATTAGCTTCTGTCAATATCAATTGGCACATATTGCATGCACTGTTGCTGGGTCATTTTGTGTCACTGTGTCACTGACATGAACACTTATTGACCCCTGTGCACATGGCATAACTAGTCATATCAGTGTCACCAATGTTTTTTAGTGACACTGGCAAACTAACATATAATAACTGACAACCAATATGTAAACTTGCAGAACTTTATAATTAATGTCAGTATCATTAAGTGTCACTATATCACTTACATCAACATTGATCGACACCTCCGTGTGGACATTGTTGTCAGTGGTGTCTGTATCAACTCTTCTCCCGTCGTCTTCCATCAGCAGCAATTTCGCCCTTGCAGTTCCACCGGCCTTTGTAGGGGGCAGCACCACTGCAAGACCGAACAACATTGTTGAATCACTATTGACAACTTGCAAGGAGGACTAGTGACTCATCGTAGGAACCACAGATTGTAGAACACAATACCCAATCTGGAGAAAACCCATAATTCTTCCTCCCCCACACACTAACATTTCAAATAAAGATATCTAACAAAACCTAGTGAGCACACTGAAAACCAATATGGTCAAAAGTAACTACTTATAACCAATATGGTCACAAGTAACTACTTATAACCAATATGGTCACAAGTAATTACTTGTAACCAATATGGTCACAAGTAATTACTTATATCGTCGGAACTTTAAATTATTAACACAATATAGTTAGATCAGCCACTTCCAAATTGTACAGTTGTAAGTGTATGTAATTTGTCTGACATCTTGTCTCATTATACTTTTAACAGTAATTATCTACATATATACAGATTTAGTTAATAATGTGAATGATACTTCCACAAACCACAAGGCAACTTTTACAATCACGCAGCACCCATAAAGATAATTGATAATGATAATCACATAACTACCATTATAATAACAATGCATAAGCAGGGAACCTGATTAACTGCATAACCATAAAATAATAATTACGCTATAAAAAGCATGAATATGTAAGACATTAATAGATATTTCAATGAATACAATATTGACCTACATCCAGTACTACGCCCAACAAAGAGTGTTTAGAAAAGGTAACAGCACAAAAGGGACGAAATGTCTAGTTCCTGCTGTCAATGTGGCAATCAAATTGATGCATTATTTGGGGATTTTTCCAGTAGTAGTACTTCCAAGGAAACTGCTTCTTATTACCAATCATCAGCATTAATTATGTATTTCTATCCATGTTATGGTGAAAGGAAGAACACAATTTTATGTGTAAAAAAGATGACAAATACGGAGAAATCAAAAACATGTGTCTATGTGGTGCGCAAGACTATGCCCACCAAAGAATGTGACTAACAGGTTTCTTGAGAATTCTACCCCTCTGGGAGAGTGACTAATCTGGGGCAGTCACCAAAGTAATTTTGTTCTTATTTGTTAGATGTATGCCTAGATCAAGTGTATCTTGCTTTTGGCCCTGGTAAATTGGTAGAGATGTGTAATAATTAATTGTAAATTGGTAGAAATATGTAATAATCAATTGTGTATAGACTGGCTTGAGACTGCCAACATGTTCAAGCTCAGGATAAGGTTAGAGAATATGTTGGTGGTCTTAAGCCACCAAGGGGGGCAGCCGGTTCGTTTTCGAAGCTTAGGCAATTTCGTTTACCCTACTTTGCCTCAGTCTACTCAGCTGCAAATGAGTACAAACACTGTTTGGAAGGTACCTGCGATGGCTAGTGTCCTTCGCACTACAGAAACCAGGTTTAAGCACTGGCCATATAAGCCTTCATGGCTTCCTAAGGCGTAATGCCGGGGGGGATGACTTTACCTTTTTTTTTTACCTACCAATTTTCATTTAAACATTTTGTAGCCCCGGAAAGACCATTACTAGTGAGCCCAAGTTTATTTATGTGGTTTTATTCAGTTCTGTGATAAGGAATCTGACCTGAACTGCCAATAACCACAACACGACTGCAAAACATTCACATATCAATAACCCCCTCTCATTGTGTCAGGGTAGGGGCAAAGGGTGACCAGGCAGCATGGCAGATGAGACAACCACATAGACAGAATGCTGCAGGTAATTGAAATTGATGAGCCAGACTGGGGCAGTGTAGGCCAGAGCTTCTGTATTGTCTGACAATGCCTGAGACTGGCCCTGACTGACAGGTGAACCACAGCAGTGGGAGGCAGCAACAGCTGTCACAGCTGCTTCTATGCAACCACTGGGTAAAACATTCTTAGAAGATTGAATCCCAAGACAGGATGCCTGCATTACTGGCATTTATTACTGCAGTTTCTCTGCTTCTTTGGTGAAATAAAATGTTGGGCTAAGGTAGTTTGAGTGATATATAACCCAAGTTATCTGCACTACACTAAGTCTTTGTAAATGTTAGATTAAAAGTTAAATAATTTTCTTGAACAGCTTAGGTGCTGGATGCACAAATGAATGTGGAACTAAACTTTGTCCAAGTTGCTGCACCAACAAAATAAAACCTTTGTAAGGGTTTTAGTTGCAAACTTGTGAGACAAACATTTCTTGGCCGTGGAACCAAGCTGTGACAATGTTTGTTTAATTAAACATGGGCAAATTGGCAAATACATTAGCATCCCAGAATGGGCCCAGACTAAGGTTGTGTAAGGTTGAACAGTTTCCACAAAGCATGGCCAGAAATAACCCTACCTAGATCTATGCATTTAGCACTGCCTCTGGTATTATCTCCCTAAATTGTACTCATAAAATAGCCCTGAAATGTGTACTTGTAATTCGTATGGACTGAATGCCCTTGCCTACATGTGCACATTGTAAACACATGCATATTTACAATCTGCACACATGCAAATGGCCATAATGCATCTGAGATTAATTCTACTTTATTGCACACAGACACAACATCAAAGACACATGCAACTTTTATCACACTGGGAACAAAGCCAACAGTGAAACACAGGCAATCCATCCACCAAATTCATCATCATCATCATGACTGGCGCCACTGGACAACCTCCACTCAAATTGCTTGCACATCTGAAATGACCTGAGATCTTTCATCCAACATCAAGCATTCTATTTCTGCTCTTTGATGAGCACAATTTCCCAATTACAAATAGCCATTATGACAATATCACTTGCTGATTCTATCTCAAAGTTCGTTTTTCAGACTCAAAGTATCAACACTGACATTTGATGCTATCACCCTTCATGGCCAGTTGCTGCACTTCACTGCTCTAGTGTTGACAACTCGTAAAATAAGGCTTGCCTTTGACAAAAAAACATTACAAAGCATTTGCTATCAGCATTCTGCTGAAAAGCACAGATTATAAATCTGGCAGGCAATAATTACCCTGTTATGGTGACCTAGGCACATGCAATTTGTTCAACGATACACACAACCCTGGATTTTGGGGTCAGCAAACATGCAATTTGTTCAACAGTACAAACAACCCTGGATTTTTGGGTCTAATACCTTTGCACCTATCATCACTGATAGGTAAGGAACTATGGGGTCTAATAATATCTCTGTGATGACCCATCAGAGTTCAAAGAAATCAAGACAACAACCTCTGTTTGGACCACTACACATCATATGGGGGATGTTGTAATCTAAGGTAATTAAACAACCTACCTCTTAAGGGTACCTCATCACTCCTGTCATTTGGTTTCTCCAGCGTCTTCCCTTCCTACAAACAAATACAAGTCACATTACAAAGAATACAAATATTTATGGATCACTTTCTCTGTGTTGGATGTGATAAAAAATTCAACAACGGGCCCAATGGAAGAGTTTCAACAATTTGAATGTGATCTAAGTAAATAAGACTATCTGGAACACAATGAGTGTGTGCCACACTCTGACTACTTGACAGTTGGTCCACATTCACTGACCCCCACAGAGAGTATGGCAGATGAGTGCAGCAAAGTTCAAGTCAGCAAACTGAAGTAGATGATGGCCTATTGTACAACTGTACTGGACTTGATTCCTAGTTGTTTCCAGCAATCGCCAACATTCTATTAACCGACTGGTCTGCATATTATATTCGTTGTGGTTACTAGAATCTGATTGTCTTATGAGGCCTCATTCAACATTATCACCAAGCGGACCTTTCCATGCTGGCACTGAGGATGGTCACTGCCAGGGCACTGAGGGTGGTCACTGCCAGGGCACTGAGGATGGTCACTGCCAGGGCACTGAGGGTGGTCACTGCAAGGGCACTGAGGATGGTCACTGCCAGGGCACTGAGGGTGGTCACTGTCAGGGCACTGAGGGTGGTCACTGTCAGGGCACTGAGGGTGGTCACTGCCAGGGCACTGAGGGTGGTCACTGCCAGGGCACTGAGGGTAGTCACTGCCAAGGCACTGAGGATGGTCACTGCCAGGGCACTGAGGGTAGTCACTGCCAGGGCACTGAGGGTAGTCACTGCCAGGGCACTGAGGGTGGTCACAGCCAAGGCACTGGGGGTGGTCACTGCCAGGGCACTGGGGGTGGTCACTGCCAGGGCACTGAGGGTGGTCACTGCCAAGGCACTGAGGGTGGTCACTGCCAGGGCACTGACGGTGGTCACTGCCAAGGCACTGAGGGTGGTCACTGCCAGGGTAGGGTGCATGTCACTGAGGGTTGTCACTGCCAGGGTGCATGTCACTGAGGGTGGTCACTGCCAGGGGCATGTCACTGAGGATGGTCACTGCCAGGGGCATGTAATATAGGGTGGTCACTGCCAGGGGCATGTCACTGAGGATGGTCACTGCCAGGGGCATGTCACTGAGGGTGGTCACTGCCAGGGGCATGTCACTGAGGGTGGTCACCGCCAGGGGCATGTCACTGAGGGTGGTCACTGCCAGGGGCATGTCACTGATATCACACTGAGGCAAGGGCATGTGGCCGACTGAAATGGGTTCCATTCAAATGACTGAAAAACCCGCCCAGACCCCAAACACAGAGCTCAAATACAACCCGGAACTAATGGTTAAGTGACCAACTGCTGATTTTAATAGTTTTCTTGCGATCAATGGTTTCAAATGCAACAAAGTCCACCCCATGAACCTGTTCTGATCCAGTTCATACATTCCTCCGTTCATTAACAGAACCACATGCTCAATCATTAACTGATATTTTTACAGCTGTCCCCACCATCATAAAAAGGCACCACTTCTTCTGATGTCCCTTAATTGGCCGAGAGAAATTGATTATTCCATTTTGTGGGACTATTAAATAAAATATTCACCATTAATGACAGCCATCTGAGACAGGGAGTTCACCAGGTACGTAGCTGTCACTTGGTGTGTGCGCAGTGCTTTTGTTCAAGATTGCGCTAACTTCTGGTTTTATTACATTACAGGCTCACAAACCTAAACTTTGCTACGTACGTTTGGATAAAATGCCAACTAATATTAACATTGTGACAATCATGTTAAGTATACAGAAAATAGATGATGTATGAAAAACTGTTTGTTGTAAGGGTACTTGCACAATTTTAAAATTTGTTTTCAGTGTTTGGTTCATCTGTTAATTACAGGCTCAGAACTAAAAAATGCTATTTTATTTTAATCCTAGGAGTGACCACTGGGCCGAATTCGGCCTGCACGATCAGTGCGAAAAGCGTTCTGGTTGATTTGGGGCCGATTTTTTTATCACTCCATAGTAAAAAAAATTTCATCAGCAGTACCTCACACGAGAACAAATGGTATCACTGGAAAGCTGAATCACTTTTCGTTCTGTTTCATATTTATTCATGAGCATAGTCAATGATAGCTAATCAAATAGTTGGTGCCCATATTTGGAAGCTTTTACTACGCTCTGCAGAATAAATTTACGTTTCCATGCATAATACCTAAATATTTAACATGTTATACTTTTGGAAAGCTATATGATATGATTTTCCTTATTCGAATACATTAAATGAGCGAACAGTCTGTATGCAGCAAATGAGCATCATCGTTACAAACACATGTCTGGGCCATCTGGGCTTTTTATTTATTAATCCACCATTTTGTTTTCTCACTTTGTTCTGTGTCAGTTCACTTTAGGCCGGATTATTTCAAGTTTCCGGGTAAATATTTCAGCAAATGGAATGAGAGCATTAGTGAATCATGTTATTATACTATTTCAGACAGTTAGAACGGTGTTGCAGCCTTTTTTGAGGTAAATATCAGCAAGTTGCCATTGCGATTTCCACCGGCTTTGACAGCCCGCACTGCCGCAGTAAACGACACGGGACCAATGGGCTAGTCTGAATCGGGATAGTCTGGTTTAGGAAAAAGATCTTTAAAATAAAAGTTCTCAACATATTTGATTCCTTTTTGTTTTATTTTGTAGCTAATGTGTATGGCTACATTTTTCCTATTGGACATAAGAACATACATCAACTCGGTAATTATCTGGTAGCAGGATGAACATTTTTATTTTTGCTTTCTTTTTTATATGAAATTCAAAAAGTAATATCCCCATGATAAGATTATGTGATGTAGTTTTTATTATTTTATAATAATTAAGTCTTTTTAGCAACAAAATGATACCTCTATCACATTTGTTCGACAATTATTATGATTTTTTAAAAGCACCCTTATGAATAACTCTAATTTGTGTACACCGTGGAAATTTATCATTGGTCACTCTTAGGGTTAAAAACACTACCACCCACCCACATGTTCAAGTTCTCTGGCTGTGCATAAATCGATAACTGAAAATCAACAATAAGAAAAGCAGCATTTGTCCACTGTCAACATGCCTTATCTTCACCTTCACCAGTCATACATACTTTAGTGGCTGACTCGACATGTCTAACCAATCTGCTGTCATAATATAATAGGTATCATAGATAATGTAAGCTTACATCATGAACAAACAAAATGTTACACACAAAATAGTTAGTAGTTGTATCTCTGAATGGACTTTGTCTAGATATACGGTGAAATATAAATGTATTTATTATTATCAATTGGGTTGGAATCCAATCTGGCAAATCCTCTTAGGATGACTTTACTTTTATGTTAAGGCAGTGTCTACAAAATGGTATTACTAATTATTCATTCTATGACAATGTTCTGCACTGGCAGACGGTGGTTTGTGCCATCCACCATGCACACTGGTTGCAATGCATCGGTGTCGTCCAACGGAAGTGCCTAGCAAGTAATGTAAAAAATTAAAATATTTTGGTTTTGGACTTACTAGTCTTGTGCAATGCAATGTCTCTGCAGAATAACATGGTAAAATAGCTGCAAATATTATTTATATTGCAATGTTAGAACATAGTAAGTGCAGATCCCAAATACCTAGTCAAATAAAAGCTATTTAATCCCCCATTAAATTATGAATTAATTAAATATAGCGTATTCATTTACCACCATGGTACGGTACAACATCTGGTCACAAGACATTTGGTCACATAATGCAGAACACAACATTTGGTCTCAATTTTATTATAGCAATCACAACAAATTGATATAGTAGATTGAGGCTTGTGATAAATAATTCAAGAAAATTCTTGTCTGTGATGATAGATATGTATACAGTAAATACTTAAAGAAATAATTTTTTATTTTGTAGCCTTAACAACTCAGCATCATTCTGACCTGTAGAACATTCAACTTGCTTGAAGTCACGAACATGGATGTGCAAAAGTAATCATCAGAGCGGGGGGGGACCATTGAGTATTTAAGGTGGAAATGCAACTTTGGACAAATCTTCAGTTTTTGTGGAAGGTAGCTATAGTTTCAGATGATATTATTAAATAAATAAAATTTTAGTAATGAGGAATTTGTTCCAAATTTAGGGCAGTTACAGAGAAAGCATGTTTGCCCAGGTGAAGGTTACATACTTAATTACAGCCCTGTAAACCTACATTCATCCAGGATTGGGGTTTCTCGTGATTTCGGAAAACAGGTTCCTGCAAGCAGTCATCAGAGAAGGCAACAGATGAGTGTTTCATCAACAATTCTAAAGACAATCAATCGATCAACCAAGACAGCACTTCCTCCTCTAAATCTCTCCAATAATTCTCCTTTCAGCACCCTCCCTCAACACCCTCCTTCCTCTGTCCACACCGCCATCACAAACACATGCAGCCCATCAGTGAGGTGTGTTTTTCACCATTCGTCTCAGATTATAGCCAACAGATCAGAGTCAGACAGCAGGCTCGGCCAATTCATGTGTCTTTGAAGTGGTAGTCAAACCAGTCTGACAACCTGGCCTAGACTGACAACCTGGCCTATAGAGACTCTGTCATTTATAAGTCTGCTTCCCTTGTCACAACACAGCTTCCTAGAAAGTAGGACAGATTGGGTCAGGTCAAGAGCATAAACTTAGTAATTAATATTTTGTTTCTCCCATCATTCCCTCTGTCCCTCCCTCCCTCCCTCCCTCCCTCCCTCCCTCTCATTGTTTTGGGCAACAGTTACTTTAGCTAAGTCAACAATCCTAGAACTTAACTATGTCACGCAGTGTTACAGTTGTAAATCATATGACTGTACTTAGACCAGTTGTTTATCCTCTAGTTGATGCTTCAAAGCCAGTACAACTTTGTACACTTGCGCACTGTATAAGTGAATATCTGGCAACTACGGAATGTTCTGAATGAATAACATTTGTGCAATGATTTCTCACAGAATGTGCAATGGTATTAGAATCAGCGGGTCTGCAGGTTAAAATACTGCACTATATAAGAATTGTATCTTAACCTGTGCATGCCTGACAAGACATGGACTGAGTGATAACAAAGAACCACTGTCATCAGTTCACAGAGACCGCTGCTCATTTCTGAAGTAGTTTTCAGATAGTCAGTGTTCCAGCCAGATACCTTGGCCTTGTTGTTTTTTCATCTGAAGTTCAAATATCTTCAGCAATGTTTTGTCAGTGTGCCAGGAACCTCACACAGAGTCATAAACATACAAAGATTTTGGCGTACTGACAAAGCATTCGTGGCTTCTTGGTCGTTCCCTGCAGACCCTGTTTTAGAAACAAAAAAGATAGACTCTGACTTTGGGTGCAAGTGCAATAGGTTTTTCTCTCAACTACGCCAGCACATCTGTGAAAACAACTTGACTGGAACACATGGCCAGAACTTAGACTAAAATCTCTAACAAACCATGAGAGCAAGATGTTGCAATGTGTGACCCATAACCAACATTCACACAGGAATTACACATGTATGGAAATTAATCAGTAAATTTCATAAACATTTAAAAAGCCAATCTTTAACAAACTCTCTTTACTGCAACACTATAAAAATTAGACGAAAGCAAGACCCACTGTCACAGACCTGAGATGGTTCTGGTGCCACATTCCACCATTCACCTAAATTCACCCCTGCCTAGGATTGCCTGTTTATATACCATATCCCTCTAGTCTGACCATTAATCTCAATGATGTCTAGATGAAAGCCACTGCAGATCTATCCCCATATCTGTATCATTAGACACCTCAACATTAGCCCCTCATAAACATTTCCACCTGGCCAATAAACAAGCTCAACACTCAATATTCCCAGTGAGCTCATCATGGTTCACTGATCACTGTCATAGTTCACTGCTGACAGTTGTAATTCACTGATCACAGTCATGGTTCACTGCTGCTATAGGTCTGGGGGCTATGAAGGGTCTATCTCTTGTCTGACAGGGTTGGGTTACAAAGTTTAGATAGTGGTTGCAATTGCAACACCCCATAAAATGTTGAATACGATTGCATTGCCCCAAAATATGATTCTGATTACAGAGATTTGACTGTGATTGCACTGCCTTCTATACCAGGTAGATGTGTGGTTGAAACAACACTACTAAATGAAGATTGTTTGTATTATAGTCATATGAATGAGTAAATGCGCTAATATTACGAATAGTGCAGAATCACAGTATGCTTTCATGAATATACTACATGATAACTGATAACTGATAACCACATGTACCACTGGGTTAGGTAAAGTCAATCGCCATAAACAAATTTTCTATCTGGCTTTTGCTGTTGTATAGGCAAAGGACTCACTCGTAAAAAACGTACGCATTTTCATTTTCACTACAAAAATGCTGTAAACAGAGCAATAAACACGTATTTCATGTCTGTATGCATTCTTATATGTATATCACCAACGTTATCTGACAATAACCATGTAAAAGTATGAAATTATTACATTTTTGTCAGAATGCATGTGCTCCAGACATGACAGAAAACCGGATGCTGTGTGAGCGCGATTACAAAACGAGAATCTCGTAGGTCAATATATGGTCACGCCATGAATTGTGTCTGCAGGCCCACTCTGGCGTCAATCTACACGCAGCCACCACCACCACACACGAGACCATGTTAGACCATGTGACCCAAAGGCAACATCACATGCACAGTATGGCGGCTATTTATGAAATCTTTTCTATGTGACCGATAAATGTACTAAGAAATAATTATTTGGAGCACATATCTTCTGCTTCTTGACATCCAAATGTCGGTTGTTATGTCATCGAATACACATGTGAAACAGTTAGCGTGTATTGATTTTAAAACTTAAGTTATTAGTTCCGTAGCCATTTGGCTACAGAAAGCCAAAATCCGCGCATATGTTTTGTACGAGCAGGACTTCCGCCCCTAGGTCAATAATGGGGCAAAGGATTCTGCCTACCACTGGGTATGTTTACATGCTAAACTGTGTTTTGACATATTGTCAACATATTATCTTTGACTGTAACTACTGTTTTAATCTTTGTCATTTGTTTAGAATTTTTAATAAAAGATGTAGAAAGGTTGGTTATCATGTGACCTTGTTCAAAATACTAACCTATACCCTGGCAGACAATGACCTCCTTCATTGATACCACACTTCCGTGGCACCCCAATACACCCCTCCTCCATTTAACCAGGGACTACTTACTTCTTTCACACAACCCCAGTCATAAATTACCCCACCCCATTAATTAAACAGCTGCCTGTGCAGCAGTCTGAATGAGTGACATTAGGTCTGAGGTCAGACAGGGGTGAAGTGGCCCTTCAAGTCTGAGCAAATGAGGACTAATAACCCCATTGGGGTGGTATGTTGATTCACCCCTCACACTGGGGTGCATGTTTTTCAATGGGGAGTATGAATTTACATCAATTTCCAGTGATAGGTGTGCACCCCTGTGGCCAGTGTCCGTTGACTACCATTCAGCCAAAGAAACATACACACAAGGTTACCCAAACATCCCAGAAAGATAGAACCCAACTATTATCCCAAGGACACACCAACAACCCATTTCTGTAGGAAATGTGCTCCTGGCAACTCACAGCAGCATACAACACAGCTATCACATGCATGGCTTTGGACCATTGGACTGGATCAGCATACAACACAGCTATCATACATGCATGGCTTTGGACCATTGGACTAGACGAGATGTCTAAGAATTTTTAGACAACACTCATCTGCCTTGAAAATCTAACATAGTGCAAAGGGTGTGATGCTGTATCAAAATTTCAATGTAATTTATTTTTGTGTATCCTCTGCATATTTTTACATGGATATTTTGTTCAGATAATGGTTTTTAAATTGCAGTTTGGTTTCTAATTAAATGTCATACTTATAATGTTTAATGAGCAGTGGCTAAAAGCAAAAGTTCATAAAACAAAGGCAATTTAAATGAAAATGCTGTTTATAAAAAATACAATTAAAATAACCCATCTGCGGGTAGCATGCATTGCACATGACATTTCCAGGCTATTAGTTACGTTTAACAATGCCATCCATTTTCTACAAATAACGATGTCATCCGTTTCCTGGCATTAACCATATCATCAATTATCTGATATCTAATGAGTCAGCCTTTGATGTCCAGAGCATTTTCCCAGAAGTTGTTGCATTTTTATAATTATATGGACCCACTGATCAGACATTCATAGTACATCACAGAGAATAGGCAAAGCTCACTTCATCATTATTTTAAATTGCCCTCCTGTACAGAACAACATTATTTTGAATTGCCTTCCTGTACAGAACAACACGAGCAACCATGATTCCATCCAGTGTTGTAAACAAGCTTGTCCAGTAACCGGCTTACTTGTATTTTAAAAGCTGGGGAGGAGCCAATGAATTTATCCCCCAGTTTCTTTAAAAATGTATATCTTACATTAAATATTATGTGCAATATACATGTGTATGGTTTTGGTGTGTGCGTGCATATGTGTGTGCATGCCTTCATAATGCGGATTTTTGTCTGGTGTCCTGAGAATCAGACCAGCTACATTATTGCAACACTTCCAATTTGGACTATTCCCCAGTTTCAAGATGAAAGCTGTCACTGGAATCTCCCAGCAGTAGCTAGGGTTTCCAATGTACTTGAAGGGACTCGGCTCAGTTGCCCCATGGCAAACGGGAGAGGTGACCCCAAGATAGGATATCAACCACTAGCTAGGCCCCTGTACATAGCTTCTGGCTGTGCCCCAAAACCTCACCCGATTTGTCATTTCTGGTCAAAACAATGTCTAAATAAATTGAATGGAGCAGATGTGTTTGGTTGTGTAGGGAGAAGTTGGGATGCCAAGCATCACATTGTTCACAAATATGCAGCAAATATGTTATCATTAAAAATTTTAATAGATATTACGGTAAACACCGGACCATATTTTTAAAACCTGTAACTCATGCAGTTCTTAGCAATTAAACAAATATGTGAGAGCTAGGTTGTGTGTTTATCACATCATGTTTCTTGTATAAATCACAAAAGGATAACTACAAAGTTAACTGTTTAAAAAAATGTAGTGTTACCACCATGGAGGACTTGTACTACCTGAAATAATGTAGATGTTACCACCATGGAGGACTTGTACTACCTGAAATAATGTAGATGTTACCACCATGGAGGACTTGTACTACCTGAAATAATGTAGATGTTACCACCATGGAGGACTTGTACTACCTGAAATAATGTAGATGTTACCACCATGGAGGACTTGTACTACCTGAAATAATGTAGATGTTACCACCATGGAGGACTTGTACTACCTGAAATAATGCAGATGTTACCACCATGGAGGACTTGTACTACCTGAAATAATGTTACCACCATGGAGGACAGACTTGTACTACTTGAAATAATGTAGATGTTACCACCATTGAGGACTTGTACTACCTGAAATAATGTAGATGTTACCACCATGGAGGACTTGTACTACCTGAAATAATGTTACCACCATGGAGGACAGACTTGTATTACCTGAAATAATGAAAACAATTTCAACATATTCAGCAATAAGGATTTATAAAGTTGGATAAATGATATAAGAAAGCAAATTGACTTAAATTGATATGCTATTGTCAGACCCAGATATAGTACCCCTGTTCCCAACAGGGGGAGAGGGCAGCCATATACAGTCGCACCTCGTTATAACGCGGTGGTCGGGGTCCACGATATCGGACCGTGCTGTAAGCGAGGCGCGTTAGGTGTTCCCATATCTGCCACCAGGGAGCTACTGAACAGCGATCGCCGCCCACTGCACCAAGTCCATGAACGCTGTCGAAGCCCTATGTGCTTGCAGCACTGTCCTATATGCCAACATGCAGTTTATGGAACTTATTAAACTTTTTATGCTAGCATCAACGTGTATTATTTTTAAATGTCACACCTTGATGATTCTTGAACTTAATAAAACACATGTACGTATATAGTTGTGCCTTATGGAATAGATCTACTACGATGATGATGTACTGGACCAAGGCCTACGAATCGAAAGTAATAACCTGGATCTGAGCAGCCGAAAACATATATGATTTGACAAACGTAGTATGTAAGCTGATAAAACACAGAAAACGACAATAGGTAGAATTAATAATTGTTTCACTTCGTCTTTGAACTGATCTCGACCAAAGCGCAAATTTATTACGCACCACTTAACTTCGATTCATCGTTTCATATGCGGATGACGAACAAAGCGCAAATTTATTACGCACCACTTAACTTCGATTCATCGTTTCATATGCGGATGACGAATTCGTATTTTTTGCGCACCGGTAGAGCCTTGGGTTAGGAATTTGGCATGGGGTACCTCAAGGATCAGTATTAGGACCTATATTATTCTTAATTTATATCAATGACTTGGACGACAGTATAACAAGTAACGTACTGAAATTTGCGGATGACAAAACTTTTTAGAAAGGTTTAGAAATACTGATGGTGATAAACAACATTTACAAAACGATCTAGACAGATTAGTGAAATGGTCTGAGAAATGGCAGATGCTGTTCAATTTTGGGAAATGTAAATGCCTACATACAGGACATGGGAACTTGAATGTAAACTATAAAATGGGAGATACTGTTCTGGGTACTACTGTAAAAGAAAAGGACTTAGGAGTTACAATAAGCGCTGATATGAAAGTTTCAGAGCAGTGTGGTATTGCAGCTTCAAAGGGTAATCAAATTCTTGGATTGATTAGAAGAAACATAACATACAAGGGAAAAAAGTTAATTATACCTCTTTATAAAGCAATAGTTAGACCTCATTTAGAATACTGTATACAAGCATGGAGACCATATCGTAAGAAGGATATAGATACGCTTGAACGCATATAAAGGAGAGCAACTAAAATGATTCCAGAACTTAGAGACCTTAGTTATGAAGAACGCCTGAAAGAATGTGGTTTAACAACTCTAGAGACAAGGAGGTTAAGAGGAGATCAGATTGAAGTTTTTAAGATATTGAATGGATATGAAAATATTGATAGAAATATGTTTTTCTCACTCAAGAAGGATAGCAGAACTAGAGGACATGAGGTAAAATTAGTAAAGGATCAATGTAGATTGGACATCAGGAAGCACTCGTTCTCACAGAGGACAATAAATGAATGGAACAAATTGTCTACAGATTGTGTAACTGTTAGAAGCGTGAATATGTTTAAAAACAAGGTTGACACATATCTCAGGAGGGCGGTTTATAAGTAGATAAACATTGATGGACTCTTGTTAAATCTAGTTAAATGTTGGTTTCGCGTCGCGAAAACGATTAAATTTAGGATGTAATGGAATCATGTCATTTCACCTAAGTGTTATGTTGGTATTGCATACTAAATACGTTTAAAACTGTTTATCTGATTCGTACACGAGGCATATTTGTGAATCTCGATTGCAATTTACAAACCGTCGAAGCGAAGCGCGAAGCCAGCAACAGCGATTGATATCGGCGACAGCGCAAGACAAACAACACATTGATACTCGTTCATTGACATTGTTCGCCTAATGTTTCTTGAGAATTGTCAAAGCAATTCTAAGTAGGTTTAAGGTTTGGCATTTTCCCCTGGCGGCAGAAAATCGGGGTCCACGACCGACCGTGTTATATCCGAATCCACGTAATAACGGGGCGCGTTATAACGAGGCGCGACTGTATGGAGATTGTAGTTTGCTGCCCTCATCAATACTGGGAGCTAGGTGACCCTAAATGTCATTTTGTCAATGTAGAGCTATAATTAAAGTGGGTCAGCTTGTCACACTGATAAGGAGACATGGCAAGACATGTAGACATTATGACATTGTGGCTCTCACACAAGGTACTCCACAGCAAGGGTTTCGTGGATCAAGTGGCTGCAGCTTCTGCTGCCTTGTTAGGAAAACTTATCAAACAACTCTGTTTAGCCTCGTTTCAGTCAGCCTTCATTTGGTAGGACATCTATGTTATCTAAAGAACATGCCCACAGTTACTCAAAATTCCTGTCTATGTCAAAGAAGTAAAGTTCATTAATCTTGACTGCAGCATCCATCATTACTGCATCGTTTGTTTAGGGGTGCACTTGATGCCACATTACATCCATATCCCAGTGATGGCCATTTTTGCATGTTTTTGCCATTTTCCACATCTTTTTCAAAACAGCTGTGTTGGCTGCTGGCCTGGGGTCTAACCCAGTACATTCTGGTCATGAGGCATGCACCAAACCAATGACCCACTGCACCATGCAGTACCAACATGGTGGCATGGTCACAACGCACCAATCCTGGATCTACTACATGATTCTTCTGTAACTGTCTCTTCTATATCCATTGTTCCGAGCACTTTATGCACATTTCTGCTTCTGCAGCACAACTGCTTCTTCCAAAACCAATTCTACCAAATTTCTTCACATGGATATCCAGACATCCAGTTATGAAGAGTTAAGTAAACTTAGGCACGTGAACTGAAAACTACAGCCTTAATTTCTATTGACAGCACCCAAATATCAAGTCCCAGTTTCCCACAGCGTGAGGAGTGCCCAGTCAATATGACAGTGATAGAACTTGACAACTTGCAAAGTCTTGTACCCCTCCAGTTATAGCAGGGAGACAAGTTGTGTGTAAACAGATTGATGAAGGAAAACAACTGAGTAAGTGAGAGCGGACGAATACGTCAGCCTCCTAGAAAAGGCTATATCAAAACAGACTTCCCCAGTAGAAGACTACAACTATATTAACGATGTCTGCTGACCCGTCCTAGAGTAGCCAAGAGTAGAAGCGCACTCAACACCTATATCTAGATACCAGGAAGTTAGAGAGACTATGTGTCTAGAGAGACCACCAGGAACTTAAAGTCTATGTGTCTTGAGAGACCACCAGGGCATCTGAAGAAGTATTCTTACATCCTATCATGGAGTTTGAAAGAAAAGTACAATTACAGACTTCCAGAAGTTGGAGAAATGTTCTACGTACAGAAGAGTGAAGTTTCAAGTATGCAGTCAAGTCTAGTCAAATTTCTAC
Organism: Lamellibrachia columna; assembly: GCA_963662155.1. Lineage (NCBI taxonomy): Eukaryota > Metazoa > Annelida > Polychaeta > Sabellida > Siboglinidae > Lamellibrachia > Lamellibrachia columna. The sequence goes on along the minus strand of OY759267.1, from coordinate 13,663,840 downwards.
AAAGCAATAACTATCCAGGTACATCTATCCAGGTACATCCCTTCCTTGTAAACTTTTCACACACAACTGATCAAACAAACATTTTCCAACCGCTGCTCTTTCATCACTCGGTTACCATGGCAACTGGGCATACCTGGGTTCCTGATGCTGATGTACTATGTTATATCTGCTGGCTGTATCCAGTGACCTGGTCACAGCCGGGCCCAATATATCCCACTGGCGTCAGGGAATGTTTATCTGTCTCAGGAATTGTGGGGCTGAATCAACACAAGTTCAGTTGTTTTTAGGGTCTGAAGAATTATATTACTCTTGCTACCTGTTAGTTGATTCAGAGGAAGGAACCCACATGATCAATGTTTTGAAGGGAACAAAAATGACAGAAATTGTCATCCTAATATTGTGTTGCAGAGGACAAAACCATAGTAAAAGGTAAGTTCTTATATAGCGTGGTATCCATTCTATAGGACTGCTCAAAGCACTTTACACTTCACCCCCTGGCAGACCTGTTCATTCCAAGGCCATTTCAACTTCTCCGGGGAGCATTCAGCCACCCTCCAATTACTGTGTGAAACCTACTCATTCACATATCCACCACTGTCTGTACTGCCAGGTACTCATTTATACAGCTGAGTGAACTGTGGCAATGTGGGGTGATCAAACTTTCCAAAGGTTCGAAGCGACTGCAGTGGGATTTGAAACCGGGTTCTCTCAAATGAAAGTCTAGCATTCTAACCGGTATGCTATCGGGCCCCACAAATAGACCCTAAATAGACCCTCAATTCTAACCTAAATGTAGCATCAATGCTGAGTGACATGTTTTGTTACATGTTACACATACAATACAACAGAAAACAATGTTGTAATACTGTAATGTCATAGCATTAAATAAAACATCTACTGGCTATCCACCCCCTAGATAACGCTCCACAGGAACAGCTGGTCAATCATTACTTTAAATATATGTATAGTGACATACTGACAACTATACAAAAACATTAATTCTAAAAAAGTGAAACATAATCCCCCATTTAAATCAGCACACTTAGGTGTAGGCTGATGTTACAGAAGAACCCACCCCACTGGGCTAAAAATAAACAAACACGTTGAGTTAATAGAAGCTGAAGGTTGCAATGTATCTTTGAGTCCTGACTAACTTTGAAGGCTCAACTTTTATATAAAGCTAGCCAACCTGTTACTTAAGTGAAGTTAAGTGAAGCTAGCAAAGTGAATAACTGGAATGCCAGAAAGGATGATCACACAGGTATAGACTTGCACTAGTGCCATGTTCACAAGGCACTAGTGCCATTTTCACATTCAACCAATAGGACTATGGGTCAAAATGGCTCCAGTTTGCAGCCATGGAATCAGCTGTTTATAATAATTTAACTCTGCAGACAGTTTTTGTTCCTTACTTACTTTTGTTCCTTACTTACTTTATCGCCAGTACATTATGTCATTACAAATATAACATGTCACCATTCAAACAGCACAACTTCATCAACGCTGTACGTATTTTGTTTAGTTGTACTTTTTTGGCATACACTATTATGTATAGCACAGCTGTGCAGAGGACCCTGCCAGAGGCCCCTGCCAGAGGACCCTGCCAGATGACAGCAACAAATACTAAAACAATTTAGCTCAGAGTTTCAACATGAGAAACTAGTGCTGCTTTAGTGAAAACCTGCTACAGCCTCTGTGTGCTCTAACACTACAACTTGCCTTTGCATGTCGCAATGCCGTTCTGCCATGATGTGTACTGGTGTGTACAACATGTTGTCTACTGCTGACATGTTGTCGACTGCTGCTAACAACATGTTGTCTACTTCTGCTGGTGACAATATGTTGTCTACTGCTACTGACAACATGTTGTCTACTGCTGAAATGTTGTCTGTGATGTGAGTGCACGACACTACCGACAACCGTCTTCTTTCTCTCTGGCATCATGGGATAGCTTCAGATACTGGACAGACAACAACACTGTGTGGTGAACTCAGAGCACATGTGAAGACTGTGTACCTGAGCATTGCTTGGACAGAGTCACTCAAGTACCAACAACAATGAACAAAGGAGACTATCTCACAAGCAGAGTCTTTATGTCAAGTTCAGTCAACCATGTCAATTGGTTGGCTTGTGTTGTTGTGGTTGTTCCAAGCTGCTGTTTAGACTGTAGCAACCTCTCTGTTTGTCTCCCAGCTGTGTAGACTGTAGCAACCTCTCTGTTTGTCTCCTGGCTGTTTAGACTGTAGCAACCTCTCTGTTTGTCTCCCAGCTGTTTAGACTGTAGCAACCTCTCTGTTTGTCTCCCAGTTGTTTAGACTGTAGCAACCTCTTTGTTCGTCTCCTGGCTGTTTAGACTGTAGCAACCTCGCTGTTTGTCTCCCAGCTGTTTAGACTGTAGCAACCTCTCTGTTTGTCTCCCAGCTGTTTAGACTGTAGCAACCTCTTTGTTTGTCTCCAGGCTGTTTAGACTGTAGCAACCTCGCTGTTTGTCTCCCAGCTGTTTAGACTGTAGCAACCTCGCTGTTTGTCTCCCGGCTGTTTAGACTGTAGCAACCTCGCTGTTTGTCTCCCAGCTGTTTAGACTGTAGCAACCTCGCTGTTTTGTCTCCTGGCTGTTTAGACTGTAGCAACCTCGCTGTTTGTCTCCCGGCTGTTTAGACTGTTGCAACCTCACTGTTTGTCTCCCGGCTGTTTAGACTGTTGCAACCTCAGTTTGTCTCCCAGCTGTTTAGACTGTAGCAAAGCAACCTCACTGTTTGTCTCCCGGCTGTTTAGACTGTAGCAAAGCAACCTCACTGTTTGTCTCCCGGCTGTTTAGACTGTTGCAGCCTCACTGTTTGTCTCCCGGCTGTTTAGACTGTAGCAAAGCAACCTCACTGTTTGTCTCCCGGCTGTTTAGACCGTAGCAAAGCAACCTCACTGTTTAGACTGTAGCAAAGCAACCTCAATGTTTGTCTCCCGGCTGTTTAGACTGTAGCAAAGCAACCTCACTGTTTGTCTCCCGGCTGTTTAGACTGTAGCAAAGCAACCTCACTGTTTGTCTCCTGGCTGTTTAGACTGTAGCAAAGCAACCTCACTGTTTGTCTCCCGGCTGTTTAGACTGTAGCAAAGCAACCTCACTGTTTGTCTCCCGGCTGTTTAGACTGTAGCAAAGCAACCTCACTGTTTGTCTCCCGGCTGTTTAGACTAGCAAAGCAACCTCACTGTTTGTCTCCCGGCTGTTTAGACTGTAGCAAAGCAACCTCACTGTTTGTCTCCCGGCTGTTTAGACTGTAGCAAAGCAACCTCACTGTTTGTCTCCCGGCTGTTTAGACTGTAGCAAAGCAACCTCAATGTTTGTCTCCCGGCTGTTTTTGTTTCAAATAATGCAAGCTATCCATCAGCGATCAATCCCCAGTTTCAACAAACACCAACACTGCAGCCACAACAGCCTAAGTGAGTGTCAAACCACCTCAATGACTGATCATTTGCATGCAGCTCTGACCAGCCAAAGGGGTCCAATGATTGCCAGGCTTTGTTTCAGTTCTGCAGGGTCATGCTGCAGTTAAGTAAACACAGAAGCAATCTGCAGCCAGGGCATGCAATGTCAGCTTGCTGCCAGTCACTCAGTCACAGCTGAACCATGTGGGTCCCCAGACACCAGCTTCTATTGATCCAGACAGATCAGGCTGTACAGCAGGCTCTCCACAGTAAGCTCAGTGTCCACAAATGCTTACAAATTGCTAAGAGCAGTCAGCCAATTTCGCCTGGAAATAAGCCATCACCATCCATTGGTTCTGCTGCAAGTTATTCCAGTCTCTGATTGCCTCAGATGAAGTCATTGATCACCACTGCATGTCATGTTCAAACCACATCATATGATGCATAGATGTAATTTCACCTAAATCCTGCTGGCTTATAAGCACCACACACTAACAGATAACATATTGCTGTTCACTTTCGCTACTCCCATCCGCAGTCTTTCATGTGTCTGAGTTCCAGCAAGCAATCTAGAAGTACAACCTCTGGTGGCAGACTGTGTGCTAGGAACCACACTTGGTTGGTTGAAGCAGCTGATGCCCAGTGTGGGGCTATAGGTCCTCTGATCTGGCCCGCCCAGCAACTCAGGCAGTGGCTCTAGTCCAGGAGATGAGAGACGGTCAGAGACAGGCAATTCCAGGCTGCATACAATTATGCTGGAGAAAAGCGGGAAACTGCTGCTGACTTGGTCTCAGATTGTGGGGTGGCATATGAAAGATGTTCACATTGGTTATCTGTACATTACTTTTAAAGTCAGCCGCAGGGAACTGCTTCTGCTGCTGAGGTATTGGAGGCGGTTGTTGTTGCAGCAGGGATATGGTACAAGGGACAGTTCCATTCCTCGGGGCACCTGCCACATCCCTGGGTACACATCAAAGACATCACCCGGTCTGCCTGAAAACATGATACAACCAGTCCTACATGAAATACAGGATCTACAGCCAACCCACATCTTGGACCGATCAAGGCAGATGATATTAACAGCCAAGTCAAGGCCATTAAACCCACACTTAACTCACATCCTACTCATCTGTAGAAACAGTCTCCTCTTCCTGCTGGGGTAGGGTTGTAAACATCCCAAAGGCTATTAGTGATGCCCCCTGCAGGGTCCTGTGTCTGGAGACTACATTCTGCCACAACCCTAGTTACCATGTAAGTAATGGTGAGGATACTGATATAACAGAACTGCCCTGGACAGAAGCTGCCCCTGGACAAAGCCTCCAGTGCCTCAGTCAAAGTGCTGGACATTCTCTCAGCTGTATCAGTTCCATCACTGCAGACTTATGTAAACACAGAGGTTTATTGATGCAATATAAATTCTCCATTGTGCCAGGTGTTGGATAAATTTACACAAATGTCTTATGGAAGCATCAAAGGAAGCACTCTGAACTTAACCTCTTCAACGTAAACTAATAACCCAGGGTTCCATTTGAATGGTAATCCTTTATTCTTGCGGTTATTCTAAAACACTGTGCAAGTTTCCACAAAACCGATTTCTTTTCATTTCTATTCCTTTACCCTCTTAAGTTTCACAAAATACTCTACTTGATAACCTGACACTCTTATTCCTCTTTTATATTTTAACCGACCATTTAACTTAATAATTTTTCTATTTCCCAAATGATGCCAGAATTTCATCACACCCACCAAGACAACTAAATTGTCAGTGCTGTCAGTCTTATATGCTAATTGGAACTCAATCCTTCTGGGATATGATACATAATGATACAGTCCCTACAGGCACACTAGGCACACTGCTGAATGCAATCATGTATTTATATCAAATCCAAGACACATGATAGGATCATGAGGACTTGATGCATAGTTATTGTTACGCAGTAAATACGATCTGTGTTTTCTTCACTTCTGTGAAATATTAGACAATGGAGTTTGCATGCTTTACTTTTAATATTAGGTATTCAAAAGTGGCTGTCGCTGCTGGTGAAAACTGCAGAAGGCCGGTTTTGGGTCATGTTCAAAAATCACCATCAAATCGCTGATACGATTTTGAGCTACAAATATTACTTCAATAAATGTTGGTATATTTCCTGCTATTTCCTGTTATTCAGTGATCTCTAAGTTCTTTAAAAAGGCTTATTTATTTATTAATTTTTGTAGGTGATAGGGGTCCGTGGTTGCGAAAAGCGATGTTCCAACTTCACGTTGCCGACATTTGAACCCCGCCACGTTTCGTCGCTTCGCGGAATAAAGCGTTACCTCGGATGATGACAAAAGTATGCTGAGTCAAAGCAGAGAAGTTCAGCCATCGATACGTGTAATATTTTTCATATCGAAGTCTGCAAAGGTGCATTAATTAAACGATGACAAAACTTTTGGGTTGTTTGATGGGAAAATAATTTCTCGTTATGAAATATATTATTAACCCTTTTTATACCAATCACCTGCCCTGGAATTGTACCCATTTTACCAGGACATTTTGACCATATTTAAAAAATATCTACGTATTCTATCAAATTTGATTTTCTCAACTAATAATGTTATTATATACATGTATTGTACATGAAATGAAAGCTAAGAAACTCAATTTTCCAAATATGTGCTTATTATGTGTATAACTCTTGATTTATGCAATAATATGATAAGTTGAAATGAATAGTCAAAATCTTTTTTTTTGCGAAGTACTTGCCCAAATTTCAACATAGTTTTTTTACTCTTTCTGTTGTGAATACATGGCAAGTTAATTTGCAAAAGTTTTGACAGATATAATAGCTACATCTTGCACCAAACACTAGATAGATCTCTAAGACAATCACGAAAGGAACTGTGGCATTTATAATACAAACACATCAGTTCAAAAACTGTAATTTGAAGTTGTTCACATCGTCATCATCACCACCAAATAGAATGACTAGCACTGATCTTCCAGAAGTTGATCTCACACATAGCAAAGTCGATATGTCCTCACACAACTCCATGCCTAGATTGCCAACAAACGGCATTTTTATTCAGCAAGAGTATATTTATGGCCTGATCGCGTGGTGTCGGCCATTTTACTATTTTGGAATTGTTCCCGTAGTCGTCGTCACCACCAAATAGTTTGTCTGCGACTGAACTTCCACAACTTGGCACACACCCGGCAAAGTCAATCAACTGTCACACATTTTACTGTCTAAATCCCCAATAAACTCCTCTTTTCATGCCGGTAAACTGCTATATTCACAGCCCGATCCACCGGCATCGGACATTATAAAATACGCACTAATTGCACATTTGAAAACTTGAAGAATATCCGTTGAAATTTCATTAAAATGCCAAGATAAACGAACTATTACTGGCTGTCGCCATTACAGGAAGCTAGCTATACCTCGTGGCTATCACGTGGTATATCATGTGACCGTCATAAAACGGAAAATCGCAACAAATGAATACGACAACGGGTGAATATGGTAAACTATGCATGGGTGCGTATTTGGTAACCTGTGGTAACTACGCATGGGTGCGTATTTGGTATAAAAAAGGGTTAAATAGGCTAGTATCTGTTCTTTTTTTAGAAAACTTGGTTTAATTTGTTGCAAAATAATGGCTTCCCTCCGCTGGCCAGTCAAAGTTTCCCCTGCTAATATATGCAACCGAATTCGAAAACGTGGTGGCAAAAGCACATCCATAAAATTTAGCATCAATTAGCTGAGTGCCAGTGCCGTGGGCATAACTTTCACGAGATCGGTCTGTCATATGATGTGAATTTATTTTAGGCAAACTGTCTACCTAACAATACAAACAGTTTGTGTCCCAAAAATATACTAAACATTTGAATTATTAACATATCTTATTTAGTGTTAGTTTCTGTTGAAAATTACGAAATCATTGATCAATGTGACCAGTTTGTTTCTCATTGCGTTGCAATACTGAGTTGCCACAATATTGCGTGATGGCCCATGCATCAAGTTAGGATGCGCAATTATACATCTTTAGTGATAAAAATATTTTCGTGGTTACCCGTATAAACTTTGTTTTGTTTATTGGCATTTATTTTCTCGGGCAGAATTTACCATCCCCAACCATTTTTAATCTAACTACGTGTATAAACAGATTAAAGCTGAAGTTAACATCACCATGCTGCTATTCAGATCCACCATGTTTGACGAAAATATTATTATATGCACAACCAACCGTAAAAAACGCCCAAATCACGGGACAATATTTGTGTGTGGCCAACAATGTCAAAGTGACATTGTCACCTGGCTCATTCAGGGCAGCTTGGACAAGAATGTGATGACAGCCACTTTGAGTCCATTCACAATGGAGCTAATTATGAGCCAGCCCAAAACACAATTACAGCTATCAGCCTGACACATGTTTACATCTTTCCTGGCATCTGGCAGCATCTGTCATCCAGTGCCACTTCCATAAGTGTCACATTTGCCCCAATTTGCTCACTTTTTTCCACCTCCTCTTGGCAGGTGCACACATATGAATGGACACAATTTGCTTCATGCTAAATTGCATTGGCCAACCTTAACCATTTCAGTACAACAGGCTGAATTTCCCAACCACTGGTGTGTGACGCTACAGTACGACAGGCCAGATTTTCTGCATTGGCTATGTTCACCATTTAAATCGCTTTTACTCATAATTATCCACTACATGGAGCCACATGTTATATACGGTTGTCATGGCGAATGAATTAGCTATTCAGTAGCAGCAATCATTGATTATTGCTCAATATCATTTTATGGAGATTTTTGCAGTTTTTAATGATGGATTATCAAAATCTACGATGGCCACAATGCCAGATGGCATTACTTTCTTTAACTGGTGATTTACCGCCGTATATTTTGGACAGATTATTTGATAGTTTTAGTGATGAATTTTTGTCGGATGTTGACGATTGAAAGAATGATGATGTTGATGAACTTAGATGACCGACCGCGTTATATCCGAATCCACGTAATAACAGGGCGCGTAATATTCCAATTCATAAAATGCATTTTTGTTGCTGAAATCTTGACTTGAAGTGATGCAGTCGATTTTCTTGCATATTCACTGGGAATGCAGTATTCAGTGGTCACAGCAGATCAGGGGTGTAGTATTGAAATGGTTAATCTTGATGCTGCCAGTTTTAGCGCCATCATTCCCCCGAGGTGATTGCTTTCAGTAGTTCGCACATTCTGCATGTGTCAGATATTATTAAACCTAAAATGTTATCTGTTCTCAGAAACTCTAATCTAATTTCATCCACATCCAATTGCTAAGCAAAGCATAATTTGACCAGTCAGTGGTAGCCATGCCATATTATGTCAAAACAATTGGACACAGCTTCAAAGCACTTATGTTACGAGTATTTATAATTGTAAAGTAATGAATATTCCCAAAGCACGTGTTGCCATGTAAATGTATTCCATAAACAGCGATTTGCTCTCCCAGACCTAAATTTATAACACTAAAATGTGTTATACACGCACTGTGCTGCCACTGGGCAAAAAGTGGTGCCATTCTCGATTCACTCCAAACCGAAACCTTCAAAGTTTACTTTCACAGTCAAATATCGCATTAATCAAAATGTTTTGGCACATTATATTGTTAATCAGATTGTCTGCCTCCTTAATATCACCAGTATGAAGTAAATCGGCATATCCTTCAAAAAATTTCAAACATGTTATGATCATCATGCCTTCGTCCACATCAAAATGGCAAGGTGTCGTCTTATCAGGTCGATAAAACAATAAACATCATTGATTCCCAGGTATTCCCCAATGACAACACGATACTGACATCATTAAATATGAATCATCCAATCAGCATCCATGTTACAAATGTTAAGCTCCATAAACATTCAATGTAGCTGCGCCCGTATTACGAAGATAAATTTTCACAACTCAACAGAATGTGCTAAATATTGTTTCTTGTATCAATTTGTCAAATCTCCCATTACTGTTAGCCATACGTATTCGCCAAATTGATACAGCAGTCCGACTTTCCATTTGCCAAATGCTGATTTGTTTAGCTATTGGTTAGTGTGAGCCCAGGTTTAACCCTATCCTTAGCTAATGTATAATGCATAACTGTAAACATAATATCCATGCAGAGTAGTGGATAGCATTAACGACAAGTACAAACATTTAATAATTCATTTTCTGTCAGCATTTGTAGTCTACACTAATTGCTAACAATGGGTTAGGTGGCATTAGAACCATATATTTATACAGAAGCTTATACAACACAGTGTGATTTAACCTTAATTGTTCCAATGGAAAAGTATCAGAGGAATGTGTACACTGTACATTTAAACAGAATACAGGTGACAAGGTCATATTCAGAAAACCCAACAAGAATTCCCAAAACAAGAGAAGTTTTTACTCTCAAAACAAGTTGTTTTATTTTCTAAACAGTGGAGGTACCTAGACATAATTATTGAAGAGACTGCAATCTGAATGAGCAGTGGCTCAGGGTTTGTAGGGTTTGTAGGGTCTGCAGGGTTTGTAGGGTCTGCAGAAATCCAGGTGGATATCCCACTGTGCTCACTCTTTTCTGGTGACATTAGTGCAGGTTTTTGCAAATAATTAAACACTGATATCACGCAGGTGAAACCTATCACACAGTGATGCTCATAAAAAGAAGCACAACACAGGTTATGTTTAAAAGGCACTAGAGTAATGTTTGCCTCCTAGCACAGTGAGTAAGGAATGTTAAAAGAAACATTTGGTTGTATCTCTCAAGTCTTATTTTTGATCTTCGAGAAAAGCCACTTTCAACCAACACACCTTTGTTACTACTGAGCTTTCTGCAACATCAAAAGACTCGGCGATATGCCATGCCTTCAAGCCAACTAATTCTGTCAGTGACATTTCAAGGCTGCTTTGATAAAAACATGCATGAGTGACGACAACTGCTTTGCTACTATCCCCTTCGCCAGAGGGCAGGAAGAGGATATGTAGTTAGGTAGTATCTGAGATCGTAGGATATTTTTGCAGGGCAAATACCTGGTGACAGGGGCTGCTCAGACCACAAACAAGAGATCTTGAGAATCGGGGCGTCTTCAGACAACAGGGCTAGTAGTGATCTCAAGACAACATAGGAGCAGCCGTCCCAAACATATTCAGCATTCCACATGTAACCGAACCTTGGTAGCTAAAGTGGGGGCAGGGCCGATAATTATTGGGAAAGGGAGGTGCTATCATTGCAGAGGAGAAGGGTTATTAAAGTGTCATATTCACTGCCTGTCACAGTGAATATGTGTAATAACAACAATATGTTTGAACATTAATTTATCAGGCAGAGAAAGTACCTTTCAACCAACCATATTACTGTCATAACAATAAGATATCAAAAAATATTCATGATTTTTAAGTTGTCTGGTAATGCAGCTGTTAATTAATTTTCAGGCACTAGTAATTGCCTGCTCCAGGAACAAGGAGTAAAACAGGCACAATTACAACTTGCCTACTAAAACTACATGAACACCATGAGAGGTGGAGCTGTAGCAATATAACATGTCTTATTACAATACATTCACCTGGTATTTTGTTGTTGCTGTTGAACTGCCAGCCAACAAGAATAAACAGGTACTTGTTTGTTTCATGAAGGAGTCACTCCATGTAGAGTTCCAATACACTTTGTTCTTGGTACAGTACTCTGCTTTCTGGTAGAATGCAGACTAACAACCATTTACAAACTAAATGCTGGTCGACTGATTCCATAGCATGCGCGATTAAACGCATCATCATCACGTATCCACATGCCTGCACACAAATAAACATTCTTTTTTTATATATTTCTTCTTTTCTTTTGACCTTCAAGAAATATCACCATACTGGATGTTTTGGCGGCATCTAGCAAGCAGTCATTACATACAAAACTGGAAACACGAGGTTGTGGAAAGAAGCACTATGTTCAGAAAAAAACAGCCCTTAGAAATTAGGTACATCCATGAAGTCTTTTAAGCTTCACTGCCATTCTTCCAGCTGAAGGGTTTATCTAGGGACTGAGTCAAGTCAGAGTCTGCCAGCTTAGCTAAATCACAGGCTAGTTATGTCTCCCTGCCTCCAAGTGATTAAGGAGAACAAGGGACTGGCACAAGTTGCCCGTTTCATCTTTCCACTGATCCCTGATCTTTCCACTGCTTTGGCGGGTAGACATTCCACCTGCTTTCCCACATGTTTATTTGGGTAGCCGTGAGACCAAGACAGGAGCTTCACATTGTCAAACCCTGAGTCAGCCAGCAAGAAGAATCTCAGCCCAGGACTTGCTGTTATAATTGTTATCCATCTATGAGGGTTATTTTAGATTATACCAAACATAGTACTGGACTGTGTAACACTTCCTCCTCAGTTGATTTAGCCTATAGCCAATCAGGTTAATTCAGATTAAAATCTGTAGTGTGCGAATAGTTTAGGCAACACATGCAGTCGGCTTAATAACAGTGCATACTTTTGTAAAAAAATTCTTTAAAAAATTACTATAAATGAGTGGTAGATCGAGTAACTTGCAAAAGTGTGAATACTGTGGCCTTATGTTATAGTATATAGAGTCCAACCACTTTTGCCCGTTTTTGCCAATTATGACTGGATCTGATATAAAATAGTTAAATAGTTTTTCCAATGACTTCACCAAAACTAAATAACATGTCTACAAACAAACTAACATGTAGTAGTGGATACTAGAACTAGCATGTAGTAGTGGATACTAGAGCAAGTGAGTAGTAGTGGATACTAGAGCTAGCATGTCGTAGTGGATACTAGCGCTAGCATGTACTAGTGGATACTAGAGCTAGCGTGTAGTAGTGGATACTAGATATGTTAAATTTTTCATGAAATGAGTCGAGTGAAAACCTCTAATTGAGGAGGGACCTCATGTATCAAAAACCTCTAATTGAGGAGGGACCTCGTATTAAAAACCTGGACATTTTACAAAGAACAGACATCCCTGAAATGATTTGCGAATGACATCTTGTTAGCTTGTAAAACAAAGTACTCTTTCAAAAAACCATAACCTTATCGTCTTATATTTTCACGTGTAATATCTTACATAACTGATGATAATAAACTGGTCAAAGGTAATGTCTACAACTTGCACAACAAATGCTCACATACCACTGTTCGTGCACACAGAAGAGCAGAAATCGGCAGGCAGTAAACTGAAATGCCATTCCAAGGAGATCAAAGACACTGGCCCAGATAACCAGGTTAAACCACTGCTAGAGCCTGGCCCCTCTGAACTGGTTGTCACAAATGATATTCAATTTAGCAGATCACAGATCCGGATAAGATAACTCTAGTTGCAGGGAAAGTCTGTAGCACACCACATCAAAGACACCACCTCCGTAACATTGCCCCTTGAAAGTAGCACTCCTACACAACGAGAAAGGCACATGAGATATTATCAGACCATCAAATTGAAAACACCATTGTGTTCGAAAGGCAGAGCAATTTAGCTTTGTCTTTTTCACACAAAGAGAAACAGCACATGAAGCGCGAGAAGCTCACCTCATCTCCAGACAAGCCCAGTATTGTGCCGCTCAGAGTAGTTTTTTTACCCTCGCGGCTCCTGAGAGGAGAGAGACCACCCATTACGTGTGAAGGTAAAATATCTGTGAAAGTGAGTTTCACATTTCAACCATTTGCACATTGTGTTGGGATTTCAGATAATATGATCTAATAATACCATTTGTACATGGGACTGCACATTTTGGAATTGTGGTCGAATTTCTGATAATACAATCTTATCTAATAATAATGACAATTTAGCAATGTACTGGCTGTGACTGGGCGAATCGGTAAACAGCAGGTTGAACACTTGCCACTACAGTAAATTACCATGAAGGAATGAAAATCCCATGCATTGTAAGTGAGATGCACAAAAACAAGCCCACTCAACTAAGCAAATGCTGCAACATTGTGACACAAATAAAAAAATTTGATTATGAAATTAGTCATCATCGCTGTGCAAAAAGTCACATAACAAATTGGGAGCTTTTATCTTTTATGCAAACACCTCTTTGATGTCTACAAACCTGTCACATTTTCGCTTTATTTCTGCTAATCTAATCAGTGGGAACGGAAGGGGCAGGCAACAAATGCCTGATCCATCATGGCCGAGCTAGATCACGTCAGTTAACCCAGCCAATAACACAGGAAACGACACAGTGGTATCATCTCAGCAAGCAAGTGGGTTAGCACTTTCCTCTATTTCCAATGTAGCCATACATCAAGCTGCCAGAAACATTAATGCCAAGTGCGCTGTTAATTCGCATGCTGATGCAAACATCAAGTGCGAACATTCGGCATGGGCACCAACATCAAAGGCTTCCGATAACTGGTGCGGAACAGTAAACGTGGGACAGGAATCAATAAGTTTGTATTACCAAGAAGCGTTATATCAACTAAGCAGAACACTATTTATTATCGGGAATGGCGAAAACTATAGGATCACACGAAGAGGAAGAGAAACCCGGTAGAGGAGACATTTATATAGAAACCAAGTCGCATAAACACTACCAGATATAGCAAGCAGGCAGCTGTAAATACTGTCTCCTGCGAGTGAGAAGAAACCTTAGTAACTGGATGCAGTGAGACTGACACAGCTTCCTTTAGTCACGCAGTGTATCCTTGACACTGGCAGTCACACTTCAGGGAACTCCCACAGGTGAGGCCTCATTAATCAGTGCCAGTGGGACAGTGAAGAAAGACTGCAGTGTATGAATTGTTGGCAGCACGAAATGACAGCCTCATCAACAACTTGAAGATGAAAGCATGCTGAAAAACAGACATGATTCACTTATCTACCTTTGATCAAGGAGGTGTCAGCTCGGGTGGGGATGTTATATATTATATAACACTAGGACATGAAAACGAGAATCCTATGTATCTAACCCCCCCACAGTGTGATGGCTACATGTCAGGACATAATATTTCATCCAGCTTTCAGAGTTTTTCTGCTGATTAGCACCTAACTCTGACAGGCTATCTTGACACATATCAGGATTTAGAACTGCTTGCCACTGCCAAAATTTACCTTGCAAAAGTATGCAAATCATCCCATTTTGTAAACAAAATACCTGGATTGAACACTACAGTGCCACTGATACAATGTAGTTCTTTGGACTGAACACTACAGTGCCATTAATACGCCCGCAGCCCATCTCGGAATATTTTGTAGTGAAAGTAATTCATGAAAGGGGTGCACCCTCTAAATAACTGGCATTCATGTGTAAAACGGTATCCAGACATTTTTCCAACGGACATTTCCCCAACCAGTGAGGGAAGGGACATTTTGCCAACCATAATTTTTTATCACAAACAGCTGAGTGGCTTCCATCTGATGTTATACACTACTCCTTTTTACATCAAAACACAGATCAAATAAAAGTTAAGCAAAATTATGGTGAAACGTCTCACCCACTGGTTGGCGAAATTTCCATTGCTGAAATATAGGTTGGTGAAATGTGATGTCAGCTGTAATAAAACAGAGACTCAAAGCTCGGCAAAACGCTGCCCGAACATTAACAGGATGTCTTCAATTGTCTTGTCACAAATGTTCAGGCATTATTCGGAGATGACGCTTACTGCAAAGAAGACAATTACTCAGCTGGTACTCAACCAACCATTAAATCCACCTGCTGGTGACAGATTTGAGGATGTGAAGGTCTAGTGAGGCTGTAATTGTGCAAAACCACCTGCAGAAGTAAATTACTATGTCCATAAATTTAAGAAGTGCCATTAGGGATCTGATGCTAATGCAGACTGATCGAATTATCAAAGCACATGGGAGTGCTATTTCTTTTACAGCTCTATCATAAATGTCGATAAAAAATGGAGTAATTTAAAACGTGCATTTTCAAGAAATGGCAGCAATTTCTAATTTCCTGTAAAAACAAAACAAATTTTGTGAATGTTTTGCCAACAGCACAAGTAAATATATTTTAATTTTGTTGCCATACTAATTTGTTTACAGCAGTACTACATATTACGCAAAACTACAATGTCCATCACAGAACACATATTTGTATTTTTATTCAAGCATCAAAATAGAGAAACTAGTAATTTTCTGATAAATGTCAACATCTAAAAGAAACAAGGCTCACTGAAATAAATACAACCATCCAACACGTGGTCATTAAATTTAAAATAGCTGTTTATGTTAACTTGGAATCACCTTCATCATCAAAATAAATAATAAATGAAAGTTAGAGTAAATAATAGATGACAATAAAAACAAAACAAACATAAATTTGCAAAACTTCTATGTAAAACTATGATTGTGTCGGGGTGAAACAAGAGTGTTCTTGAGGGCGCATAGCTTTCTGTCACACTGACAGTAGACCAATGACGAATCAGAAATGTTAGACACTTGTCACTAGAGACAACTGAGAGAGACATAACAGGTGTCAGGGCAGTGAACACAAGGCAGCAGATGCCACAGGGATATGAAGGACGAAGAAGGAGTTGGCAGTCGGCAGTAAATCTGCGGTTTGACAGATTCCTCCAATGCCCACACATTTTTATGTGGTAAACCGAACTAGCATTCCTCATATCCAGTGAAGCAGGAAGTGTTTTCTGCATGTTCGGGGTTGGGGTTTGTTCGAGGGTCAACACTCAAGAGAAAGACCCTAGTTTAATTCCACCGCCTCTGGGTGTGTTAACTTGTGCAAAACTGTGTGGTCGATTTGTGATGGTTTTTTTAAGAATAGTTTGTGAAATGTTGGAATTATGATTTATTACAAGTAACACCGAGACCCAACTCAGGCCCAACCCACCTGCAATGTATTACTTCCTTTCTGGGCTTACACAACATATTTTATCGTTCAGCCATTTGTTTAATGCAGGTGTTTTCTATTAGCCAACTTAATTTTTCACAGCCAATTTGGCAAAAGATCTTCCTTTCTTAGCCAAACTTAATATTACCAGCAACTGGTGAATGGTTAGGGTGAGCCTTTGATAGGCACTTGAACAAAAATGATAATTATATCAAATTAAAAACACACAAACTTATTGTGTGTGGGTCTAGTAGAACCGCTCACTGCACACAAAACTATGTTCACACATGGCCTCATGGAACCACACTGTGCCAGAAGTTTGCTTCATGTTGAGTTTAGCTTCAAAGTGCCGACACCCTCTGTATGTGAACATCTTGGAACCTGTCCAAAATGTTGAAAGAGGAGCCAACTTCACATAGCTGGATGAAGCGATAACAGCAAATGTTTAGTATCATGTCGTCCTGAAATTCTTAGATGTCATGAGGATGCACTTTGGGAGTGCATTTGCTTCCATAGGCTCTTTGGAATCAGAATCAAAAAGAAGCCTGTCCAAGTGTCACACCGCTTCCCACACATCCTTTCCAACTTATTTTACATGCTTTTTGAAACTACTCAACAATTGTCTAAAAAATTGGAGAAACCAGCTCTATAAATACTGCTGAGAGCTCTATTGTTTTCAAAACAAAAAGATACAAAGTTACAGACGAAACAAAGATGAAAGAAAAGTAGCTGATACATGATAATATTATGTAACTCATTGTAGCAAATGAAAAAGCTACATACATTATTGGAAAGTCTTTGATTTAGAAATCATTTTAAGAAGAGTTATTAGTAAGATTTACTCAAAATTCGAACTGGAGGGGCTGTAAGCAATGACACGGCATAGCTGTGCAAGTTCTATATGAAATTATGGTGGAAAATTGTTGTATGCATATCGTAGGGTGTATTTAACCCCTCAGATGTGTAGTCCATGCAAAAATGTGAAGAGTTGGCAACACTACAGTACAGCTACAAACTAACCCCCCTTCCAGTTAAGTAGGGCATTTGGGTCAATGGGACTTAACATATACCCCTTACATCCATCATGTTAAAGTGGGCCTCTGGGAACATCAAAGGGTACATGTGATCACCCTGGAGTAGGACACAGGGCATCCGAGTTCCCAGAAGAGCAGGAACTATGGCTGTGTTGGCCTAGATCACAACACCATCATAAACAACATTCTTGTGAAAAGCGGGAATTCATGCTAGATCAGCTAGACCACAACATGATAATAGAATACTCCCTCCGGCAATGTCAGGTAAACCACAAGTGGGTCAGAGAATGCAAACTGAGGGACGCGAATAGAGGAATAAAACCCCATCACTGCAAACATCAGAATACATAGAAGAGAAAATCCCATCATTACAAAACACTGTCTCCATTAAAATGAATCCTCTTTTAATAAGAAATTGTGTTCACAATAGTTAGGATCATCCAGCATACTGCAGGAGTACACAATATATTTGTACTGAAGTCTGTCAAGACTAGAAATGAGGAAATATTGTTTTACTGCAAAGTGAAACATGAAGAGCCCAGGAGTCACAAGGTTCATACACACCTTGTTTGTTTATTAACCTAAATAGTAGCTTTAAGCATGTTGTAAACTTTGGATAAACTTTACCAAAAGTAAGATCATTAATTTCTCACACAAATTTCTGGGGTCGTAAATAGTACACATGGCTGGATTCCACAACACAGCATTTTATCTTTCTCTAACAAGCCACACAAGCATTGATCATATCTAGGTCAGATCAGTTCCACCTACTTTGATTACCCTGACTATATAGATGTTACATAAACATACCTCCTAGCTAGATGTTTATGACTGGACACATACACACACAGATAACGTTAGAAGTTCTGCCTTTACATTCATACTGATAGCCAGTAGATCTGTTAAATAGGCATATCTAAACATAAGTATATATTTAAACCTAACTGGCATATTGTTAAAAAAGCACACAAATCTGACCATACTTTTACTTTAGATGCATATTTTACATTCTGTATCTGAGAAATGAATTTCTGGGTATTTGTGTGCAAAATCGACCAACACCATTTCTTGGCAAAAGAAACGAATGGTTCATCTCATAATCGAATGTTGTCCCCAGGGATTTTGCCCAATTGGGAAATACCCTAAATGGGGTGTGGTAGACATGAAGCATGGATTTACTTACCACTGAGTCTGTTTTCTCCTGCTGAAGTGCAGCATGCACTACCAGGCACTCTCCTGCAACACACAAAGCAATGCTGTCAGTTTGCATCCTGACATAATGTACAAGTCAGCTGACACATAAACAGGACCACATTCTGGAAAGACGTGTATACATACATGTGTCTATCATGGTTAGATTCAATTGTAATTGCATAATTTGTCATTAATTACAAGAACAGTGTAATTGTTGTTTTAGAACAATGCAATTCTAACTGGAACTGAACTTTTATGAGCTGTGTAATTATTGTAACTGACCACTATGGTTGTAACTGACCACTGTGGTTGTAACTGAACCTAACAACAATTATTTACCTGAAGTTAGTAAACCCAGTTTAGAAAATGAGCAGTGAATGTTCATGTAATCATCTTTTTTATAAAACAATGTTTTTGAAGCGATGTGACCATAATAATTTGTTTGAAGTGCTGTAACTGTAATTGTAATTGAGCTTTTATTATGTTGTGTAATTGTAGTTGACCATTGTACCTGACCCCAACCGTGGTTCGTGTTTTACACACTGCATGTATGTAGGCATTAAAAAAGAAAACAATTAAATAAAAAATATTTATCCCAGTTGTACAGTGCTTTTTGAGATAACACATTCTTATAACACTAACGGTTTAGAACATATAATGTAGTGGCAGAGATGAAGGTTGTGGCAAATCCCTACTTTAGTTTGTAACTAATTCGACAATTTACATTAATTTTGCTCTCTACGCTGTTATGTTGCATGATCTATATGCCATAACAGCTTTATCAGTAGGGGCAATTTGTAAATTTATATTACATTTTTTTAATAAAGTACTTAGAAATTTACTTCATTTCACAAAGGTGCTTGGGTCATTATTACTATTATTTTATACTCTGTATTGTTTAATTATATGCATGTATACCTATATAACATATATACTGAATAAAGTGATATTCTCTTCACATATCAATGACGAACACGAATATATATCTGAGAACGCCCTTTCTGTCTTGATTTGTAGTCAATTAATTTTGTCATATTCACTTCATTACATATACCATTAGGGCTCTGCCTAGGTGGATATTAGATGGTACTTGTGGCATTTTTACACTTATCTTTCAGCCTAAGGTTTTCAATAGCATTTAATGAAGACAAAGATATGACGGCCATAAACAAAGGGCGATTCATTGAGAGAGTGACCTTTCCCGACTGACGATGTCTACCTCCACAGCACAGACTGCGTCTGCGATACGCGAGAGAGCAGGCAAGCTGACGAGAACCGATTGTATCGGCGCCCCAGCCGACATTCATCGGGAGCGTCCTTACAAAGTGCTACAAGTGGGCGCCTTTCAGAAAAACGACGTCAACAACAAAACGAGAGGAGTCCATTTGAAGTCAGCGTGCGCACTCGGTTGCCGCCATAAATACGACATCAAAGGGACGGGCGGCTGACGAATGACTCCCGCCGGCTCGACCGGGTATTCATTTCCCAGCAATTTAACCCGCATTCGCGTCGCCTTTGATGTCGTTTTTTCGCGGCGTCGAATGACTGGCACAGCTCATAGCTCGTGCGCCGGCAGCACAGCCGGGGAACGCGGATCAAGCAGACAGTAAACATACCTTCCGGGCTCTGACGCGAGTTACTGGCGGCTGCTGGACGTAGAGGCGGCGGCAGCGCATGAAAGAGAAACGAATGCACACAACAATGTCACTCAGAACAGGTCCGACATATTCTGCGCTCGTCTGTGTACTTATATCGATATCGGCGCGGCAAACGCCGCCACAAGATTAACGCTGGTACGAGTCGTTATATTTACACTGGCGGGCAGCGAAGTCGTAACACGAGTAGAACTCTCTGGACTTGAGGGTGCAGCTGCGCTGAATGAAACAAGCCGCGACTTTTTGCATCGTACACTTCGCTATAAATGTTAGCTAATCGTAACAGAACGGCATGACAGATGTGATATAGTCACAGCAAAGCGGTAGCTAATTACTATTCATTCGAATATTAACAGTTCTGATTAGGGTAATTTAGGTTAGAAGTTGTAACACTAAAACTAGTAAAAGCAGACGACACTGGGTCTTGACTCTGGCCAGTCTTAGGCCCTCGTAAATGGTTGACAAGTTTCGTAGAGGCGTGCGTATCTTACCGGTTTGTTTGCTGTGCGATTTGCCCATTTTTAGTCGAACGCGCAAGCCGGTTCGCAACACATGGCTGTCGAAGGCCGTACGCGCTTACAATATCCTGAAAAGTGCACTCCTAACTCCGAAACAAAGTGATCTCCGTACCACGAATTGCCCGAACTCCACCGACTCCAGCGGCTATTTAGGCGCTGAAAAGATAAATTGGTGCAAGGCGCGGGAGTTCAGTGGGCGGGACTCACGCGCACACTCAACGAAATGATTGACACCTCAGAAGTCGTCCATTAACTGTAGGGTGGATGGATTTAAGCAATGGATTTTATTTCCTCGTTTTTTTGTATTTAGTTTCACTTGTACACTTTCGTTATTCGTATCTTATTTTGTGCGATAACATGATGACAATGATATGCTAATATGAGTATATCATGTGAATAACCGATTTATGACGACGATAAACCAGCACCCATAGAACATCCGTACGATGGACTCGTCCACCGGCGTCGGACGCGACGGGACGACATAACGTTGTGATTGGTTCTCGGCAGCAGCATACTTTTATTCCCATTCATAGGTGAATTGATTGCTATCGCGTTTTGGCTTTCATCTCGCCGACAGATGATACACGTTTTATCGTTTCGACGTAGTTTGCGCAGCGGCGTTGAACGCGTTCGCTGGTCCATTGTGCATGCCCGGGTTCTGCGGCCGTTGCAACCAGACACCGAGCAGCGGCAGACAGCGCGCGGCACGGGGGGAGGCGCCGGGTCGCAAACTTGTGGTCGAGTGACAATGGGATCTAATCACGCTACCGGGCTTTTTCGGGGTCGCGGAAATGTTACGTGCAGAGAAAAAATCGCCACAACTGCATTTGATCTTTGGCAGACGCGACAGGGATATTATCCCGCGGGAAGGGGACTGCCAACATCGACCAGCGGGAGGGGCATCCATTAATGCACTATTTAAATGGCGACCCCCCTAATTATGGAATCGAAAACAGGTTTCTACATTTGTGATTAGAGGACACATTGTAGTGTCACATAGTAATTTATGCTCAGCACTGAGTGAAGTAGAAAGGAGTGACAACTCTTAGTCTAATGTTGTGATGAGGGCACTTTTGGACCATTAAAACTACAGGGCACCATGCAAAGCTCCTTGACAATGTCACAGTTTCAATATCTTTTTTAAAACATTCATAGATACATCTTAAAATATTATAAATATAACCTAAATAATTATAGTTTTGGGTCTGAAGATGAGCCAATACGTCAGGGATATTAACTTAAAAGTTTGGGGATATTTCATGCAACTGCTCATTGATAAAGTAAACATCAATTATACCTTACTCACTCACTCAATCCTCTGTGCCAGCTGGCACATAATATTATAAGGTGTCAACAAGAGAGCGCCACTACTTTTGGTCTGACTTAAGTCCATTTGGCGTTGGTGTCCCATGTCAGACTGCATTCTTTCATCTCTTTCCACTGTTCGTCTACATGTTTCTTTCGGGCAACCACGTCTCCTACCATCCGCTGTCCAGCATAAGGCTGTCTTGGGCAGTGTGCCTGGTGACATTCGGCAACATGCCCAAGCCATCTCCATCTTCGCCTCTTGATCTGTGTGGCCAAGGATGTTGCGTCTGTTTTGCAAAGCAGTTCTTCATTGGTGATGGTGTTGAGCCAAAATACCCCTAGGATTTTCCGTAGACACCTGTTTTGGAAGGTCTCAAGCTTGTGTGCTAGCTTGGCTGTCAGTTTCCAGCACTCAGAGCCATAGAGAAGTACACTAAGAACATTACTGTTGTACAGTCTCAGTTTTGTTTCCAATCTCATTTGCTTTATTTCCAGATGGACTTCAGCATAGCGAAAGTCTGACTTGCCTTTCTGATTTTAACCAATGCATCTTTTTGTGATCTTGCTTCCCAGGTATGCAAAGTCCTGAACCTCTTACAAAGCATCACTGTTGCTTATGGTCTGTCTTGTAATTCATTATGGCACGGGGCAAAACTATTAATTATGGCACAAGAGAGTACCAACACATTTGGTGAGGAGAAAAGAGTACCAACACATTTGGTGAGGAGAAAAGAGTACCAACACATTTGGTGAGGAGAAAAGAGTACCAACACATTTGGTGAGGAGAAAAGAGTACCAACACATTTGGTGAGGAGAAAAGAGTACCAACACATTTGGTGAGGAGAAAAGAGTACCAACACATTTGGTGAGGAGAAAAGCGTTTGGGAGTAAGACTTGTTTTCACTACCAAACACACTGTGCAATAAACTAAAGTACTTTATTTTTATACATGCATGCATACATGTCAATTGAGTACCTCATTTAAATTCATCCCCAGTGGAATGGGAATGCATAGGATCAGTTGCAAGGAAGGCTATACTTGTAATAAATATCAAACAGTCCTACAATGGTTGTCTAGACTCATTCTAGAGCATTTGATAATTAAAAATTTCATACGAAAACCCTCTATTCAAACTGACATTTATTGCACACACCTGCAGCTATTAGGCCCTTTTTTTATAAATACAACAGTACCTTATTTGGTGTAGGGAATTGCTTATATTTATAAACCGTTGTTACGGTAACATTTCCTAAAACAAATCCTGTTACCATGGTAACCCCTAGTGTGAAGTATACAGGTCTAGGCAGTCTCACTAATAAGTTACTTTTCATATGGTACAAAGTCTGATCATTTTATCGTAAAATCGTGTTTTATAAACTAAATCTTTTCTAGCATATTGACCACCCAAATGTGTTTTAATAAACCACATTTAAAAACAATTATTTTGACCATTATCTCGTAAACTGTTTAAACCAGACCTATAAATACTGCTGACTGTTCTATGTTTAGGTTGCTCAATGAAAGATACGAGCTTACAGATGAAACAAAGATGAAATAAAAGTAGCAAGTTTACAGTTTACACTATATAAAATGCAGAGGTGCTAAGTAACATTGTACAAACAGTGGTAGATCTGCTGCTTTTCATGATGTGAAGGTGCCATGGGTCTCCTACTACAGCTGTGAGAGGGAATATGGAAGGAATTTCCCCTCCTGGGTGAATATTTTTTATTTTAGGTATATTTAATTAATTCTGGTGCATTTTCAAAGTGAAATGGTGGTTTGGTGGTATATTTGAATTTGAAATGAGGGCCTAAATTAAAGTAGATTGTTTAAAATTAGAAGAAATAACAGTGTTACTACCACCAGAGTGGCAGACTTGGAAACTCTAAACATGATCTTACGATAAAAGTGGACAGAGTTTGTACCTTTATTAAAGTTGTTTGTTATTTTAAATTAAAATAATTGATTTTGTAGCTGTTTGAATTTTTATAAATTACTTTGACCTGAAGATTGTGCAGTCTCCTAGAGAGGCAACTTTATCCAACACTTGTTGTCTGAGTGCATTCATTTGTAAAAATAAATATCAGGCATCAGACAGTGATGGAATTGGTTGAACTTTCCCACAGTAATTACATAAAAGTAACACAGTTGAACATGTCCTAGTATAGACAGATTTGATGTTAGGGTGAATAGGTCTCCTTGATGGAACAGTTTCTATGAGCGCCACTTTTTATTTCCTGTTATGACAACAGTTATATGTCAAAATGGCATAAGTTAATATAGCATGAGATATGTGGCAGGGTATAATTATTTATTTTACAATTCAGTCAACTGCATCATTATATTTGCTTGCTCACTCACTCACATACACACAAGACAGAGAGCAATCGATGCCATCTAGTCCTCCCTGCAGCCTTTCTCTCCAAGTTCTGTCTTACATTTCAGGGTTTGTACTTCTTTCATGATGGTTTGTTTGTAGGTTTCTTTTGGGCGTCCTCTTGTTCTTTTTCAAGTTTGTAACACCCTCCCTGGTTTGGTGTTCTTGTTCTTTCCTATACTATTGATTGGTTCTGCATTGCCTCTTTTAAGAACGTCCTTGTTGATAAAATTGTTGTTGATAAACTCTATTTGACGTTCAAAAGCCAGAGCAAACATTTGGTCTGGAGACTTGCTTGTTGCCTAATTACCACTAATTAATCATGTCTGGTGTCCAGGTGATATTATTGTAAAGTGAAAGTTAATCGTCATAATTGGTAGTCTAATTGCATGTTGTGAGCAGTGAGCAGGTTCTGAGTATTATTATCCACAGTTGTAGTGTTTTTGTAGTTTCTTTGAAATCAATCCCTTTTGAGTGGACGTCATACATTTTTTCACTGATGCAGTTTAATGTGATCTCTAAGTATTTATCTCATTGAAATGACTACTCATTCAACATTTCTAAACACTTTGTGACATTACGTGCAGAAAGTAAATTACCTGCTTATTTTCTAAATGATGTCATTGATGTTTGAAGTGTTTTCATTTAGTAATATGTTACCAACACAAATTAATCATTTTACCTCAGCCATGTGGTTTAGTGTTTTGGATTGAACCAGTTGTTTTTAATTTGACCATTATTGTGTTTATGAATATCAATCTGGCCGTTCAGTACACTCAAACACCTGTCAATCATTTCCAGTAACTGCAAACAAAGAATATCAGGGTCGTGTGTTCAAGGCATCACATGATGGGCATATATAATTACATTCCTTCACAATAAAGTTCATATGCAACGTAAGCATGATATTTGGACTGAAACTAACCAGATAATGTTCAAATTATGTTAACAAATTGTCGTTCATTAAAACACATTTGGTAGCTCAGTATGTTGGAACAGATTTGGTTTATTCTATATAGTATGATTCTACAGTAAAAACGACCAGTCCTGATACAGTGTACCTCTAACAGGCATCACCTTACCAGACAGTCAAATATTAATACTTTGACCACACTAATGACTCCGCTGATGGCACTAATGACCCCACAGATCTGATATTGTGCTACATAAAACCTGATAAATTTATGTTTATAAGCCTCCAGCCCTGACCCCTTGACCCATAAACATTCGGTCTAAGTCACATAGTATATGTGCCCTCCCCTTATACACAAACTAATTATTTTAAACTGAACAAGGCAGTGTTGTTCTAGTAATAAAAGGGCAGAGGTACAGGCTGGTGTACAACATATTGAGGAGTAACCAGCCTCTGTTTGGAGGCGTCACCCAGTTTGATCATATCACTCTAACCAGCCTCTGTTTGGAGGCATCACCCAGTTTGATCATATCACTCTAACCAGGTGCTGTTTTCACCTCATGATTCAAACATTTATCACACAATCTGCCAGGTCATTTCACTTGGTGCTCGTCTTCTTTTCCCGTTTGTTTCTTGGACTTTGTTTCCTGTGAACACTGTGGGTTGCTGCGTTTCTGTCATCTCAGACTGTCTAGTCAACAAATCATTGTGCATTTTCAGTTACTGAATAACAGACACAGTGGTTCCAAGTGATCAGATCTCAAAATAGTGAGATTTCACTATTTTTGGGTGTGAAAATAGTGAGATTTATAATTAAATGTATTAACACGCTTTACTAGAGTTATCAAATGTTTGTTATTAACCAGGAAAATCAAGCAATTTACATGTACATATTTATTGTATCTAGAGAGATATACCCGGTAATTCTAGTTTTTAAACATGAAAAATCATGAGAGTTGGATTCTCTGGAAATATTGCAGACAATACTAGACATATCAACTTCAATTTTATTTTCCTCCAAAAGTTACATTTAATTAATTTTTTACTCTTTGTATACAACAAGAATGACTTGTACTTGCCCAAAACTAATCAACATGTCATTAATTGATTGCACTTGTAATTTTTGCAATCACCCATTTTCCAACAATTTCCACAATTGCACAAAATATAGCAAATTATGCATTTTCGGTATTTCAGATGTGTTTATTGTTATTCAAACTAAACAGGCATTACTTTAACCAGCAGAGTTTATGCAGTCAATCTTGGTGATATTTTTTCTGGACAGTTGAATACAAATGAATCACCACATAAATACCCTAAACATTTTGACAAATAAAAAAGGCCTAAGTAAAAACATGGGTTTTGTTGATTGTCAATATATCGTGCACACAACATATTTAAAATGTATAGTTATTTAAACCTGAAGTATCATTCAAATAATCACCCAAACCAATGTCTATTGTTATTATTACTCGCATATCATTCTATGCTAGTATCATAATTAGTGCAACTAAAAATTTGCATAATGAAAATATCAAGTTAATAATTGTTGACATTAATCTTACTAATGCATGGTAATTCGAACCGACTACAAAAATAAAATCCTGCAACTGTAGGAACCACTGTCCATGTTGGTCAGATGAGTCATTACAGGGTCATTAGGTTACATGGGAAACTGAGAACTGTCCACACAGCAGGTGTCTACTGCCCATTGAAGGCAGTGACTACTTCAAAATGAAAACTGGCCATGCATTATCTGCGGTGGATCCTGACATAAAATGTTAACAGTTTCTAACCTTAGGACAGTGAAATGTCACATTTTCATAATATTGCCAATGATTCGCTTTTGTGCATTTATAAAAAAAAAATGACAAATTTGAGCATAATTATATTCAAAACTCCTTTAAACTCACCTCTGCTTATAAACCAATGTTTTCACAGCAATGCACCAGCTAAACAATGCACCAGCTGAACAATGCACCAGCTGAACAATGCACCAGCTGAACAATGTTCACAGTTTGTGACAAATACTTGATTTTTTTATTCTGCCTATTTTATGCCACCCTAAAACACTTTTTAGCCATTGTTAGCAATATCTCAAATTGTGCATTACTTGATTCATTATTCCTATTGGTACAAACAGACCAAAGTGGTGGAAAAGATGTCTTTTTATTGACCAATTCTGTAAATTTTGAGCGAATTTAACAAATGACATATTTCTGTCATGGTAATAAAATGATACAGTTGTATATTTAACCATAGAACAATAGACACAATATTGCATGAAATAACCACAAACACAGAGCATTTTCATTTGATTTTTAATCTTCCTGAAGTTGCTCACTAGGTATTACCAGTAAACACAGGACAGACACAGTGACATATCAAACATTCATATAAATTAGCCAGCAACATTAAGTTTCTCCATGTCATAAGCACATATATCCACCATTATCAATCAGACTAGTTAATATCCTATACACACTAAGCACAACTAGATACACATTTGCTACATGATACCAGAAGTTGATCATAATCAGCTGCAATTTGTCACCCACACTGCAGATATGCTATTCGAGGCATTAGACCAGCACAGGTAGTACTTGGTAGACATGCCATTTTACTTTGTTTGAAATCAATATTTTTTACTTGAACTTCTGTTTAAAATGGCATTAATCCTAAATAAAAAAAAATTTATCAGTTAATAGGCAAATAGCATTAATATTCCCATCGAGTGTCGACATCTATCAGGCTACAAAATATACCTACATTAAACAAAAACTGCTACGTTTTACCAGAAATCTGCCTAGCTATCTGCTTACTTTCAATGCAACATCAAAATATCAAAAGTATTTGTGTTTCAACTGCTGTAAGGTTGTCATTAAATTTTTATACTTTTATGATTAAGAAAATATGTACTTTATCACAGCAGATTTTTTCGTAAAATTTGATATGATTTGATATAATTATAGGATACAGATGTTATTCCTCCCCAAAATCTGTGTTGAAATTAAATGACTGTATTGAACAGTTGAACACAGGTAACCAATAACAAGTGGCATGTCTGACAGCAGTGAGAGATTAAAGCAGGGGTTGATTAATTTCTAAGTTATATAAAGAATTACACTTGTTGCTGCAACTGCTTAGTTACAGTGTGATGGAGAATGATACCTCTCATTGACATTATGTAGAGCAAGGTGAACATTAGTCATACTGAGTGTTATTTGTGAAAACAAATGATGCAAGCCTGTAGACACATTTCTCTTGATCAGAATACACCAGTCATCGGTGCAGCAATCACTCAGAAACCGCCATTACACATGATCATTGCTGTTAATGTGATGTACAAATGTGAACCTAATGTCTGACGTGCTGCACATTTCAAGTGCCGGATGACGACTTGATGTTTGGATCATCTTTGAAGCAGAGCAGCTGGAAATTCATATGTGACTGGAACTGGGCCAGCAGGTCCAGCACCAACCTACAAGACAGTCACATGATGTCAAATAATGACAGTCGACTGGAGTCTAAAAATATTTCACAATAGAAGCTTGTCAAGGCTTCTTAAGATATTTAAAGATCATGTTTTTTCAGCATATGCACCTATAAGAGTTACTAAAAACTACAATTCAGAATATCATGCCAGTGGTTTACTAGAAAAATCTTGTTGAACACACCGCATTAATTTCATGGGCCGCACCATACTGTTAGATAACCCATCGTCATGAGTGTAGTATTCTGGCAATATTCACTCAATAAATGAAAATATATTTGTATACACCTATTCCTATACTTGCCAATAGGATATGGCCATGCTATTTGCATTCAAACTCAACATATGAAGCATGTGTTGGCCTTTGTTTACTAAACTAGTTCTCTTTCTGACAAAATAACATGTTCGTTTGAGACTTTGCATTGGTTCTACGAATGCCGGCCTCCCTTAATACGTCACTTGTAATCTTAGTTACCCCAATTTCATAGAACTTCTCATGAGCTTATCAGTCACGCTGGTTAACATGTCAGCTTTTAGTCAACCAGAGAAATTATCAGAACCTCCCACTTTATTCTTGACTTTAGTTGCATATGATTAATTTTTATTATTATTTTAGGTGCACAGCCACAAAACCTTCTTAAAGGTGCAGTCTGACTGTTTTTA
This sequence comes from Lamellibrachia columna, assembly GCA_963662155.1. Lineage (NCBI taxonomy): Eukaryota > Metazoa > Annelida > Polychaeta > Sabellida > Siboglinidae > Lamellibrachia > Lamellibrachia columna. Next base: position 13,634,450 of record OY759267.1, on the reverse strand, counting down.
ATAATACAATCATGTTTTATAGCATAAACTACCCTATATGTATTCAAACATCTCAGCCGCCCCAAAAGTGTTTTAATGAACCAATTTTTTATATTTGACTTATCAGTATGAATATCAACCTTGTTGTTCAGTCATGGGATCGCATGATGTGCATATTATTCACACCCGCAAAATGATGTGCAGTGTCAACATGATATTGTCCGAAACATTCAAATTAAACCGATAATGGGGACATTTTAAAAATGCGGTTCATTAAAATACAAGATGTTAGAATGGATATAATCTATTCTATATATCATGATTTGATGATAACAGTTTTCAGACATTGCAACTTTGATCTGGTTATATTGTATATGTAAAGGCACATTTATAAAGTTATATTTAATGTTTTCTGAAGACGAGGTGATGCCTGGTGTCAATAAATATCTCTTTCCTCGTCTTTATTAAGTTAAATTAAATTAATGTATCATCCAAGTTCACACAAGCTGCTATCAGTCTATTTGATGTATTTTGTAATTAATAATGATAATTAATAGAAATACAGATAACAAGGTTTACTTTTCGTCAGCTGCCGTCTTGATGTTTGGGATGCCGTCAAGACCTTCCTTCAAAGCTGCACTGCAAAAGAAAGTCACCACACACATATGAGGAAAACACACAAAAGTAAGTCACCACACACGTATGAGGAAAGACACAAAAGTAAGTCACCAAACACATATGAAGAAAGACACAAAAGTAAGTCACCAAACACGTATGAGGAAAGACACAAAAGTAAGTCACCAAACACGTATGCGGAAAGACACAAAAGTAAGTCACCAAACACATATGAGGAAAGACACAAAAGTAAGTCACCAAACACGTATGAGGAAAGACACAAAAGTAAGTCACCAAACACGTATGCGGAAAGACACAAAAGTAAGTCACCAAACACATATGAGGAAAGACACAAAAGTAAGTCACCAAACACGTATGAGGAAAGACACAAAAGTAAGTCACCAAACACGTATGAGGAAAGACACAAAAGTAAGTCACCAAACACGTATGAGGAAAGACACAAAAGTAAGTCACCAAACACGTATGAGGAAAGTCACAAAAGTAAGTCACCAAACACGTATGAGGAAAGACACAAAAGAAAGTCACCAAACACGTATGAGGAAAGACACAAAAGTAAGTCACCAAACACGTATGAGGAAAGACACAAAAGTAAGTCACCTACGTATGAGGAAAGACACAAAAGAAAGTCACCAAACACGTATGAGGAAAGACACAAAAGTAAGTCACCTACGTATGAGGAAAGACACAAAAGAAAGTCACCAAACACGTATGAGGAAAGACACAAAAGTAAGTCACCAAACACGTATGGGGAAAGACACAAAAGAAAGTCACCAAACACGTATGAGGAAAGACACAAAAGTACATTTGTAACAAACTGCACAACATGATTTCAATTATTATTTTCAATGTGCTACACTACTTATCAACAGTTATATCATCTCCAACTTATTTGAGTGTGTGTATTAAGTTGGTTTAATTAAAATATTTGAACTGAGTCCAATAATTCCATCACTTTAAAATCATCTGAAACTATAGCTACCTTCTGCAAAAATTTCAAGACATACTTTTTGAAAATTGCATTTTCACCCTAAATCGTCAGCAGTCCTTTTGCACATCCACGTTCATTAAATTATGCTTTACGATTCTAGTTTGTTGCGCCTCTGAGCTCAGGTTCCTGAGGATTTAGGAGCCAATGAAGTTTTAATATTATTATTTCTTACACTGTATGCTCCGTCTTGTAGACACCAATCGCTCTGTCGAGGGCCATCACCTCCAAACTCGCCTGTCAAACATAATCGTATCTGTGTTATCTAACTATGTCAACTGTTCTGCCCTGTTTTCAAGGTGAAACAAGAAAAAAAATGGAATACACTATGACAACTGATGCATCTATCTTTGAAGAGATCAAATTATTACAGTTTAAACATGATTTGTTTGATAATTAAAAAGCTTGCAGGACAGTCATGTTAATAGTTTGCATATATGTGTTATTTGTGTGCAAAATCAAAATAAGAAACTATTACATTGTTAACATTATCAGACACTTATTTTCATGGGAAATTGGCCATATTTGGGAGACCACAGACAAATTTGGGAGTCCATACTTTTCCAACAAACGTTACATACAGCATTAAATAATCTAGTTCCCAAATCAATCCCTAGATGTACTGGATATAAGGATATAACAGCAGTGCCACACTGTGAACTGGTCAGAAGCGAGTGCCTCCATTCGAACCATGGATTAATTTCTTAGTGATAGTTATTACTGAAATATATTACTTGAAGAACGTTGTACTCGAGAGCAGCGTCATGCTTTTACGGACTCCTACTAATGACTGTATAAGAGGTCCAGAGGGTGAAACAAGGAGTCTCAGACTCACTGACTCCTACCAATGACTGTATAAGAGGTCCAGAGGGTGAAACAAGGAGTCTCAGACTCACTGACTCCTACTAATGACTGTATAAGGGGTCCAGAGGGTGAAACAAGGAGTCTCGGACTCACTGTCTCCTACTAATGACTGTATAAGGGGTCCAGAGGGTGAAACAAGGAGTCTCGGACTCACTGACTCCTACCAATGACTGTATAAGGGGTCCAGAGGGTGAAACAAGGAGTCTCGGACTCACTGACTCCTACTAATGACTGTATAAGAGGTCCAGAGGGTGAAACAAGGAGTCTCAGACTCACTGACTCCTACCAATGACTGTATAAGAGGTCCAGAGGGTGAAACAAGGAGTCTCAGACTCACTGACTCCTACCAATGACTGTATAAGAGGTCCAGAGGGTGAAACAAGGAGTCTCAGACTCACTGACTCCTACCAATGACTGTATAAGGGGTCCAGAGGGTGAAACAAGGAGTCTCAGACTCACTGACTCCTACCAATGACTGTATAAGGGGTCCAGAGGGTGAAACAAGGAGTCTCAGACTCACTGACTCCTACCAATGACTGTATAAGAGGTCCAGAGGGTGAAACAAGGAGTTTCAGACTCACTGACTCCTACCAATGACTGTATAAGAGGTCCAGAGGGTGAAACAAGGAGTCTCAGACTCACTGACTCCTACCAATGACTGTATAAGAGGTCCAGAGGGTGAAACAAGGCGTCTCAGACTCACTGACTCCTACTAATGACTGTATAAGAGGTCCAGAGGGTGAAACAAGGAGTCTCAGACTCACTGACTCCTACCAATGACTGTATAAGAGGTCCAGAGGGTGAAACAAGGAGTCTCAGACTCACTGACTCCTACCAATGACTGTATAAGGGGTCCAGAGGGTGAAACAAGGAGTCTCAGACTCACTGACTCCTACCAATGACTGTATAAGAGGTCCAGAGGGTGAAACAAGGAGTTTCAGACTCACTGACTCCTACCAATGACTGTATAAGAGGTCCAGAGGGTGAAACAAGGAGTCTCAGACTCACTGACTCCTACCAATGACTGTATAAGGAGTCCAGAGGGTGAAACAAGGAGTTTCAGACTCACTGACTCCTACCAATGACTGTATAAGAGGTCCAGAGGGTGAAACAAGGAGTCTCAGACTCACCGACTCCTACCAATTACTGTATAAGGGGTCCAGAGGGTGAAACAAGGAGTTTCGCATTCATGGACCCCCGGAGAAAATCAAATCCTGATTACAATGTTTTAATTTATGACATTATAATACAGCACTGATAACTGATGTATAACTTTCGGTATATTTACACAAGCAATTTGTGCCCCAGTTGGTCGGGTGACACACTGTGTCACATGACAACGAACACCTAAATTTTTGGCGTTTAGACTAGAGACATGTTTAGATACTGTGACCTAAATATTGACTCCCGTTACTCCAGACTTGAGCTTTTATGAAAGGACACCTGCTGTTGGTCACTGAGTGGATACTGCTTCAAAATCGCGGCAAAGTGTTGGCGAAATTGGTACCAGGTCGACCAATTGGACAATTAATTGCTCGTGTAATCCAGCCTTTATCACTGTTTATAGTTCCTGATATAAATTTAATCGGAAACTATTAGAAATGTGACTTCTGACCTGTACGATGCCATGAGAGCTGAAGTTCGTGACACACTGCATCAATCGAACGATCTCCTCAACCACCGCCTCGATGATGTAGAACAGGATACGCGACACAAAGTTTGGGCTGATGGAATAAACCTGCAGAAACGAAGGAAATGTGCTGTATGATTCAACAACCAGAGACTGGTTGTTTACACTCTAGTACTACTGTTATTTACAACACAATATGATTACTTCTATTGCACCATCAGGAACTCGAGCTCAGGTGTCACCAGCGAGCTCAAGTGTCACCAGCGAGCTCAGGTGTCACCAGCGAGCTCAGGTGTCACCAGCGAGCTCAGGTGTCACCAGCGAGCTCAGGTGTCACCAGCGAGCTCAGGTGTCACCAGCGAGCTCAGGTGTCACCAGCGAGCTCAGGTGTCACCAGCGAGCTCAGGTGTCACCAGCGAGCTCAGGTGTCACCAGCGAGCTCAAGTGTCACCAGCGAGCTCAGGTGTCACCAGCGAGCTCAGGTGTCACCAGCGAGTTCAAGTGTCACCAGCGAGCTCAGGTGTCACTAGCGAGCTCAAGTGTCACCAGCGAGCTCAGGTGTCACTAGCGAGCTCATGTGTCACCAGCGAGCTCAGGTGTCACCAGCGAGCTCAGGGGTCACCAGTGAGCTTAGGTGTCACCTGCCAACTGATAGATGCGAGATATGCTGAATTGTTACAGCTTCATTAACACTCATCAAACTGCAACAGAAAACACTATCACACACAAGAGAATCAAGTTTTTGCCCGACAATGTGAATACACTGTATCAGGCTGTGAACTCGATAGCAGAATGAAAAAGTCTCTATGTGTCAGAGAAGAGTTCTTCAGTCAGCTGAGTAATCTGGAATTCCTGCTAATTACTAATGCTGTCATGATTCCAGTTTCCATAGTTACCACTGCTCCACCTGGTGGATTATTTAGAACTGATGTTTGTTGTAAAACCTTATCTGTAGGTTCATTTACTGCATGTCAACATCACTGAGAAAAAATTTCAAGTATTTTAATTATTTATATGTGATTTTTACTGGTTTTGAATGCATCAAATTTAATTTGCCAACTGACACTGTATAGGGGTATGGCAGTTTGCCAAGTGTGTAATTCTTGTGTTAATTTACTGTTTTATCTCCAACACACACTGGCAACAGGTCTACACTAGATACAATTGTGTATGGAATACCAAGAATGTGTGACTTTATTACTGATAACTAATACTGTGATTGTTACAGGTATGGAAAGGTGTATAACCGAAACTAGCAGTGACTTTTTGGACCTGCCGCTTCGGTTTCAGACCCGGAACCATGACAGCATTGCTTGTTACTGTCTGTCGACTCATCACGACTTGTAATTGTGCACAGAGGTACTGTAGTACATCAACCTGCACGCACAGGAGAACACTACTCCAACAGAACACTACTCCAACAGAACACTACTCCAACAGAACACTACTCCAACAGAACACTACTCCAACAGAACACTACTCCAACAGAACACTACTCCAACAGAACACTACTCCAACAGAACACTACTCCACAAAGTTCATATTTTATGCATTGTGGTCGGAGTTTTCCCAGGAAGGTAAAAAAAATGTGGAAATACCACGAAAAACCTGCTAACCATAGTTGTGTTTGGTCGTCAATATTATGCAGCACTGTATTGGTGAAAACGTTTCTGATGTCATTAATATAGACAACTGAGACATTTGGGTGCAGTTATAGGAATAGTATTTATTCAAGAGATTAATTAGAAAATTTATTCTTGGAACTGTAACATGCTTTCAACTGAAATAAAAAGTGAAAGAAAAGAAGAGTATTCTGTTACACTGATGACCACTACCTGATGACCACAGTGGGTCAAGTCTTACCTCTGCATGTACTTGTATGATGCCCATGACCGCTTCCTTCAGGTAGTTGTTCACTCCTGCCAAATATAACATACATGTAGTTCATGTGCGTGTATGCCTGTGTGCAGGCATGCATGCATGCAAGCATGCGTGCATATATGTGTGTACATGTGTATACGTGTGTGTAAGTGTACATGTACATTTGCATACTTATGTACATACTTATTAGAATCATCAAAAGAATTTACTCTGATCATTAGGTTGTGTCATCCGGTACCTGCAAGTGTGTAAAAATGTATGTCACAGTATATAGGGCCTGACCATTTTTGCAATTTTTTCATCAAAAAACTACATCCAATAAAAAATATGTTACTAGTTTATCTGATAATTCCACCAAAACTAAATAAGAAACTTGTAGAAACAAGGTAGCACGTCATAGTGGACACTAGATCGGGGTCAAATGTCATAGTGGACACTAGATCGGGGTCAAATGAGTAAAATGAGTTAAACGAGACGAACGAAAAAATCTAATTGATGATAGACCTTTGACTATTTCTGCTCACCTGTCGGCCTGGGACACTGGCTCCAATCGAATCTTCCCGTGTACATGTTCTGCTCAAGGGAGCCAATGATGGGATTAGCTTTCTCCTCGATGTAGTTCACAAACAGGCGTTCATCAAGTGCCTCATAGCAATTCACAGCAGCCTGGACGAACAAACAGTATTTAGAATATCCCAACAGGTGGTGCCACAATTGTAACCGCAGCAAAGATTCACACATTGCCAATTCATTCATCACATTGCCTAGATCTTCACATTATGTCTTTCAGTGTGTATTAAAAGAAAAGTTCTCATATGGCGCTTAGACCCCATTCAAAGTGTTGTACACGACATTTGTTACTACAAGGGTTGACATTAGTTACTACAAGGGTTGACATTTGTTACTACAAGGGTTGACATTTGTTACTACAAGGGTTGACATTAGTTACTACAAGGGTTGACATTTGTTACTACAAGGGTTGACATTAGTTACTACAAGGGTTGACATTTGTTACTACAAGGGTTGACATTTGTTACTACAAGGGTTGACATTAGTTACTACAAGGGTTGACATTTGTTACTACAAGGGTTGACATTAGTTACTACAAGGGTTGACATTTGTTACTACAAGGGTTGACATTTGTTACTACAAGGGTTGACATTTGTTACTACAAGGGTTGACATTTGTTACTACAAGGGTTGACATTAGTTACTACAAGGGTTGACATTTGTTACTACAAGGGTTGACATTTGTTACTACAAGGGTTGACATTTGTTACTACAAGGGTTGACATTTGTTACTACAAGGGTTGACATTAGTTACTACAAGGGTTGACATTAGTTACTACAAGGGTTGACATTAGTTACTACAAGGGTTGACATTAGTTACTACAAGGGTTGACATTAGTTACTACAAGGGTTGACATTAGTTACTACAAGGGTTGACATTAGTTACTACAAGGGTTGACATTTGTTACTACAAGGGTTGACATTAGTTACTACAAGGGTTGACATTTGTTACTACAAGGGTTGACATTTGTTACTACAAGGGTTGACATTAGTTACTACAAGGGTTGACATTTGTTACTACAAGGGTTGACATTAGTTACTACAAGGGTTGACATTTGTTACTACAAGGGTTGACATTAGTTACTACAAGGGTTGACATTTGTTACTACAAGGGTTGACATTTGTTACTACAAGGGTTGACATTTGTTACTACAAGGGTTGACATTTGTTACTACAAGGGTTGACATTAGTTACTACAAGGGTTGACATTAGTTACTACAAGGGTTGACATTTGTTACTACAAGGGTTGACATTAGTTACTACAAGGGTTGACATTTGTTACTACAAGGGTTGACATTTGTTACTACAAGGGTTGACATTTGTTACTACAAGGGTTGACATTTGTTACTACAAGGGTTGACATTAGTTACTACAAGGGTTGACATTTGTTACTACAAGGGTTGACATTAGTTACTACAAGGGTTGACATTAGTTACTACAAGGGTTGACATTTGTTACTACAAGGGTTGACATTAGTTACTACAAGGGTTGACATTTGTTACTACAAGGGTTGACATTAGTTACTACAAGGGTTGACATTTGTTACTACAAGGGTTGACATTAGTTACTACAAGGGTTGACATTTGTTACTACAAGGGTTGACATTAGTTACTACAAGGGTTGACATTTGTTACTACAAGGGTTGACATTTGTTACTACAAGGGTTGACATTTGTTACTACAAGGGTTGACATTAGTTACTACAAGGGTTGACATTAGTTACTACAAGGGTTGACATTAGTTACTACAAGGGTTGACATTTGTTACTACAAGGGTTGACATTAGTTACTACAAGGGTTGACATTTGTTACTACAAGGGTTGACATTTGTTACTACAAGGGTTGACATTTGTTACTACAAGGGTTGACATTAGTTACTACAAGGGTTGACATTTGTTACTACAAGGGTTGACATTTGTTACTACAAGGGTTGACATTAGTTAAACCAGTAAAACTTTCATCCTAAACTGCAGCAATCAATTCCATTGATGACAATTACACATCATAGCTGCTGTCAGGATGTTGGCAGATACTTGGTGCCATAAGTTATGAAAAATGCAAGATATCAACCCCATGAAAAGGCTAAACCTTTGTGGAGGTATCAAACTTTCTTTGTACAAACTATAGAACGTAGTGCTTTGTCACTCACATTGGCAGTTGATGTAAACTGTACACAAAGGTAAAAAACTAATAAAGTGTATATAAGAAAAGATATTCGCAACAACACATACAAATATCTGAAGAGATTGTAAATCAAGCATCAATGCAACTGTCACCATTTACCAGGATGAATATCAACGAGGTTTAAAATGTTGTATACTTACGTCTCGCACTTCCTCCAGCTGTGGGTAGCCATGTTTGTTGAGTAGCTCAATGAGACGAGGCAGGATGTCATTGCGTGTGTAGCTACAGTTTCCAGTCATCACTAAGAGTCGCTTGTCCTACAAACACAACCATTCTCCCTCCATCAACTGTCACACGTGAAATACGTAGTAATAATAGGAATTGCTATAGCACCTGAATCCACTTAAGATAAAATGCTCTCCGGCACTTTACAAAAAATTTTACAAATTATTTATAATTTAGTTAAAAATAAAACAGTAGAAAATAGAAAAACCGATTAAAACATTTAATAATAAATGTATTAAAAAAGCACAAAACACAACAATTATTAATATATCACAGGTAATTAAAAACATGGGGTAATATTATTCCTCCTTATACGCTAAATAAATATTTCTTAAATACATTGTATGTCTTGTGTTTTTTAATGTTCTGTTGTTCGAATAAACAGGTCTATCAGGCAGGGCAGTGAAAACTCCTTAGATTTGTCCATAAGGTCATCATTGGCATGCATCTATGTTGAAAGGTAATGGAGCTGTGCCTTGGATGACAATCAATGCTCTCTGCACAGCAACTTCTGCTGTGACTAAAAAATCCATAAGATAATTGTATAAGAACGTAACATCTATGTTTTATGTCTACATGAACTGGTATCATGAAACATGGGCAAATAAGCACAGGTTGTGCAGAAGTAAGTATACAGCTCGCTACAACAATATCTAACATGAGCATAATCAACACAAGACAATGCTGGTTAAGGTAGCTGGGGTGGCTCACCGTGGCTGTTCTATGCTTGTTGTGAATTGAGTAGTTTCAGTAGAAGTTTTTAAGATAAACAAACCATTTCTTCAAAAGTTGTAGCTGAATTACTAAATAATACTCCAGATTAATAAAACTTAGAGTGTTTCATTTATTTGGTGATATTTCATGATTCTAAAAACATTGTAAATATGAAAAAAATACCCACAAAATGCCATCTTATACAATTTTGAGAAAACTCCAAAACAAATGACATATATAAGAATAAGTGTCAGTGACGATCCCACAAACTATTTTGGTTAACATGAACGAAATACAACAGATACACGACCAGGAAGATCTTAGCAGGACTCTGAATGACAGCCAAAAGTTACGCAAACATTTCTAAACAACCCCTCAACCATTCATTCCATGATACCATGTGATTTTGCTCACGGATACATTCATTTCACATGCTGCATTTCAGCATCTAAGTGTTGTAGTTTTTATAAAAAATTAATTAGGTAACGTTTCCTGGTTGTTTGTGATAGCAGAAATGTCAATATCGTGCGTATCATGCTTAAAATGTGACGTTTTTCACTAGATTTTTAAGTACAGTTGAAACAATATAACGATCATTTCTAATATAGACATGTCCCCTTCATTTGCTGCCACAATGGCCCTTGAATCTGTATTTGTAACGTATTGCCGTTTACAATATCAGGTTACGCCAGCCATTTGACAAACACGTGGCAGGGCGTGTTTATGATAATTTTGATTGGCCTGTTTTCTGGCGGGGTCACCAGGTCACATATACTCGTCTTTTCCTTTATTGCTTCAAAGGCACAATAAACTATGTTACGACTGATATTTGCCAGTTTAAGAACATGATGTAGTTAGGTAAATATAATACTGATGTGTACTGGAATCACAGTAACCAGACGACATGTTTGGCGTTCATGGCGAATGAATTTACGCTGGTTCAAAGATCGAAACACACACAATCATTACTATGGAAACATTGTTAGCGTTTCCAAGAAGACAGGGGAATTTCCAAAAAGACTGGTTTTTTTAAAGGATGGATTGGCGAAATATGACGTTAGTGCCAAGTGATTATTTGTGGTGTCGATGTTCAGTTCAATATTTCCTAGCATGTTATGACCAAAAAATTACACATTTGCCACCTCAGCTACCTTAATGATAAAGGGAATACATACGAGAGAGGGCATCCCTTCTGTTGATCCACTCACAAACTGATCAGGAGACATGGCCGACCTCCGACTGAAACAATGTCACAACTGTCATCACATTCATCAACTATATATTATTATCTACATGCGCATCGTCATAATGTGGGCATTGTTATCATCACAACTCTTACTATGGCAGCCAACTGGTCACTATCTAAATGTAGATTTGTGTCAATGGAGTTGTAATGCCACAGATGTACAAGTGATTTCATATTTTTCACAAGTGATATGTGCAATTCACATCTGTGCTCAAAACAATGGAAGTTCCTTATCTTGATGGGCACAAACATAACCATTTCAACACCAGCATTACAGTATCTATCAGTACATCTCTACCATAATCCCTACCATCATCACAACCATCATCCCTACCATCATCCCTACCATCATCCCAACCATCATCCCAACCATCATCCCTACCATCATCCCTACCATCATCCCTACCATCCCCTAACCATCATCTTAATCGTCATCCCAAACATCATCCCAACCATCATCTCAACCATCCCCCAACCACCATCCTGAACATCATCTCAACCATAATCCCGACCATCATCACTACTCACTTGTCTGTTGGTTTCTCAGTGTTGCCCAACAGGGCCAGTTGTTCCAGCGTCCCAGCGAAGGACTGCAGCAATTCAACTGTCAATCGTGCTGCCCTCTCCTGGATCTCTGGCTGACTAAACAACTGTGAAATAATAAACAACATCATGTTCATCAAATAGTTTATAATCACTGTAATTTGTTTTACTTTTTCACTTCATTAAACATAAATAGAAATACAGCAATGCAATTTTATCAATATAAAATTATTATTTCTAGACATACTTCTTACAATTTAACAAGACACAATTCTGAGAAAATAGCTAGGTGCTGCTATTTTTTAACAACACAATTTTTATGCTAAAATTGTAACTATACATATTTTTTCCCCTTCAATCTTTTATTTAACCAGGGTGTAGCCCTTGAGAGAGCAGTAATGTGTACCTTCTCCTCCCCGGTCTTCGGTTTGATGATCTCATGGAGATGTTGTACCGTCTCACTGACGATATTCTCAAACAGCGCCGGCTGGAATGTCAAATCACATTGGAGATGTTCATAAAATGTACATCTATTCGTCATACACTAGACATATTCAGCAAAAAAAACATCCTTTTTTCAAACACCCATAAATTCCACCACATTAGTTATTTTTTTTAATGTCGTGAAAGTTTTGAGACAACAAAAAATATTTTGCCATGTATATTTTAATGCAGACACAAAAGTTACCTTCAACATAAAACAAATCACTATTTACATGAAAAGTAAGACATGTGGCAGATACAGCAATTATTGTTTTTGGAATTTATTTTATTATTTTTAGAAGCATCCAAAAGTTTTGAGAGAAACAGTCAATCAAAGAAGCAGGACAAATGCCCCATTTACAAGGACAGATAAGGCTTCCAATTCCAGTCATCTTTATAACAGATAAGGTTTCCAATTCCAGTCATCTTTATTAACAACGTGACCCATTTATTTCCATTACAAATTGAAGCAGTTAATAAAATATGCTGGTAAAATCTAGTATAAGGACATTCCAAAATAAAAAAATATCATAAACACTATTTCTGATATGAAAACTAATTACAGTATAATATGTACACATGCCTATTGTCATACTAAATGACAATTCAAGCTAATGACATTATCTGTGTTTCAGTTCTGTCACTTACCAGTAATGTTGTGGCGCCACTTTCATCATTTGTGTCAATAAGCCACATCTCTCGGTCGTGCAAGGCTTTGATGTCTACAAAACACAAAACTAACAATTGACTAATTTTGCTAATCTACAATTCCGCTACTTCACTACAATTCCTTTATATTACCATATCCATTATCAGACAATTCTTTTCAATCCTCAATCCACACTGCAAACAGTACAGTCTTTCATTATTGTATTCACTTCACTGCAGTCTTACACAATTATAACAAACTCCAGAGTAACATCAGCCAATCAAAAAAGGTAAGCTTTACTTTTTCTAATGGTTGGGAACACTTTTATAATACTAACAGGCCTAGCTTGCAATACACAATACGATGAAATTTGATGCTAGTTTTTCACCAAGTAACCTATGTTCCTTATATATACATGAGTTGCAACCTGACGGGTATTTGTCCAAAGTATCATGTATATACATGAATTGCAACCTGACGGGTATTTGTCCAAAGTATTATGTATATACATGAGTAGCAACCTGATGGGTATTTGTCCAAAGTATCATGTGTATAAATGAGTTGCAACCTGATGGGTATTTGTCCAAAGTATTATGTATATGAAACATTGTGTTAACAAATGACAGACATTTTGTTCATTTGTGATTTGAATATTCTAAGCAGGTTACGCTGGAAAAGCTTGACTAGCCCACATGTTACTGAGGGAAATCTCAACAATGCATCCCAACAATTGATGCAGCAATTGGAATAAAGTTTAGTGGCCAGTCTATTCAGGAGGATCCACCAGGAGCGAGAACAACATCACCCCTGGTTCACAGGGGTCACTGTCCGGTTCATTTTGGAATATTTTGGAACAGAAACATGAATCAACTTGACAAAAAGGAATTTTTTTATTTAAAAAAATTGCACTGCTAGCTTCATTGACAATGTATTTTATAGGATGATTCAAAATAAAAAAAATGTATACAAACAGACAATTAATTATTCGACAGCAACTAGCAAATGCTTTACTAATTATAACATTTGAAAACATTTTCACGTCAGAGTTCAGAATTCCGTGAGAGCTCATCATGTTAACCAGACAATTTAAAAAAGGAGATAGGAGAGAGGAAGGGGAAGAGGGAGGCATAGTGGAAGAGGAAGAGCTTTGGAAAGAGGGAGAGAGAGAGGGAGAGAAAGAGGAGAGGTAGGGATGGAGGGACAGTGAGAGGAGGGGAAGAGGGAGGTAGAGAGAGGAAGTGAAAGAGGGATGGAGGGAGACAGACGCCACTGACCACTGATGGCCTGCTCCAGTAGTCTGGTCATACAGTGACTTCTCATGTCAAACACGAGCTGCTGCAGTAGTTCAGTCGCCTCGTTGGGCAGGTCGAGGCCAGACAGCGCCAACATGCATGACCTGTGCAAACAACGAACATGATGAGAAACATGTTGAGGAATGTGATGAGAATCAAGATTAGAAATATGAGAAACATAATGAGAAACATGAGAACAAACATGATGAGGAATATGATGAGAACAATGATGTTGTAGCGCAACACCACTCGTGAATATGACAACTTTATTGAACAGGTTTTAATAACTACTTATCAGTTAGGACGGCAGTCGAATGTCCGTTAGAAGTCTTTTAAAACGTAACGTTCTTGTTTACGTGCACGCGCTTGTGCCGTGCACGTTTACACGCGACGTATCTACGTCATGCGCACACGCGCTTAAGACCGCCAATATTTGCTATGTGGCAAGTCGCCACATGACCTCCCCCAAATGAGAGGATGCTTATTTTATTATTTACTGTCCGGTGATCGAATTTGTCGACCTGAACGTGTACGCACTGATACTGATGCAGGTTTTTTTTGCTCACGTTGACATCTGACTGCAATAGTCGGACCAGTTGCGATGTCGAAGTCATCGTCCACAAATGCTGGTTTCAGACGATCGATGGACACCGTGTCTCTTCGACCACGAATGTCCAACGTATAGTACTTGTCATTACGCTCTAACACTCTGAATGGTCCTTCATATGGGCACTCCAGAGGTGTGCGATGAGCGTCTTTGCGTACGAAGACGAACGTACATGTCAGGAGTGCGGTTGGTATTCGAGAAACGTGTTGTCGCCCGTGATGAGTCATCGATTTCGCTCGCAGGCTACGCATCGTCTTACGCAATCGTGTGAGTAGGGCTAATGCGTCTGTGATTACTTCTGTCGATGCTTTAGTAATTTCGAAAAACTCGCCCTGCAGACGGAGTGTTGGCGGGAAGAACGCTGACTTCTGCTCCCGAATCGACAAGGAAGCGATGGCCAACGTAACGGTCCCAAACGTATAGGACGCGGCTCGGTAAACCAGTTGCACTTGCCACGTTTAGTGACTGGTTTGTTCGTTTCCCGAAAATGAACAGGGAGCTCTGCATTTCTTGGCCCGTGATCCAAACTTGGCGTGGTACCAGCAGATGTCGTCTCGGGCGGTGGTTTGCTGTCGTCGTTTTGTCTTAGCACTCAATGTCATAGTGGATAGATTATTAACAGCACACAAGTGTGATTGTCCTCTGACAACCATCACAGCATCTGCTGCTGCGGCGATTGCATCAACGTCCTTCAATTGAAGCGCAGCCAACGTGACACGGACGTCGTCAGGAAGTTGTCTAAGGAAGTGTTCTCGAAAAATCGTACCCACTTGGTTATTGCCGTTCAACATTAGCATGTGTGCTAACATGTCAGATGGTCGGCGATCACCTAAACCGTCTAGGTCTTCCAACTTAGACGCTGCTTCTTCTTCCGTGAAATCGTAGCAGGCCAGTAACGCGGTTTTTAAATGTTCATACGTCCCTTCTGTTGGCGGGTGTAGGATGACGTGCGCCATTCGATTTGCAGCGATTTCATCGAGAGCTGCGACAACGTAGTTGTATTTCGTTTGGTCGATGGTTATGTTGCGTATACCAAACTGTGCTTCAGCCTGCGCAAACCCTACATTCGGGCTGGTTTTCCAAAAGTCCGGAAGTTTCAACGAAACGGCTGCCACGTTGCTGTTCGCTTCTGCCATATTGATGTCGTGTGTGGGTTGCGATCACGTCAGGGTCACCAATGTAGCGCAACACCACTCGTGAATATGACAACTTTATTGAACAGGTTTTAATAACTACTTATCAGTTAGAAGGACGGCAGTCGAATGTCTGTTAGAAGTCTTTTAAAACGTAACGTTCTTGTTTACGTGCATGCGCTTGTGCCGTGCACGTGTACACGCGACGTACCTACGTCATGCGCACACACGCTTAAGACCGCCAATATTTGCTATGTGGCAAGTCGCCACAATGTGAAACATGATTAGAAATGTGATGAGAAACATGATGTGAAACATGAAAATAAATATGACAAGAAACATGGAATGTGCAAGTGCCACTGGCATGTGGACAAGCTCTGGTGCTCACCAACACATGTGGACAAGCTCTGGTGCTCACCAACACATGTGGACAAGCTCTGGTGCTTACCAACACATGTGGACAAGCTCTGGTGCTCACCAACACATGTGGACAAGCTCTGGTGCTTACCAACACATGTGGACAAGCTCTGGTGCTCACCAACACATGTGGACAAGCTCTGGTGCTTACCAACACATGTGGACAAGCTCTGGTGCTCACCAACACATGTGGACAAGCTCTGGTGCTCACCAACACATGTGGACAAGCTCTGGTGCTCACCAACACATGTGGACAAGCTCTGGTGCTCACCAACACATGTGGACAAGCTCTGGTGCTCACCAACACATGTGGACAAGCTCTGGTGCTCACCAACACATGTGGACAAGCTCTGGTGCTCACCAACACATGTGGACAAGCTCTGGTGCTCACCAACACATGTGGACAAGCTCTGGTGCTCACCAACACATGTGGACAAGCTCTGGTGCTTACCAACACATGTGGACAAGCTCTGGTGCTTACCAACACATGTGGACAAGCTCTGGTGCTCACCAACACATGTGGACAAGCTCTGGTGCTTACCAACACATGTGGACAAGCTCTGGTGCTCACCAACACATGTGGACAAGCTCTGGTGCTCACCAACACATGTGGACAAGCTCTGGTGCTCACCAACACATGTGGACAAGCTCTGGTACTCACCAACACATGTGGACAAGCTCTGGTGCTCACCAACACATGTCCCAGCTATGGGCAACCATTAGCCACTGTTGTGTGGTTTGAGGTTCTTTAGCCGGTGACTATGGGGTAAGGTCCCAAGCATAAACCTTCAGTCTGGAACCCATTAGGTAGCCAGCTGGCACCTCCTGCAACCTGCCCAGTCCACAGATGTATCCACACTCTTCTTCTGAACCCTGGCAAGTCTGGGCTGAGAGAAGTCTTTCACCAGTCACAGACAACATGGAAAGTCTGCCCTGACAACTACTGAATCACACCCACCTGTTGTAGCGCATGCAGATGGGAAGCCAAGACACAGGAGATCCCTTCCAGTCACTCCAACTGCCATACGTCTCCCTGTCCTTGGGAGGAAGCTTCTCCAGGGACTTGGGAAGACATGCAGCCCGGTCAAGATTGCAGAACAAACTAATAATGTCCAGGATCATTTGCTGGAAACAAAAATAATTACAAAACACTATTGACTGCCTATTTCATGTTTCTGGTAAACTGTATAATTCTATAAAGGAATCATAGAATATTAACAGTGTAAATGTATTGTCATTTAAATTATGTATTTGTCAATACAATAACAGGACATGATGCCGTTATAAATACACTTAGTGCGGCATATCACAACCAGTTATTCTGGGGACATTTGACAGGCTTTTCACTGGTGGACGGCAAATTTTTTTACAGGGCTGTACTTTGTAATATCAGGAACACATAACCTTGAAACTCACCTTAAATTTACCCTGTTTTGCTGTATCAACGTGTTTAGATTTTTTCACCTGGTAAAAAGGAAACATAAAAGCATCAATCAATAAATAATTCTCATTTTAGTTACTTTGAAACAGAAATTCTCTCGTACCGGTAGTAAACCTGACACAGATGGTGTGATACTTATCAACACATTACTAAAGGTAACTTCAGGTTACGCATGAACAGTGACACAAATAAATGATACACTTTCATTCTTCTAAAATTCGTTTTACATTGCTCACTTTTACAGGACCATCTATGTACTGCAGTAGACCCCTGTAGGGGTCAGCTATGGCACTTCTGTCTGCCTGCTCATTGCCTCTCACGCCCTCTGGCCGCGGGAACTAGAATCAGTGGGTTAGAGAGAGAGAAAACCACTCTGTGAGTCCACGACAGGTTACACATTTACCCCCTGCATGGGATCTTCTATTCCCTCTGGCATAGGCATCAGACAGAAGGAACCACCGGCTTTTAGTGTCTTTTCAGAAAGACACAGGCAAAGTGGGTTGAATTAAATTGCTCAAGCTCCGAAATGAAAATATTCTAAATAAAACCAAAGAAAAGAAGTCACGATAAGAAGATGGGTTTGGATCGAACATGTCCTGAGAATGGAAAGAGACAGTAACTGCTTAACGGCTCTAACATAGACATTTGAAGGTCAATGAAAAGTGGATCGACCCAAAGCAACCTGGCGAAAAACTTGAAAAATGAGAACTGTGGTGGAAGTCATGGACTGAAGCCAAACAGGTGGTCAAAGATAGAGTGAGCTGGACTAAAGGTCACTGCAGCCTTATAGGCCCCCAGGCCTGAAGAGGTTAGGTGAGATTGGGTAAGACTACTAGTGTGTACAACATGTGTATCTTTTGTAGGGTGTTCCATACTCACCTCCTTGAGCAGTTTGCCACTGAAGTATGCTTGCCCTAGTCGCCACAGATCAGGCAGGGTGTCCAGAAGGAGGCGTGTCAGGTGGTCGATAAACAACACCTTCTGCGGGGGCTTGCTCCCTGCAACACGGCATCAATTGGTGTCAATATAGTATCAGCACCTTGAAACTCAAACAGGCACAATCATGTCATTTGTCATGTTTAAAGGTCTCCTCAATATGACTGTTTTGATCATCGAAAACTTGAACTTATCTGGTATCCACTACAACATGCTAGCCCATTTGTACAATTTTTTTATTAAGTTTTGTGAAATCATGGGACTAGTAAATTATTTTTGACAATATCCAATAATAAATGGTCCACCTCTACATGCTGTAACGGGAGACAATTCACAATTTCACAAGTTACCCAATCTAATGATCAAAGTCAATACTTTTAATGATTTCAATAAAAGTAGGCAATTACTTTGACTATTTACACACTACAAGTCTGAACATCAACAAACCTGATTCACACTTTTGCACTGATTATTCTTTCAATGGTTTTAAAAAAGTGCACACTCTTTCAATAAACCACTGTTACTTAAGCTATTCCTACACTATATATCTGAACATCAACAAACCTGATTCACAATGGGCTAATTGAGTTGAGGAGGGACCTTTAAACACAACTTGACAAAGAGGACAGAGATGACAACAGACCTGACTTGAAGCTTGGGATTCTTCCCAGCTGAGTCGTGCTCAATCTAGACTCAGAGTCATCGATGGAGTCTGCCTGGCTGCCGTCCTTGTTATGGGTCTCCTGCTGCCGGTGCTCTGGCAAACATGAATGGTAAAATATGACAAATTTTGATTAGCAATTTTTACTCACAAAACATGACTCACAGACAAAATGTGACTCACAAAACATGACTCACAGACAAACTGTGACTCACAAAATGACTCATAAAATACAACTCATAAAATATGACTCACAAATGTGCTACAAAATATAATGTGCAAATTATACACTTAAAATATGATATGTACATAATTCCATGAAACATGATACACAATTATTATACAACAGGTAAAATGATATACAACATTCAAAATACCTTAATTTATGACATGCAAATGTGACCAAAAATATGACAAACAATATTGTAAGTTTATTTTGGTTGTATAAACAATTACTGGTATCATCAACAGGTGTAGACCGGGTATTGCAGTTTTTTTAATCCTTTTAAACGAAAATAAAATTTGTGTCTTGGAAAAAAAAACAAGGTGTGTGGACTAATAATTCATCTCTGCCTATCTTCTAAATACATGGGAGGACATGCCGTACCTCTGGTGAGATGTTGGTCCTTGCAGTCGAGCAGGAGACTGGACAGCCACTGCTGCATGTTGACCAGACACTCCCAGGCTGGGTCACCGCGTGTCTCCAGATGCACCAGGTACCTGGAACACACAGGTAACACAGTGACACACAGGTGACACAGTGACGCACAGATGACACAGTTACACACAGGTGACACACAGGTGACACACAGATGACACAGTGACACACAGGTGACACACAGATGACCCAGTGACACACAGGTGACACACAGATGACACAGTGATAAGACATTCCAACCATTCAGCCACCATGTAAAAGGTAAGTTCCTATATAGTGCTGTATCCAGTCCATAGGACCACACAAAGCCCTTTACGCTTCACCCATGGCAGAGTTGTTCCTCCCAACACAAACTTGACGTCTCAGGCAGAGCTTCACTGTCCATTTAGTGGTCAGTGAATATAACAGGGTCAGCTTAACCTAAGTTTGTTACGCACGCATATGTTTCATGTGATTAATCTATGCAGAACAAGAATTAGCTAATGGTAGCCTACATGTTAAGTTTCAAAAGTGCAAAAGCCTACATATTTTATTACACATGCAACTAACACAATATTTACTGGCAGGGCTAGCATTTTCTTTTTTTCAAAGTTTGTGATCCTGGGTGATGGAGGCGGTAATTCATGAAGCTATTTGTGCATAATTATGCAAACGCGACATATTCTGACCTACACGGAGCCGAACCAGCACTACATCACCCGCTCCCACGCAATAGTGATCACAGCTCGAAAATAGGCACATTTATATGTGGCTAACAGAGTTATGAGCTCAAATGGAAGAAGAAGACAAAGTGCCCGTGGGTGATGGAGGCAATTTTCGACTTGTAAAACCTATTTTAAAATATGTCTTTTCGTTCATAATATGCTCCGATTTTTACAATTATCAAACATATATGAATTAAATAAACCTCTAATAAAGTGGATGTTGTATTGATGGGCATTATTTGAATGGATATTTAATGGAGTGATAATGAGGGACTGGTCGTTTAATGCATATTATAAACAATGCAACAAGCAAGGCACAAGGATACTGTTAAGTATCCATTGTTTAGACTGCACAAAACTTAAAATAACCCCGGCTGTTGTTGTGGGTGTGAGTAAAAGGAAGGATTGGCGATCTTCACTGTGGCCACACAAAAATATATTTGGTTTAACATCAGTTGTATGTAAATTACTCGAAACATTAATTAGAGACCTTGTAAAACAAAATTTAATAAATACATCTCAACATGGGTTCCTAAAACAAGGTCATGTCTAACCAATCTCTTGTTTTTTTTAAGAAATTACAAAGTGGGTAAACCAGTGGATGTTGTCTACTTACATTTTCAGAAAGCTTTCGATAAAGTGCCACACCAAAGATTGTTACTTAAACTAGAAGCCCATGGTATAGGTAATGATGTAATCAACTGGATAGAAAAGTGGCTTACACACAGAAAACAGAGAGTAATAGTAGATGGTAAGATTTCAAACTGGAAATCTGTTTTGAGTGGGGTATCACAGGACTCAGTATTAGGCCCTATACTGTTTTTAATATATATAAATGATTTAGAAGAGGACATATCTAGCAAAGTACTCAAATTTGCAGATGGCACAAAAGTATTCAGAAAGGTTACAAATGTTACAGATAAACAAAGTTTACAGGATGATCTAGATAAATTAGTTAAATGGTCAGAAAAATGGCAAATGTTATTCAATTTTGGGAAGTGTAAATGTATACACATAGGACATGAAAACATGGACAAAGAATATAAAATGGGGGATGCTGTACTAGGTAGAACCACACAAGAAAAGGACTTAGGAATAACATTTAGTGCTGACATGAAAGTTTCAGAGCAATGTGGGATTGCTGCTTCGAAAGGAAATCAAATTCTAGGGCTAATTAGGAAAACTATCATGTATAAGGAGAAACAGCTAATTGTACCCTGTACAAAGCAATAGTTAGACCACATTTGGAATATTGTATTCAAGCATTGAGGCCGTATCATAAAAAGGACATAGAGAAGCTAGAAAGAATACAACGAAGAGCAACTAAAATGATTCCAGAATTGAGAGACCTTAGTTACGAAAGTCGCTTATTACAATGTTGTTTGACAACAATAGAGCCCAGGAGACTAAGAGGAGACCAAATAGAAGTGTTTAAAATAGTGAACGGTTATGAGGATGTTGATAGGAATATGTTCTTCAAACTTAAAGAAGGTAGTAGAACCAGAGGACACAAAGCAGCATTAGTTAAGGAGCAGTGTAGGTTGGACATGAAAAAGTACTCTTTCTCACAGAGGGTGATAAATGAATGGAACAAACTGCCAAATGATTGTGTTAATGCTAGTAGTGTGAATATGTTTAGAAATAGAATTGACAGATATCTGATAAGGGCGGGCTACACATAGATGAGAAAATTGTTGGACTCCCGATAAGCCAATGGCTTCCTTGTCCAATTGCCATCTGGAACTTGTTGTTTGGGATGGCAATCTTGTTAAATCTTTAGAAATCCGTGAGATGTGATAAATTTCCGGGAATCTCCCGGCCATTCCAGGAGACTTAACATGTCTGCAGTAGTTGTTTCATAATCAACATATACCCACTGGCATACTCCAGTGTCACTTGAGTTCACAACTCAAAGCATCCATCTTTTCCTTAAAATCTGAAAATGGCTATATCAACACAAGTTTTTTACTAAATGGAGAAAAATTCATCAACACATGCAAGATGGATAACATAAGAAAGGTGTCAATACTATTATGTCTTAAAATCTCAAGTCTTGTCACATTCACATGCATTTTAACCACTACAGATGTTGACCTATTAATGATACTCTATTGCATTACCATTCCTTAATGCAGTCATGCCTGCAACATTTAGGGGAAAACCATATTTGGAATGCATGTGAAAGAGAGTTCAAACAAACTAGTTACATTTGTTATTTCTTTATTTAGGTTATCATTTTTACCTGATCACTTTCTTCTGTTCCTCGAGAGCAAGCGGCAGTTCCATCAACTTGCGGTAGAGCATCGTGCGTAAGGCTGCGATACGTTTCTCCACCTCCTTGTATACTGGAAGGCATTAATACAAGAAGGTAAGAACTGGGCACTGTCTCGGGGGTTCCGCAGGCCTAAGACGGTGTCTTATCTCATTTGTATGTGTATGTGCATGTACACGCGCATGTGTTCACATATTTACAAACACAGGTGTGTTGAAGTGAACCACATGAAAGTTAGTCATACAAACACATACATATTTTCAATGCAGAATGAATAATTTAAAATACAATAAATCTTATTGTTCATGTGCTTTTGATATATTCTAATAATTGGAGCTTTGTGTGTCATTGTGTTATGTGTTGGGTGCTGATGTAATTCCAATATTTTGTTCAGCACTTTCCAAAACTACTGAAATGTGCATGTCCCAACTGTCTGACTGATCACAGACTGCAATGTTGTGGGCCCTTGGAACAAATAACTCCTTCATATAAACTTCTCAACATTTTTACCTTGCCTTGATTAATTTCTCCTGTCCAGAAATTGAGACCCAAAATGGCTGTCTTGAACATAATGACATTTTCTTAAAAGCCATACCCTGGGATTACATGTGCAATTTTCCTTAATGACGACTGATTGATGCACTTTCAAATAATGGTATTGCCTAATATGTTATGTACTGAATAATAGCATACAACAAAAAAGAGCCTTTAAATTTGCCGCCTCATGTAAAGTGCTGAGCAATACAAGCCCTCAAAGTCGTCAGGTGTCGCAAATTGTGTAACAGAAATGACATTATTCGCTGGAAAAACAGACATTTCTATGTTTAGACTATGACCTGTTACGACTTAAAATAAATGTTATCAATATTCAGGCCACAATGTAGTTTTGGATTTGCCATAACATTGAAGAACACACATATACAAATATATTTATAGTTTTTATGTACATTTATTTGAACAAGATATGGCCTTTAAACATGAGATTGAGTGGAATATACAAGAAGAGCCGTTCTCATGTGAAAAAACCTGAATGGATTATTTTCCAAACTTGTTCTCCAGACACTGTTCATGGTGGGCCAAATATGACGAATTTTCATGCATTTGCACTGACATTTTCTATAGCTGTGCAGATTCCACAAACTGTTCAAGAGAGTCAGCTCTGAAGGGATGACATACCTTTCTTGAACACTGCCACCTCTGTGTCCCCAAACAAGGATTTAGCCCGGGTGTAGTCGGTGATGACGAGGTCATAATCTCCCTGAAACAACCAAACAACATTGCTTAAAGGGCCTTTTGATTGTCTCGTTTTCAGAATCATTTCACAAAAAATTAACTGACCCAGTGTCCACTACAACATGCTAGTTCATTTGTAGCAATGTGTTATTTAGTTTTGGTGAAATCATCGGACTTAGTTTTAAATTATCTTTGACTTGATTCGGTCAAAGTTTGCCAAAAAAAGGACAAGAGTGGTCTAAGTGTATATTCTATAACATAAGGCTGTTCACACTTCGCAGGTTACCTGGAATGAACCCCAATCACTTTAAAATCATCTGGAACTATAGCTACCTTCACAACATTTTTTTCTCAGAATCCACCTTAAATCCTCGACGGTCCATTGCTCTGATTGTGACTTTTGCACGTCCCTGTTCATGATATCATACTCAGTGATGTTGTTTTGTTGCACCTCTGGGCTTAGGTTTCTGAGGATTTAGGTACTATACAAGTTTTGTAATTATTAGTATTATTATTATGATATATTACAGGATATCGTGCAAGCTTGATGCAACATACCAAAAATGCATATAATATTCTTGTTTTATTGTGATACACAATGCAAAAATTGCATCATTTGCATGTCATCTACTTGATATTAATGACACACAATATAAAGTAGGTTCCATACAGCAGTTCTGCACTGTGCGTTACCTTCTTGATGTTGGTGTCGATGGTGTGGGGCAGGTTAAAGAGCCACTTGAAGCGGTGCAGGACCCCCAATGCGTTACGCGTGGCATCTGCACGGTCCTTGCGCCGCAGCACGTCCTGGAACAGGTCCTCCGCAGCATGGTTCGCTCCTGGACAGACACAAACATGAGAAGACGTCAAACAATACATTAGTCAGAAGTTAGGTTAAGGTATTGCAAAATATGAAAATAATTAAATCAGATGTATTGCACTCATCTGCAAAGCAAAATATACACGAATTGAAGAAACATAAATTTTATTTGCCATTCTTGTTCGCAGTAAATATGTTCATGAGAGAGAATAAAATCACTGGAGACCAGAGAAATAACATGTGCCTTGAAAGGCCTCGTCTCCAGAGAAATAACATGTGCCTTGAAAGGCCTCGTCTCCAGAGAAATAACATGTGCCTTGAAAGGCTTTGTGTGCAACAAATAGATCTATTTCACAGTAAACATTTATGTTCTTTTAAAAATTACACAAAAAAGCAAACATTTCGTTCAAAAATTGGGATCAGAGAAAAACCGTGGTAATGTTGACACCTATGCATTATCAATCACAGGGTGAATGGTATTGTGATCACCTGATGAACAGGAACTACATGGATCAGATCCAGAGGATCCATGTGATTGTAATTTCATATAAAATTGGAACAGTTTGGCAACTCATCTGTAAACTGTCCCTTTCACCTGATGTTTATGCTATGGGAAGTAGAAGATCCCATAAGGTTTAAATGTTTAATAAGTCACATGGCTGGACTGTCAATTGCCAAAGCAGATAAACAAATCAAACTCCAGTGGCTTCCTTGTCCACGTGTCACCTGGAGCTAGTTGGATAGGATGAGAATCTAAACCAAAATGATTTTCACTGCCAGGTCCATCTACATGTACAACCTGGTCTTAGCGTAGGCGTAATGACAGTAACACAGCGGTTAGAATGCCATACTGACTATCAATTGAGAGGACCGGGGTTTGAGTCCATCTACTGCTGTTTTGAAGTGGGTACCAGTGCTGTATGAACATCAAATCACCAACTTGATGAACATTTTCATGAGTCATCTTTATCTTTATTATGATTAATGCTTACTGAGGAGGACGTCCTCAAGTGCTTCAGTAATGCAACCCCCAGGGTTGTGTGTGCGGTCGTCTGCCACCTTGCTGTGAACCTCTGAAATGACAACAACATCTATGTGAGGACAAATGTGTAAAATAATTCCTTAGCAGACATGCCTTTTTTGTTGAAAAGCTTCTTGAAATTTTGCATAATCTAGGTACAATTAAAATAATTAATTTCATAAATTTACCTAGCTTTAAGCTGACTTCCTATGCAAATCAAGTGCGGCCATCTATCAGATATCATAAGTAGCTATCTGCTACTATCATAAGTAGCTATCTGCTATCTAGCCTAGCTATCTGCTTACTTTTGATGCAAACCTCAAAGTATTTGTGCTTCAATTACTATATGTTTATCATTCAATTTGATACTTTTGTGGTGAACACAAGACATTGTGTACTTTTGTGATGAACACAAGACGTTATGTACTTTTGTGATTTTCCATAAATCTTAAACAAATCCGTATAAATATGGGATAAGCCATATTCCTCCCAAAATCATATTGAATAAAGGTAATATGAACAACAGTTTTTAGAATAATCATTGTTTTAATGTTCTTTAATAGAATTTTAAGTATTGATTACATGCATGTAAATTGTCTGAGAGTAAACTCAATTAATCGAGCTCTACACAAATACTTTTATTAATAGTCATGACCAGCACTAATTACTACTGAGTGACCACTGCCTTACTGACCAGCCAACGTGTCGTAGCAGTCCATGAAGCTGGACAGATTCGCCTTGACAAATGCCATCGGCCCCTCGTCTTTCTGACTCGACTTTCTTTTCAGGAATGCCAGGCCCGCCTTCAGGTCATCAAAACTACACCGGCAACAAGCCACAGGCTTAAGGTTATCCTCAACAGAGTGGCCATGGTCACCAACAGTTTAATGGAGACTGAAATGAGTCCGGGGAAGTCACGCCAAACAGATCTACTTACTGTTCTCACAGTTGAAACAAATATTGGAGCTTTCTCAGTTACTGCAGCAACTCCTTGGAATTCACTGCCTGTTAATGTTAGGTTAATAGGAAATATAATACAATTTTGCAGTCATCTGAAGTCATCTTTTAGCCATGTTTTCCTCCTTGGCTCCTTAGCTTATCCAACCATCTGTTGACAAATTTAAAATTTCATATAGATTTTTGAGATCATCTAACCCTTTTGTTTTGATGCACCTCTGAGCCTGGGTTTTCAAGGATTTAGGCACAATAGAAGTTTTTGTATTATCACTATTATTAACAAATAAGTTTTCAGCTGATAATGAGAGTTTAACTGAACATCAGTATAACTAATAAAAATGGGATAAATTGGTAGTTACATAAATATAGCGCCCTCTGGCACATAATATATCAAATTGATCGGTGGTCAGTTTATGTAAATTGGAACAATTGTAGAAAGCATTCATAGCGATAATAGTGGGGTTAATTAAAAGAAAGTGCTACAGATCTTTCCTGGGGTTGTAAATGAACATCTGAAAGTTTGACTCCCAAGATGCAAAGCATCTAGGAGTAGTAGCGTAACACACACATGATATATAATATTATATACATATGCCAGCTCAATTAGAGCAAGAAAAGACAAGAAATCAGTGAGAATATTTGGGAAAATTACACATAATCTGATGTTATCTATGGCTACTACAAAGACAGTTGTTAAAATGAACATTTCTCTCCCCATACCTTGTTCCGTGGTGATTCTCGAGCAAATACCAGGCCGGGACAAAGTTGTCTAGAGATGAATCACCAGAACCTGGCCAACATAACACATTCAAAGTGAAATTTATTATTCTGCTGTTGGAAACTAGACATGTTTTGTTCCTCATAGACATCTGATGAAAATAGATCAGGCTTTCAATCAGAGTTAAGTCGTAATATCCACAGATGGAATACAGCTAGATATACAGTAGCACCTGTCTTGGTAAAAATCTCTCTTGGTGAGAAACTCTGTCTTGAGCGACCAGTCTCTTGGTTCCCCTTGGCTCTGTCTTGAGCGACCACCCTCTTGGTTCCCCTTGGCCCTCTTTTCAATGTTAATTGACCCGCTATAGGAGACCATATGTCTTAGGACCACCTTTGATGGGCAGAAGGGATGCTCTCTAAAGACATGGTCTCTGGTACCAATAGTGCATCTGGCACTATATTGAGTCTAGGTCTTGCTAATTTCTCTGACTCTGTACAATCTAATAACTGGCTTTGTTTGCTCATACTTTGTGGTTGCAAGAGAGGAAGGTCAAGAATCACCTGGCACAGAGAAGGCAAAAGCAGGATGTAGGTAGAAACATCTGGAAAACAAACCCACAATTATGTCCAGTGGAACTGTCAGTGTGCGTGCGTGCGTGCGTGTGTGTGTGCATGCGCGTGCATATGGTCATTTGTGCCCCAAGGAAAAGATTGTCCCCTAGTTGGAGAGCCAAGTTTTGACACCAACCGTGAACTTGTAAAGCATGCTGCATCAACTTAGCCACTGACATGACCTGGCATTAAAGCTTTTTGAGTCCAAAGACAGACTGAGAGAACTTTGTGTGATGTATAATTCGTGCAGCCTAAGAATAGTGACAACCATGTTACTTACCCTCCGGGAACATTTCTAGAAGATCCCCTTCAGGAAATTTGGTGCTGGAAACGGAAACAGAAGAACGCTTTAAAACAGCTGGCATGGATTAAATTAAAAAAACAAAAACTTATTTTATCAGTGGTTTTTGAACAGCATATTACAAAATGATTAACTACTTTTAACATGTGAAGATACAGAATTTTTGCGTGTTCAAAATTTTAAACAAAACTTGCCAGTATGAATTTGGCTATATAAATTAAAACCAAAAAGATCTACCACTCATCAAAAGAAGGGTTCCATTTGTACTTTCTCTGACCGACAGCACAAGACAACTCAAATAAACCATGGTAACACTTGACCTGAATCGGAATGCTATAGGCCGATTAACCAATTAATTTTTGTACAGGGATTTATACAGTTTTATATATAATTTCAAGTCAAAAATACGGATTTTAACCAACAAAATACCAGGTGCGATAAACACTGCCATGACGCTTACTCGCTGGCTTCATCTGAGAGCCCAAGGGGATCATCGTGTGTTTGTGAAGTCACCGGCGACGTTGCTCGACTGCGACCAAACATCGTGGCATAGGTTTGTGTCTCATCGATCCAGATCGCAGACTCCTGAAGTGGGCCTGTGTAACAGCATAGTAAAATGACAAAATGTAACATTATAGACTTCAATAACTTGTAACAAAAATACTACTGTTGCCTTATATTAATAATAATAATTAACTTCTATAGCACCAGTGTCCACCCAGACAAGGCACTAACTTGGTAACTCCATTAGTAGAGCAAGCTTTTGGCAGCTGATGCAATACCCCTAACCCGCATGTAATCCACATGTAATCCACATGCAATCCACATGTAATCCACATGTAATCCACAATAACAAATAATCCACATCCACGAAATTACCAAATTATCAAATAAGTCAAAGTGACACGAAAGTTACAGGTATTTTGGGGGATTTTGCTATATAATACACTTGCAGTTTTGTTCAACAACAAAATTAAAGTTATGCACAAAATCATGCAAATTAAACAGCAATATAGTTTTATTTGACATGGTGATTACCTCTCAAGAAACATTCCGCTGACTCACTCAGAACGAATACCTACAGTTGAGAGGTAATCATCATGTCAAATATCACATTTCAAGAAACCAGAACATCAATTGAGCAATATAGTGATTTGAAAATGTTGACAGGATTTGTTTCTTGATTAAAAACTTGTGATCACAACAGCGACACTTGCCTGTCTGTATGTAATAGCCCCGGAATGCCACGGTACACGTGCCAACTCCCCCTGACCGGGTCACTACAATGATGTCTCCCTTGCCCTTGGCCTGCCCCGTGCGGGCAATGATCTTGTTGGGAGACTTCCATTCAGCCGTCATTAAACAGTCCATGCCACATATTCGTAATCCTAGTGAAAAAATAAACACAGTTTGTAGATCATGTATACAGTAAAGGCAAAATAGTTATGAAATAGCATACTCTTAATCGCTAGATGATGAAGGTCTGAATACCAAGTAGCCTAAGCAACCTGGAATTGCTATCGACTTGATGCATCTGTAACACGAGGAGCTGCACACTGCTACACTGCTACACTGCTTGTCAGTCAACATTATGTAGCATTTCTTCATTCTTGGAATGTCTGTATCCTTGAATGGCTGACATAAATAGGAATTGGATGAAATTAATACTTAATCAGACACATAAAATAATCCTGCAAAGGCTGCAATTGCTTTGTATGTGTGTCAAACATTTCTTATGTATTATTAAGCATTATTGGTTGGTCTGGTATATTATTTGTTGATAGGATAATTTGTTAAACAATGTTGGACTAGGATCAGGGCCATGGATGATTGTCATGGGAAACTGGCGAGTCCAGCGGACAAATTTGGGAATCTGTACCTTTTGAACAACCTAGTCCACTGTGTGGAGCTACTGTTGTATAAACTTTCTGGCCCATACTCTAAGACGACTGTCATTACAGATTGCATATGCCACATTGGTGGGTATTTTCGAACAAACAGATGCGAGTATGACTGTTCAGTACAACCCAGTGCTGATACATGCACATTGATGGACGGTGGAAATCACCAGTTTAAAAGTGAATTTATCATCTTCTAAAGTAGGGAGTCACACAAACTCCTACCAAGGTGTCTGGAGGATGAAACAAGGAGTCTTGGACACACGGGAAATCAAAGCCTGATTGCTTAGGACATATTTAAAAAACACAATTTTTTTAACATGTCCACAACAGTCACACAATCTTATACAAGTAATTTTACCAACAATCCATGTATCTGTGATACAAACCTATCAAATCCCGGGCATCCGTGCCTAGATTTTCTCCCCTAAGAGTTACCCGGGTGCCAGGGGGTCCTTCCTTTGGAGATATCCCAGTCACCTGGGGGGGAGGTTTTCGCACACTGCTCAGCATCGTGTCAGGTCAGATCTGCAAGTGTAGCTACAGAAAAATATTTTTATTTAATATACTTTTCAACAGATTCTTAACACCATGTCATCTGAAATATGGCAGCTAATTCTATCCAAACATTATTTTCTTTTCAATGTTGTTTTTTTTATAAAAAAAAAGCTCTGGAAATGTAAAGAAGATTATATCAGAGTCTTGTCCTCCATATTCATGCATGCCATATTGGGAACACTAGTCAACATATATGCTTACATAACCTGATGGTTGCCTGGTGTGTCAAATTTGCATGACGAGTAAAAAATTAAACCAGTTCTATGACTATGTGCATGAATGATAATAATGAGTCCGCCTGCTGACGAATCAATAATACAATATCATATTGAATGAATATGACAACATTGCCAATAACAAGTCACTGTCTCTCAAAGCTGTATGGCCATGGGCATGACCTGACTGAATTTGACGTGTTGGTAACTAGCAACAGGAAGTGAAATTCGGTGTCTCTCAAGTGGTTTACTCCAAACAGCCCAAACTTGGGCTAACGCAGGAGTTTGTGGTGGACTGTGCGCATGCGCGGTGGGTGGTACATTCGATTAAAAGACTAGTATCATTAATGTTGCTGAAATGGTTTTTATCTGATAGTTTTATTTATTTTATGTATAGGATGTTTAACGAAAATGTTTAATAGGTTGGTTGTGTGTATGGATACTGTCGCTGCCTTGCTACATGCACACATAGACAGTCTCCATACCCACACCATGGATAAGTTTACGCTGAGCACTGTGTTTTAAAGGCAGTTTAGGTGAGGAGGTGTGGTGAAAGGGAGTTCCATAATAGCTTCTTGAAATGATTTTGGGTTTTTTATGTTGGTAATTTTTGGTGGAATCATATTCCATATGCGAATGGCTCTGGGATAAAATGAAAAGACCATTGCATTTATACGACACTTGGGGGCTATGTATTGTCCACGGGTTCGAGAGCGAGTTAGTAGGCCTGGAGGGGGGTGATCTCAATAATGTTGTTTAGAATTTTGTAGAAGGTAGTGGCTTGTTTGATAATGCGCCTTCGTTCGAGGGTTGGCCATCCAAGGGCAGTAATTAAATCTGCTGGATTTGTGTTCCGTCTGTGATCATTTTTAACAAATCTGGCAGCAGAGTGTTGCACTCTTTCAAGGCTTTTAACTTGTGAAAAGGTGTGGGGATTCCATATGGGTGAAGAGTACTCAAGTTTTGGCCGGATTAGCATGTTGTAGGCTGTTTGTTTAACTTCGGGTTTACATGGGCCAAGAGTTCGTTTAATCATGCCTAAACATTTCGAAGATTTTGAAGTTATGTCAGTGATGTGATTTGTCCAGGTTAATTTGGAATCCAATTTTACTCCGAGGTATGAATGGCTGGATACGGTGGATAATGGCTGGCCAGAAAGCGAGTACTTGTGTGTGCTGGGTTTAGTTTTGTTTGTTATTGGAAGGTGGACGCATTTAGATACATTAAATTCCATTTGCCATTTGTCTGACCATGTTTGGAGTTGGCTTAGGTCAGTTTGGAGAATTTCGTGGTCGGTTTTGGAAGAAATTTTACGATATATAATACTATCATCTGCAAAAAGGCGTATAGAAGATTTGATGTTCCCATTTATGTCATTTATGTAGAGTAAGAAGAGGACAGGTCCTAGAACTGAACCCTGTGGGACACCAGATGTGACATCTGTGATGTCCGACAGG
This sequence comes from Lamellibrachia columna, assembly GCA_963662155.1. NCBI lineage: Eukaryota > Metazoa > Annelida > Polychaeta > Sabellida > Siboglinidae > Lamellibrachia > Lamellibrachia columna. Next base: position 13,601,951 of record OY759267.1, on the reverse strand, counting down.
GCACCGTTAACTGAGACTCTCTGTTTGCGGTTGGATAGAAAAGATTTGATCCAATTTTGAGTGTTTCCAGTGATTCCGTAGGAGGTCAATTTTGATAGAAGACGTAGGTGAGGCACTTTGTCGAAGGCTTTGGGAAAGTCAAGCAGGACTGCGTCAATTTGGGTCTTGTTGTCCATAGCAGTCATCCAGTCGTGGACTGTCTCAATGAGTTCAGATTCACAAGACAGTCCCGACTGGAATCCGTGTTGGAAGTGGAGAATGATGTTACGCTTGTGCAGGTGTTTCCACATGTTGCTTAGGATGATATGTTCCATTACTTTACAGAGGATGCAGGTTAGTGATATGGGTCTGTAGTTAGCTGGGTCAGATTTATGGCTCTTTTTGTGTATAGGAGTTACTAATGCTTGTAGTCAGTCATTAGGAAGTTTACCTGTGTTGTATGATTGTTGGAAAAATTGGGTGATGATGGGAGCTATCTGCTTTGCAGTTTCTTTAAGGACTCTGGCTGGGAGTTCATCTGGGCCTGTAGCTTTGTTCTGGTTTAGATTTTCCAGCTGTTTTATTACGCCATCTATGCCAATTTCGAGAAGGGGGATGTTGGGGTAAGTAGAGGGGGCTATTTGGGGGATGGGGTGCTTTTCTTGGGTAAATACAGAGCTAAATTGGTTGTCAATGTCAGCCACAGATGACAAGTGTCTCCACACAGATGCTGTGAGTTGAGTGACAGTCACTCATCCTCGCTAGCCAGTAGTGGTAGTAGTACTACAGTACCACTGGCAGATCGACCTGTTGAAACCTGAATTTGTCGGTTTATTCCACGCAAAGTGTGGATGCAGGCTGAATAATTTGTACTTAGTCCCACTTTCTGTCTTGATCGACGTGTTTCTGGAAACTAGATGCGTCAGCGCCCAACAATCAAAGAGCGTTCCCACGAATGCTCATCATTACCCATCTGACCAGCGACAACGTCAATGCCAACGGGTCCACCTCCAATTAAAGTTAAGTTCCCATATGCGAGCCCTGTAAATCTGAGCAAGCAATATTATTGGTTAACACTGCAATTGAAACAGGTCGATCTGCCAGGGGTACTGATGTAGTCAGAAGCCTCTGGCTGTTTGACACACTTTCTCTCTGTTAGAGTCTGATGCGATCACGGGCATTTAGCCCGTGGATGCGATGACATGGGCATGGCCCATGGTCATGACATGGGCATGGTCCATGGCATGGGCATGGATGGGCAGTTGCCGGTAGCGATAATTTAAAACGTATGCAGCCATTACCTGCGCTTAAAATCACACCATGTTATGTTGACAGTTCACATGAACGTTTACTGTGCTAGTTATGCACAGCTACTTTCCATAAAACCTACTACGTTATTGAGTAATATAGTTTTCTAAAAACTGTCAATATGCAGATGAACCGCCTCCTTGTTATGCCGGAAGTAAGCACGAGTATGCAACTTCGCGCCAAAAGAGCTACATTGTTAGCTTTGCTATATATCCGCTAGAAGTCACTACTAGTGCGTGGAGCGAATATTATCCTTAGCCTAAAAGCCTAAGGCTTACCTTAGGCCTACTAATAAAAATACCCATCCTACGGACGGGATAACTTGGAAGGTCGTAGAAGGTAATTCCTACTTATTACGTACAATTGTTCGTCACTGATCATTTCGATATCATGTGCCAGAGGGCATTACATACACAAAGACGTCAGGTGGCGGGTTACATAACTTGGAACAACAGTCGAAACCACGCATATAATATATATATATATATATATATATATATATATATATATATATATATATATATATATATATATATATATATATATATATATATAAATATATATATATAATAATAATGTTTTATTTCAGGCAAGATCCCATAATATCATATATACATACAAGTAAAAAAACACATACATATACACACATGATGAACAATAGAGGTACATGTAATGAGAAAAATATATATATAAATATACATACATGACGTGTAGTAAAAATGTATATAAGATAAGTCTGGATAAAAAAAATATATATTTTAATAAAAGTACAAACATCATGAATTAAAAGCATACAATTGATCAATCCAATGTTTAATCAATGGACTTCGATAATAAATAAAAGTGTGAAGATAATTCACAAAAAGTATATTGTCGGATTTTTCCAAACAGCATAAAAGGCTAAAAATTGATACATCTTTTCTGCCTGGCAATATCGTCATCATCAGTAAGATTATTGTTTATAATATGGCCAAGGTATTTACATTTCTCAGTGTAAGGTAGTGTATGGTTATTGATAACAACAGGATGAATATTTTTCTTGTCCCTAGATTTGTTATGAATAACCATACAGAAAGATTTGTCGGCATTGTATGTTATATCAAACATATTGCCGTATTCTCAACCCAACAACACTAGGTGAAAAAACACAAAGGTCATCGGCATACATCATATGATTCATTATGGTTTCTGCATAAAGACAGCCAATTTGTAATTTATTAAAATTTACACTTAAGTCATCCATGTAAACATTAAAAAGATGTAGAGAAAGGATTCCACCCTGCTTAACACCGTTTGAAACGGTAAAAAATTCTGAGAAGCTACAACACCATCTGACAGTGAATTTCTGGGTTCTGTACCAGTAATAAAGAATGCGAATAATAAAAGAAGAACATCCCCGGTCAATTAGTTTGGTGAATAGCTTACTATGATTGACTTTGTCAAAGGCCTAGCATAGTAACATACATAGATAAGCCATTCGCTATGTAGTGTCGAAAGAGTTCTTTTAATAAAAATGTATATATATATATATATGTATATATGTATATGTATATATATATATATATATATATATATATATATATATATATATATATATATATATATATATATATATATATATATATATATATATATATGTATATATATGTATATATATATGTGAATATATAAATATGTATATATATATATGTTTATATATATATATGTATATATATATGTATATATATATATATGTATATATATATGTATATATATATATATGTATATATATATGTATATATATATGTGTATATATATATATATATATATATATATATATACGGATCCTTCCTGGGGTCGTAGATGAACCCCTGAAAGTTTGGCGCCCGAGATGCAAAGCATCTAGGAGTAGAAGTAGCATAAATATATGCCTTACACACACTAGCTCGATAGAGGTTATTCTTCTCCAAAAGAGGTATTTGTCTGTGGTGTTTTTTTATTATGATCTGCCAGTGTGCGCATGGCTGACATGTTTCACTTTGAATTAATATATGTAAAGTATGTTTAAGAAGGAACGCATCGACAGCCGCAGACAGCTAGGAGGACAAACAACCATGCGGACATCTTACTGGAAAGAAGATAACATTAGTTAAGTATATGATGTAGCCATGAGAGGTACTTTTCTTCTGGGTGTTATTTAAAGTAAATAACCAACCAGGAGCGACAGGAAAGAAGAGAACGCCGGCTAGATAAGTACCTAAAGTAGCCATCGGAGGTACTGTTCTTATGAAGATAATTTAGTCCTAGTTTATTGTCTTAAACCTCTGAGGTCACTACATCACTTACATGTTTCGCATTGAACTAATATTTTAAAGTACACGACTTCATATGTGCAGGTGATACTTCATGAGTAGATATGATTCTTCTTCAGTAAAGTTGATCATTCTACAGTACAGGTGATTTTTCTCCAGCAGAGGTGATTCTTCGCCAGTAGAGGTGATTCTTCTCCAACAGTGGTGATTATTCTCCAGTAGATGTGATTCTTCTCCAGAAGAGTCTAACATGGTTCACTTTTTAGAGCAGCTTAGTCGTCATTAGGGGTTATTCTTTTCCATAAGAGTTTTTCGTATGTGGGGTTTGTATTTTGGTGTCGTTTTGAACTAATAGTTTTAAAGTCAGACCGACCAGGGAAGCCACGGACAACCACGTGGACATCCCACCAAAAAAAGAGAAAGCCAGTTAGGTATGTATGTGACGTAGCCATGAAAGCTACCTTTTCTTTTTAATTAAAGTAATTTAGTCCTAGTTGATGATTGTATGTTTCACATTGAACTAACATTTTAAAGTATGTTTCCGATAAGAACACGTTGACAGAGAGCAATCAAAACAATAATAATAATAACATAAATATTAACATATTAATTAATAAATAACTAGTAAGTTTAATTAAGTAAGTGAATTATTATATTCTTAGACTATATTGATTCACGTGGTATTGTGCTTTTCCCGGAATGGGTGGTTTCAATTATAATGATTATTATACTCGTTTGCTGATACTAATATTAATCCAGGTAGTACGGGTACCTATAGTGATAGCTACATTACTATCAGCCATTATCTAATGGAGTGTTGCCATGGATGTTTCCATTTTAAGTGTATGTTGTAGTGGTGATTCTTCAGTGGTGATACTTTAGAGGCAGTATTTCTTCAGAGGTAATTCTCCAGTACTACAGTGAGTTGTGTACGTTGTTTCGGCGTATACCAATGTCAAAATTAACGCTTTATCCCTATCGATTGCACTATTGGTCACCAGTGGATGTTGTCTATTTAGATTTTCAGAAAGCTTTCGATAAAGTGCCACATCAAAGAGTGTTACTTAAACTAAAAGCCCATGGTATAGGCAATAATGTAATCACCTGGATAGAAAAGTGGCTTACACACAGAAGAAAGAGAGTAATAGTAGATTGTGAGATTTCAAACTGGAAATCTGTTCTGAGTGGGGTACGACAGGGATCAGTATTAGGCCCTATACTGTTTTTAATATATATATATATATATATATATATATATATATATATATATATATATATATATATATATATATATATATATATATACATTGTATATATATATATATATATATAAATGATTTGGAAGATGACATATCTAGCAAAGTACTCAAATTTGCAGATGGCACAAAAGTATTCAGAAAGGTTACTAATGATACAGATAAACAAAGTTTACAGGATGATCTAGATAAATTAGTTAAATGGTCAGAAAAATTGCAAATGTTATTCAATTTTGGGAAGTGTAAATGCATACACATAGGACATGGAAACATGGACGAAGAATATAAAATGGGGGATGCTGTACTAGGTAGACCCACACAAGAAAAGGACTTAGGTGTAACATTTAGTGCTGACATGAAAGTTTCAGAGCAATGTGGGATTGCTGCTTCGAAAGGAAATCAAATTCTAGAGCTAATTAGGAGAACTATCACGTATAAGGAGAAACAGCTAATTGTATCCCTATACAAAGCAATAGTTAGACCACATTTGGAATATTGTATACAAGCATGGAGGCCGTATCGTAAGAAGGACATAGACAAGCTAGAAAGAATACAACGAAGACCAACTAAAATGATTCCAGAATTGAGAGACCTTAGTTACAAAAATCGCTTATTACAATGTGGTTTGACAACACTAGAGACCAGGTGACTAACAGGAAACCAAATAGAAGTGTTTAAAATAGTGAACGGTTATGAGGATGTTGATAGGAATATGTTCTTCAAACTTAAAGAAGGCAGTAGAACCAGAGGACACAAAGCAGCATTAGTTAAGGAACAGTGTAGGTTGGACATGAGAAAGTACTCTTTCTCACAGAGGGTGATAAATGAATGGAACAAACTGCCAAATGATTGTGTTAATGCTAGTAGTGTGAATATGTTTAAAAATAGAATTGACAAATATATGATAAGGGCGGGCTACACATAGATGATAAAATATATATATATATATTTATATATACATATATATATATATATATATATATATATATATATATATATATATATATATATATATATATATATATATATATATAAATATATATATATTTATATATATATATATATATATATATGTATATATATATGTGAGTATATATATATATGTGTGTGTATGTAGAATTATTTATATATATATACATATATATATATATACATATATATATATACATATATATATATATATATATATATATATATATATATATATATATATATATATATATATATTGAAAATATATTGAAAATTCTGTCGCGTTTAAAGCCCCAAACTATAATGCCATAATCTATGTATGGTTGAATTAAAGTGTTATTAGAGGGTTAATTGTATATGTGTTTATGATTTATTAAGAATTCCGATTGTTTTAGAACATTTGTTGGCAGTTTTTTCTATGTTTTTTTTCAGTTTAAATTATCATCTATAATGATACCAAGAACATTAAATTTGTTTTTATTGTCAATAACCGTGGCATCTATTTTAAGCACAGCAATATTTAAAGCTTTGTTGATCATTTTATAAGGTATGTATTTTGATTTACTTATTTATGTCTTACCATTTATTTATGTTTAACCATTCATTTATTTTGGCTAATTCATCATTTATTAGGGTATTTACGTTCACTTACTTGGGTAAGGAAGGTAGGTAAAGTCATTCCGTAGGCATTACACCTTAGGAAGCCATGAAGGCTTATATGGCCAGTGCTTAAACCTGGTTTCTGTAGTTAGAGTGCAGTTATACTGACTCACTCACACTGACATCGCAGGGTACCTTCCAAACAGTGTTTGTACTCATTTGCAGCTGAGTAGACTGAGGCAAAGTAAGGTAAACGAAATTGCCTAAGCTTCAAAAACGAACAGTGTCTTGAACTCACAACCCTTGATTTTAGAGTCCAACACCTTAACCACTAGGCCACAGCTGCCCCCTTCCTTAGTCGAAGTCTTAAATGTACTAAAGAGTGTGATGTCATCAGCATACATAATAAAATTAAATTGTGTAGATGCTTGTGGAATGTCATTTATATAAATTAAAAAGAGAAGAGGGCCAAGGATTGAACCTTGAGGTACACCAGTGGAAATTTGTAATTTACTTGATAAGACGCCATTGAATTCAATGAATCGAGTCCGATTTGTTAGATAACTTTCGAGTAGTTTTAAAGCTGTCATTTTTTATGCCATAGTGGCCACATTTGTTGAACAATATTTGATGATCTATAGTGTCAAAGGCTTTTGATAAATCAAGGATTATACTGAATGGTGTATCATTATTATCTAAAGCAGTTATTGTTCTGTCTACGAGTTCCAAAGCAGCCAGTTCAGTTGAATGTTCAGTTCTAAAGCCATGTTGACTCATACAAAATATTCTGTTGTTTGAAGTGTGCATAAAGTTGATAACCTTTTAAATTATTTTGGAAATTACTGGCAGGAGTGACATAGGTCTATAATTAGTAAAAAGTGATTCTTCTCCACTTTTGAAAATAGGAATTATTTTTACAATTTTTAATTTGTCAGGAAAAATTCCTGTATTTAATGTTTGTTTTGTTAGTAGAGCGATTGGTTTGATCAAAGCTAATTTGATATATTTTAACTGTTTAAAAGATATTTTGTTAACTCTGCTACTAGTTTTCAGGGGGAACCATCTATTATTTTATTATTGTCTCTTAATCAATTTCCGTAAATTTTAATGCGATAGTTGATTTCTTTTTTAAGTAATAATAACATTTTTATCACTATAATTTTTAATTTTGCATGATAAAGATTGGCCTATATTTGTGAAAAATGTGTTGAAATAATTTTTTATTTCCATTTTATTATAACGGTTTAAACTTCTCTAAGAGAATTTTTTGAAATTTTCTTTTGGGTTTTAGATAAGATTTCCTGTATTGTTTTTCATGTTTTCCTCGTATCGTTTTTTTATTTATTAAAGCTATGTGTATAATGCTTCTGCTTTGCTGATCGGATACTACTTTTCAAAAATGTTGTTGTAAGATGTTAAGTTAATTTTTATGGTAATGTATTCTGGTAAGTTATAGTCTGTCATTTTTAGTTTTTTGTATAGCCCATCCCTGGTTTTAATAGATCTAATAATACCTTGAGTTATCCATGTAGACTTTTTATGTTTATATTTATTATATTTAACTAGTTTACAAGGAATGTATTTCTCACGTGCATTTTATATTTCAATTACATTGTGCATAAGTATATCATAGTATTCGGGGCAGGATTAATATTTTTATCTAATTTATCCATTATGTTTAGGGACATTAATTTTTTTTGAAGTTTGTAAGGGATCTTTCATTCTCCATGTTATATAAATTTTATTTGAATTGTTTTGGGGGACGGACTTTAAATAAAACAGTGTTTTTAGAGTAAAGTATGGTTGATGATCTGAACATTTCTTAGTAAGAATTCCTGATGTTGAATCAATGGTTGACTTAGTTAGTTTGCAGAACAGGTTATCAATTAGAGTACCAGTTGACATTGAGAATCGAGCTACCAGTTGACATTGAGAATCGAGTGGGTAATGTGAATTTCGGAAAGAAATTGCCCTCGGTTACGGTATCAAATATCACTAAATATTTGTTTTGAGTAGATTTATGTTAAAATCCCCGGCTACAATTACCTAGTTATTACTGCTATCAAATAAAGTTAATAAAGTAGCAAATTCACCAGTAAATGTTCTGCAATCTATCTACATTAAGATCTGTCGGTGACCTGTAGATGTTATCGATTATAACAGATTTAGTTAATCCACCTGCTGAAAGAGCGGTGGCAGCCTGGCAAGCCTCACTTAGCTACCGCTCATTTTGATTAATACAAAGCACTACCGGTATTCAACCTTTTGGTCATTGTGTTGTCGGACGCAGCGAAGCGTAAAAGTTTTTGTAATGCTACATTCCCTCTAGACAGTTTGCGTTGTCTCATCGAACGTGCGGAATGCGGTATTGAACATATGAACTTAGCATTATGCCAAGTATACACCGGGCCGACTGACCAACCGTCGGCATTTGTAGGCAACTGGAGGAAACTGACCAATTGTCACATCGAGCCAAGATCAGCCATAGAAACAATAAAGCTGCAATCATTGCACAGAAAGAGTAGGCGCTATTTGTGGCCCGACCCGTGACGTGTTGAACGTAGTCCAGACGTCTGTGATTAGTCACGTATGAAACACTCGGAAACTGTTTTTAATCATGCGAAACTAGGGTAAAGATATCTCTATTAGCTGAACAACTTCAGCTTCCCAAATTGGGATAAACGTACATTAATGATGCGAAACGTTCTAATGGTACTTTGTGCACTCACCTATGACGTCCTTGTTATACAAATACGGGTTCAAAGTCTGCCGTATCATACGTGAGAAGCGTTTACTGGCCGCGTGTTGCGTGTGTGCGCCACTGTGCGTGCGTGCGGAAGCACAGAAACACAAGCAAATATAGACACGTGGGCGCGCGTGTGTGTGACGCACGCACGCACATTCGCCTACGTGAATGTGGTGTCCCTTTCCAAAAGTGAAACTATAGTAAGAAACGCTAAACTCTAGGAATAGTCTTACGCAAATGGGAGGAGACCGGGGCTAGTTGTATACAGAGGCAAGTTGTTACAGAAGCGTTTTACGTAAAAAAAATCAGGAGTTACGAAGACGAAATTAACGAGATGTTGCCAAAAGTGACTTTTGAACCACCTATATCTCTTTGGGTATGCAGCCACGTTATGTTTCCTGAATAAAACTTGAAACATGTCTACTATATAGTATAACGGGTTATGCCAAGTAGAACTTAAATTAAAATTCAGGATTTGTTATCGTCCACGTGCATTAAACTGCAAAAATTGTGTTTGGGGCAAGTTGTTACAATTGTATTAGGGCAAGTTGTTACAACTGTAACAACGCTCGGGCGGTTCGCACCGACTGCTCAGCCAGCGAGTTGTGTGCTGACAATGAATGACAGAACAACGCTTTCTTTGTTATAACAGCGTGCCCCGTATGATGTAACAACTTGCCCCGATTATGGGGCAAGTTCCTACAGTCGACCGCGCCATGGAAACTTCACATATCTACCTACCTATAATATGTAATATCATGGTACATTTTATTAACACAAATAATAAATTTAATGTGTACGTTGATATAAATAATGCATCTAACATACTTTTCACGAAAATTAACTGTAAATTGTAATAACTAGCCCCTGTCTCCCCTACAAGAACTGCGACAGTTAGCTTCAAATAAAGGAAACAACTACTAATTTGTACAATTATATACACGTATTTTATTATTACAATTTTCATTGACATTTTGCACAATCAGTAACAGCTGACTATACACATAAACAACTAAATATACTAACGTGATTCAAATAATTTACGCTCCAAATGTGCGTAGCAGGTCACTGTGCAAGCACATTACGCAAGGGCCGATATGTAAAATACGCAGAGAGCCCTCATGCTGTGAACGCTTGAAATATTGATTTCTTAATATAGTATCTTGACAAGTCGCCTAAATACGCAGATGTCCTCGCGAAATACACACATATTCAACTTACAAACATGTCCACTACTTTAGTCTGTCAGCTACTGTTGACTTTCGTACGAACTCGCGAACACACCAAACATAATATTATCTACATACATAACAAGTACACAAGTTATGTTATAATTAAATTAGCCAAATTGTTCATTAAGTCATCTATTCGTTGTCGGCGATCATCTCCCATCCCCGTTTGGCGCATATCTCCTTCGTCAATTCCTCTCCTGGATTTGTGACTATTTGCGATGCCGCTTCAGAGGCCGTGTGCATTAACGATGCTTGTTCAGGGCCCGAGTCGCCTCCCGTTGTCGACACTTTCGTTTCCCCATCCTCGGTCGGCCGGAGTCGTTCGAGATGCGACTCAATTCGCTTCAGCTTATCCTTAAGTATTTTCTGTTTCCATGACAACATGGAGACCACCTTCTCTCGCGATGGACCACATTTCCACCCTCGTCTGTTGCCATGGCAACTGTATCTCCAGTGGGATCTGAACACCCCCTGGTACCGAGAACGACACGAGGAGAAAGGGCAGGACGCTTCCGGGGTTTGTTCATTGGCGTCTTGCTTCTGGTTGTCGCTTTCTGGGACGCTGTTGCTCTCTCCGGCGCTGTCATAAGCGAATGGGCCGAAGAACGGGGAACGGTACGGGCACTCACCCCACCCCATCGGAGCTCCGGGCTGGCAACAATCACACCGGACAGTCGACCAAGGAGCGCAGTGCGACTGAGGCCCGAATCCCCGGCGGCATCGACGGTCCATTGTGTGCGGGTCGTGTCTACGACAGTCGGTGTTCACGTGTCGCGGTGAACGTCTCATTCTGTGACGTCGCAATCTGTCACCCCACGGACACCTTGCACTATGTTGTCCAGGTTCCTGTTGTGACGTCATCCGTGCGCCATCTTGCTGTCCTTGTGTGTCATGCAGATGCTTATCTACATTTATTTCGTTCTCCTTCCCGACATGCTCTTCGTCGCTCTCAATGTGTATATTTGCTGAACACGGTAGACAGGCATCAAGCGGACATACAAATGGTCCGAATGCGGATGGACCATGCTTGAATTGTGATCCTCTACCAAATTGGCATGTTATGCGACCAAACTCTGGACAGTTCATTGGTGACAGTTGTCTACCCCATGGGCATGTTCTTGGGCCGCACCCGGGTAGACGACGCATGAACGGCATTCTTCTTCCATACCCACATTCATGGGGTCCAGCTGGACTGGGGCCATGCATGAATGGTGGACCACCCAGTTGTCTCATGTGCGATGTCATTCCGCCCCGGTGTTGTGGTCCACTGCGACCCTGGCGACCACAAGATGACCCTCTCTGTCCTCCCTCTCTCGCGCTCCTGCAGTTCGGTCGTCCGGACTCGTCGTCCGTAGCCGTTTCTTTTCTTCTGTCTTCCGACACGGCGTCTATCGGCGGCTTTATGTTGTCCATGTTTCTCGCTGTATATCGATACTCGTCGATTGTACAAGTCTGTCGATTCGCCTCGTTGACTGTGGCTGCTGTTGACTCGAGGTTCGCTCAGCGTTGATTTAATTCGTGTCGACAGAGGCGAACAGCGCAGCTTATGTACGCTGGTCGTTGCGGCGACGTACACGCGACGTTGTATCGACGTAATATACACGTTGCAAACGTCCGTTGCACGTAGTGTTTGCAACGCAGTTGAGCGTAAGTGGTGTAGCTCTGGCCTATTAAGGTCAATTAAGGTGATATCGACTAACGCTGGTTATTTTGTATTTGGGTGAATACATTATTATAATAATGCTAATTTATTATTATTACACACGCATCCCTTGTGTTGTCCCGGCCCTGTATTGACGTCGCACTGTTGACCTACATATAAAATATTTGAAGCAAATGAACAATGCACACAGGGGAAGAACATATAGAGCTAGCGCTGGCGCTGGCTGAAATGCTACATTATAATTATTACGTTGGCTGCTTGATCCTGGAAGCAGCGACACAATCTATAGTGACCCACTTTAATAAAAAAATTGGCGTAAAATGTATTTACTATTATACTGATTCACCAGTGATTTATGTCCCTGTCGAGTCTGAACCTTTGGGGGTCACTCCCGCGATTTGTGGGAACCCCTGTCAGTTGGGCCAGGGGCTCCTACACTTGTTCAACTCAAGCCACCCCCCACCCATGTCCACTTTCTGGCACAGTCCATGGTAATCAAGTCATTAACTGCCGACATTTAATTTTGTTTGCTTGCCAAAGACCCCTTGGAACAATAGACGGTGTTGGACCCCTACATATAGCGGCCCTCGGGGGCCCCATGCATCCCCCAGTTTGGGAATTCCTGAGGTAGAGATCGATCACAGTATCGTTAGTAAGGGAAGTTTGTGACACGGCGCAGACAGACTTAGATCATATGACTTTAACGTTCGCCAGACATCGAGATCACGTTATCCACGCGTCATCGCAACAACGTCGATGAGACGTCGCAGCCACGCGTCATCGCAACAACGTCGCTGATACGTCGCAGCCACCCGTCATCGCAACAACGTCGCTGATACGTTGCAGCCACGCGTCATCGCAACAACGTCGCTGATACGTTGCAGCACAGGGTGACGGACGGAGTGTGTACATGGGCCAAACATATACTGGAATGCTACATTATAATTATTACGTTGGCTGCTTAATTGATCCTGGGAGCAACGACACAATCTATAGTGACCCACATTAATTGAAAGAAAATTACGTAAAATGTATTTACTATTATATACTAATAATAATATTACATTTTAAATTTATTTCACGACGTAATTTTCACCAGTGATGTATGTCCCTGTCGAGTTTGAACCTCGGGGGGTCACTCCTACGATTTGTGGGAACCCCTGTCAGTTGGGCCAGGGACTCCCACACTTGTTCAACTCAAGCCACCACCCCCCATGTCCACTTTGTGGCTGCACAGTCCATGGTAATCAAGTCATTAAATTGTGTATGCTTGCCAAAGACCCCTTGGAACAATAGACGATTTTAGACCCCTACATATAGCGGCCCTCAGGGGTACCCCTAGTTTGGGCATTCCTGAGGTAGATAACGCTCTCAGTATCGTTAGGAAGGGGAGTCTGTGACACGGCCACATACATAAATAGAACACCCCTTACTAAAACTAGAGGGGAATGATTAATGATCATTCCCCTTTTACTAACAGGTGTTCTATTTATGTCTATGGCCCAGATAGACCTAGATCATGACTTTCACCCGACGTCGAGATCACGTTTTCGACGCGTCATCGCAACAACGTCGCTGAGACGTCGCAGCGAGCGGCCCACGTGCTATAAAACCCGTCCCACTCGCCCCGGTCGGCACATACACAGTCAACGAGGAGCGAAGCGCCAGTCAACATCAGTTGTACCTTGATACGTCGAAGTATATTAATTACACCGCAAGTCTCGGTCAGTATAAACAAACATAGACTACCCGGCGTGAAACGAATCAACGCAACACAGCAACAACAAGCGCTGCGGGTTGACAGACTTGTACAATCGACGACGATCGATACACCGCGAACAATCATGGACAACATGAAGTCGCTGATAGACGCCGTGTCCGATGACAGAAGAGAAGACACGGCGACGGAGGACGAGGCTGGACAACCGAACTGCCGTGGCGCGAGAGAGGGTGGACAGAGAGGGTCATCTTTTGGTCGCCGAGGCCGCAGTGGACCACCACACTGGGCTGCAATGACGTCGCACATGGGACTATCGTGCGGACCACAAGGAGGACCACCATGCGGACCACTATGGGGGCAGCCAGGCGGACCACCCTGTGGTCCACCATCGTTCATTCACGGTTCGTCTGGATTCGGACCCATGGAATGCCCGTGGGGTAGGGGACCACCTTTCATGAATGGTCCGCCCCAGTGGACATGCCAGAGGGATAGAGAAATGCCACCCATGAACGATTTCGGGCCTATTGACTGCCCGTGGAATAGAGGACCACCGTTCATGCATGGTCCACACGCATTCGGACCCATGGCATGCCCGTGTCCCGCATGGGCAGACGAGACTGTTGACACCGATAGTGACGAAGAGAATGCCGGGAAGGCGAGTGCAGGGAATGCCGGGAAGGAGGCTCAAGAAAGAACTCAACAGGTAAAAAATAGGAAATGAATACTCGCATTCGGGTTGTCTCAGTAGGGGAGTACCGCAGGAACTCTGTCAACACCCAAATGTTTCCCAGTTTACATAAACGATTTTGAAACACCTGTTCCGTTATATGTGTAGACGACAGTACATTATTCGAAGTATTGTTGGAAAAGGCGTTTATGTAATTCAAGAATCATTTGACATCGCCGCTAAATGGACAACGCAGAATGATACGAAGCTTATTGGAATTACAATGAATGTTGTACGGTTGTACCAGTTAAAACGAACATGTATTAGCCAGAAAAGGGCACTAAAATGCATCTTTCCTGACAAAAGCTATGCAGATATACTCCATTATTTAGGTCTCCAAACATTGAAACAACGGCCGGACTGTCAGTGTGAGCGATATTTTGACAAGAAGAAAGTAAGCTCACACAAACTGAGTCATCTCTTGCCTGACAAAATATATAATAGATTATGAAATAAGGCACATTAATAAGTATCCGTTGCCAATAACTCGGACGAATAGATATTGAAACTATTTGATACAATGGGGTTTTACACAACTAGCAATCAGGCTTGGGTTCAAATGCGAGTGAGCGCATTTAAATGCAAAATCAAATGTTTGAAATAATGCAAATGTATCGATATATGATTGCATTAAAATGCAAATTTTAAATGCAAGTGTTTGAAATTGTGCAAATGCAGGTGCTTGACATTATTCAAATGCAAGTGTCTGAAATGAATTAAATGCAAATGCAAGTGTTTGAGATGATTCAAATGTAAATGCAAGTGTGTGAAATTATTCAAATGCGTGTTTTTATGACTGAAAAATGCAACTTGGTTAAATATACTTACATAAAACAGATGCTTTATAGCTAAATAATGTTTCAGTAATCAATCAAAAAATATTACACTCAAAGGACATGTAAGAGCACTAGAGGCGACATATTTAAATATGGAAACCTTTGTGTTGAACACTAGCCTTGTTTAAACATTGGATTTTTTTCAAGTGGGGAGGCATATTTCCCCCATAAAGGGAATGAGCAGATAACGGCCCTTAATTGCCCAATCACTGTAAATAAACCGTGTCCATTCAGAAACACAATTAGATAAGACCTGAATAATCTGGCATATTTGCTTAGTAAGAAATACTTGGGCTTTACTGTCTGTAGCAGAAACGTAGCGCCTGGTTAGAAGAAAGAGTATAGTGACGGAATTACTCAAGTGAGATACTAACAATAGTTAACACATAATGTCATTCATTGAAAAAACTGTTTTAAGTGCTTGATGTCGTGTGGTATGTGGTGATTATGGTTACTACGGTGACATTTGGCAGGCTTAGTCTTAGTGTTACAGTCTGCTTGAGAATGATCAACTTCTGGGTGAGAATAGTCCAAGCAAAGCAATACAAATGATTAAATGTAATGCATCATTGCTAAGATGATTACATGATCAATAGTGTTTAAATCGAGATATATTGTGAATACCAAAACAATTTTTGATAACTGTGTCCATGGATTTTAAAAGGCTGCCTGAACTTCACTGATTGCATTTCAAAGATAAACTTAGCATAGGTGAGCACACAAACACTGCCAACTGGGGTGGGCTGGTCATTCAGGCAGGCAGGAAGGGCCTTCTACAATAACATGTCCATTGTTAGGGAGATAAGTTGACTGCTAGTCATGGCTTCTGCAAGTTTGTATAAAGTAAACATTTGGGGCTGGCAACAAACAGCCACGTGAGAAATTTGCATTAAAGGAATCAACTGAATTGATTCAAATACAAATGTTTGTAATCAAGTGTAAATGCAAATGTTTTTAAATCAAATACAAATGTAAATGGTTTTAATCAAATGCAAATGCAAATGTTTTTTATTCAAATGCAAATGGAATGGAAATGTTTTTATGCAAATGCGGAACAGGAGACCACACTGCATTTAAATGCAAATGCAAATGCGACATTTTCAAATGCAAATGCATTGGCATTTGAACCCAAGCCTGCTGGCAATACATGCTAAACGAATGTTATATCTGCTGCGCCATGTCTTTGGCAGGGATTGTGTGATTTTACGACTTTCGTGTGTATTCTTTAATGACTGTATAATGACTCGAATCCAACTATGTTGAGTTGCCAGTAAAACTGTGTTGATAATTTATTATTATTATTACAGGCGCACGACCCACACAAGCAACAAGGTGGCGCACGTGAGGAGAAATCCGGACAGCAGCGTCCAAGGTGTCCGTGTGGTGACAGATTGCGACGTCACAAAATACGATGTTCACTGCGACTCGCCGAATGTCGTAGACACGACCCGCACCCAATGTACCGTCGATGCCGCCGGGGATTTGGGCCTCAGTCGCACTGCGCTCCTTGGTCGACTTTCCGGGGTGATTGTTGCCAGCCCGGAGCTCCGATGGGATGGGGTGAGTGCCCGTACCCTCCCCCGTTCTTCGGCCCATTCGCTTGTGACAGCTCCGGGGAGAGCAACAGCGACCCAGAAAACGACAACCAGAAACAAGACGCCAACGAACAAACCTCGCAAGCGTCCTGTCCTTTCTTCCAGGGTCCGTTGGGGTTCTGTGATCGCGGGAGACCATCATGTTGCCACGGTAACGGACGAGGGTGGAAATGTGGTCCCTCGCGAGAGAAGCTGGTGTCCATGTTGTCATGGAAACACAAAGTACTGAAGGAGAAGCTGCAGCGAATTGAGTCGCACCTCGAACGTCTCCGGCCGAGCGAGAACGAAACGAAAGAGACGACAACGGGAGACGACGCGGGCCCAGAACAAGCATCGTCAATGCAAAGGGCCCGTGCAGCGGCATCGCCAATGGACACAAATCCAGAAGAGGCATCGGCGAAGGAGACAGGCGCCGAACGGGGATGGGAGGTGATCGCCGACAGCCAATAGACGGCTTTGTGGCTGATGAATAAATTTACTAATTCAGCTATCACATAACCTCTCGTGTACTTGCATGTATGGAATTCCCTACCAGAAATACTAAAACATTTACTAAGAAAATGAAAAGTATATTCTTTTGTATTGTTAGTAGTTATGTTACTTATATTTTGTTGGAAATAATTAGGCATATTGCCTTATGATATGTCAGGGGGGCAGCCGTGGCCTAGTGGTTAAGGTGTTGGGGTTGTGAGTTCAAGACCCACACTGGCCATGGTTCGTTTTCGAAGCTTAGGCAATTTCGTTTACCCTACTTTGCCTCAGTCTACTCAGCTGCAAATGAGTAAAAACACTGTTTGGAAGGTACCTGCGATGGACTAGTGTCCCGTCCAGGAGAGTCAGTATAACTGCACTCTAAGTTGCTTCGCACTACAGAAACCAGATTTAAGCACTGGCCATATAAGCCTTCATGGCTTCCTAAGGCGTAATGCCTGGGGGATGACTTTACCTACCTACCTACCTTATGATATGTCTCGTAAATATTTAGGAGAACATATATATGTTGGGCAAATAAAATATTATTATCGTATATAATAATTATCATTCTGGGTGTGTCCTCCTGTTCGTACGAAAGTCAGTCAGTATCTGACGGACTAATGGAAAAAATTATTTGATTATATCCATTATGTGTGTATTCTGCGAGGACATTGTGTGTTTACTTGTTAAGTTAATATGTTAAAACATCACTATTTCTAGCATTCTTTGCACGATGGCTCTGTGTGTATTTGACATATTGTTCCTTGTGTTCCGTGATTACGTAGGGACCTGCTACGTACATTTGGAGCGTAAATTATTTCAATCACGTTAGTATGCTTAGTTGCTTCAGTGCATAGTCAGTTGTTTCTGATTGTACAACATATCAATGAAAATTGTAATAATAAAAATATGTGTATATAATTGTATAAACTCTTACTTGTTTCCTTTATTCGAAGCTAACTGTCGCAGTGCTTATATTTGTGTTAGATTATTCATAGATTTTAGCATTTCTTATTACAGTTTAAATTTTGGAAAGAGACACAACATTCACATATGTGTGTGTGCGCGTGCATGTATGCGTGCGCCTGTGTGCGTGCGTGAGTGAGTGTCAACGAGCTGGTGTGCGTATGGCGCGTGTGTGGGCGTACACGTGTCTCTGTTCGTTGGTGCTTCAGTACTTCCGCAAGCACACACATAACACGCAGCCAATAAACGTGTGAACGCTCTCCACATATGCTCTACGATACGACAGACCATTAGAACGTTTTGCATGAACAAGTTGTTTTGCTAATAGAAATGCCTTTATCCAAATGACGCTTAATAGTTTCAGAGTGTTGCACACGTGACTAATCACAGGTGGACGACGTCTGAACTAACGTTCGTCACGCGTCATCACGCGTCGTCAGGCAATAGGCCTAAATACTCTTTCTTTACTGTGACCACAGTCTAGTCGTTCCTATGACTGATCTGGGTCGAGCGCTGACAATCGGTCAGTGTAGTTATATGATCATATCAAGTTAACACTTGTGTTTTAATCTATTCCAAATAATAGCAATGCTGCTTCTCTTAGGCGTGTATATTTCTTTAAAAAATTTGTGGGTTCCGCTCGACCACAGACGGGTTCCGTAACCCAGTTATGGAGAGAACTGTCACCGACACCAGCGCGTACTGGCTTTGAGAGCTTCGATTTACAACAACCAAGTTTACCCGAGACGATGACACACACTTCATGCGGGTCACAAACAGGTAAAATTGGGTATAAAGAACTGTTTGAAGATAGGCAGGTCATAACTTTTGTTATCTTATGACACATCTATTTCATGACATTCCATGTTGTATGAGTTCGGAAGCGCACGCGCAACTACAAGCACACGCGCGCACACACGCGCGCACACACGCGCGCACACACGCGCGCACACACGCACGCACGCGTGCAACGACGCAAACACCTAAGTCCATTGTATACACGCAGTCACGTTCGCGCCAATTATATACGTTTACTATGTACAGTGTAGCAAATTCAATCGAAACACGAAATTACATCGACGAACACAACTGAATCGGCCAATAAGGGTCCGACATTCCTTAACCTGCCCATTTGGTTTCAACAAAACTTGGAAATATTATACCTTCTAGGTTTCCAAAATATTTATGCTTCTATGAAACTAGATACTTGTGGTTAGTGGATTACCTCTTACCAGCAACTATGTCATGGTTTAAAAGTTATTTTACGATAGGCATGTCGAAGCACATTGGTAAATACGTTATACTCAAAAGCTAAGTGTATCACACAAGCAGGTTTGCTTGAACGGGAGGACATGTTAGAATATAAGATTTATTGTTAACCTCTAAAACATTTTGCATAATTATGCTACTTTGTGACAAAGATGACGAATTGCTATTATTTCTTAAATATTTATTTGCAAATAGTGCAATTAAAGATAATCGCATATGACTTTTGTTCATATGAGTCCTGCTCTGGTGACATGAATTATACCATTACTATAGCCCTGTAGCTATTTCAGGTAGACGTACTCAAACGAAACAAAGCCATAATGAATTCAAACGGTTTATTAAACAAGTGTCTTAGCCAGACAACATCAATTATACTTTCATATAACGCATGACACACACACACGCACACGCACACGCACACGTATATATATATATATATATATATATATATATATATATATATATATATATATATATATATATATATATATATATATATATATATATATATATATATATATATATATATATATATATATATATATATATATATATATATATATATATATATATATATATATATATATATAATCCTGTTACATAGTAGCAATACGTGAAGAAACAAAATGTAATGTCTTCCTTCAAAATTCCTGACATTCCATATGCCTATTGATTGGGTTACGTAATTTACGTTGAGCGATCATCAGCATGAGCCAATCAGGCGAAGGAACAACAACGCAGCGGTCATATCTATTTATGTCACGACGCTTGACGACCCGTGACGAGACGTGACGAACGTAGTTCAGACGTCGTCGACCTGTGATTAGTCACGTGCGAAACATTCGGGGCGACAGGCAGAATATCGCGCACACTGAAAACGCGTGGGAGCTAGTAGAAGAGAGAAAACGACTGAAGAACAACATCGAGAAGACAAAGTCAGACAGGATTAAGCAGAATTACGTGGATAAATATAGGTGTAAAGACAAAGAAGTGAAGAAGAGCATGAGGCAAGACAAGAGGAAGTGGGTTGACCACCTAGCCTTGGAAGCAGAGGAAGCAGCACGTAATGGAAGAATGAAAGAAGTGTATGATATTACAAAAACCCTCAGTAATGACAAACGTAAGACAACAAATGCAGTGAAAGACAAATGTGGAAATGTAATAACGGAAGGATTGGCCAGAAGGAAGCGATGGAAAGAACACTTTGAGGAAACCCTTAATAGACCTATACCTCATGACCCTGTAACAGATGTGGAGATAGATCCGATCATAAATTAAATCAGCACTGACTCAATGACAAAAGCAGGGACCAAGGACGAAATTACAGCAGAATTATTAAAAGCAGACATGAATACAACAGAGAAATGGCTTGTCAAATTATTCAGAACATTTTGGGAACAAGAGAAAGTGCCAAAAACGTGGAAGCACGGACTGATCGTTAATGTACCGAAGAAAGGTGAACTTACAGAGTGCGGGAATTGGAGAGGAATTACTTTGACATCTTTTCCTAGTAAAGTATTCGGAAGAGTACTCATTGAGAGAATAAGAGATGGAGTTAACAGCAAGTTGAGAGACGAACAAGCATGTTTCGGAAGTGGAAGAGGCACAGTAGAACATATATTTATTTTACGAAATATTATAGAACAGGTAGTGGAATGGCAGGCAACTCTATACATCACGTTTGTGGACTTTGAAAAAGCGTTTGACTCGGTGCACCAAGAGAGTCTATGGAAAAGTATGGAGAGCTATGGAATTCCGTGCAAGATAATCCACATGGTTCAGATGTTATACGAAGATAGTGAATGTGCAGTGTTAGACGAAGGTGAAGAAACTGAGTGGTTCAATGTCAAAACTGGAGTTAAACAAGGAGATGTAATGTCTGGATTTATCTTCTTGATATTAGTGGACTGGATAATGGGAAACACAACAGAAGGAAACAAAACAGGCATAAGAGCTTCACGTAAAAACTAGAGGACCTGGACTTTGCCGACGACATAGCACTCATGTCATCATGCTACAAACACATGCAAACAAAGACAAGACAACTTAATCAATTTGCAGCAAGGACAGGACTAAGAATAAATAAAACGAAAACTCAAATATTGAGGATAAACAGCAAGTGCGAAAACAGAATACTAATCGATGATCAAGAGCTAAAGGAAGTGGACAAGTATAACTACATGGGAGCTAACGTCAGTAAGCAAGGGGGAGGCGGCGATGACATTGTTAAAAGAATTCGTAAAGCTAGGGTATTCTTCAAGAAACTATAGCAAATATGGAGTTCAAATATATACACATTGAGATCTAAATTGAGGGTTTTTAACACACTTGTTAAACCAGTGTTGTTGTATGGAAGTGAAACATGGAAAATAAACGAAGGAGACAACAGAAACATTAGATACATTTTTGTTCTAGGAGCAGCTGGAACGAAGCCAGATGTGTAGCAGCTGACAGAGCGAACTGGAGGAGATGCACTTCGGCCTTATGGGCCACTGGGCCCGAAGAGGAGAGGTGAAGGTGATGGTAAAGACATAATAATTTCCTAGCAGCGTCTCGCCAGCACATAGGTGTCTACACGTGCATGCAGGTGTCAACACGTGCACATAGGTGTCTACATGTGCACATAGGTGTCTACACGTGCACATAGGTGTCTACACGTGAATACACAATAAGATCTGCGGTGTTTTGGTGCACCTATCATTTTGATTTTCTCGAAAACAAAGTTACATGTGGGATTTGACGAAAACTGTTGCAGGTTTTGTTCGTTGGCGTCTTCTATCTGGTTGTCGTGTTCTGGATCGCTGTAGCTCTCCGCGGCGAATGATAAGAAACAGTAAAATGTCCTATTTGTATAGAATGTATATCTTAGTTTGCGAATATCGCAGATCGTGGCGTTGAGATCATCTCTGGCGTTGGTTTCTATGAGAACATTTATAGTGACAGATGGCCATCTACCAATAGAATGAGATACCACATGGTGGTTCCTGGACTGTCGTGTCGTAATTTGCACTTACGTCCGCACACGCACACCTTTGTGAGCGTGGTACCCTCCCAAGAGTTCAAATGTAATAAGAAACGATAAAATCAAGGTTTACTCTATTGGAATTGCAACATTTTCTTCCAGTAAAGATAACACAGTTGAGATGTATTTGGCATAATTATATACACACATCTTTTTTATTATTTTCAGTGAAATGTCATAAATATAATATATCAACATTTCCACAACAGCAACATTTCTTTAGAATCTGTGCTTCTGCTTCTGAATAACTAAATAGCATAGCATACAGTAATTTATTCTACATTTTGCATATGGAGGCTTCACAGTGTCCATGAGGACTGATAAATAAAATAAATACATAGCGTTCACTCCACACGGTATATATGTTAGCCTTTTAACGTAATGTCATACAACTTCACACGCAAATACACACGCATATGCAAAAATGCGTTATTTCCTTATGTTTAAATTACAAACGTTTTTCATTTGTCCATCAACAATTGTTGAATTTTGCTTAGTTTTCCTCAGGCGCGGGTGACTTCTATTCGTTGTCGGCGATCGTCTCCCATCGTCGTTCGGCGCTTGTCTCCTTCGCCGATGTCTCTCCTGGATTCGTGTCCATTAACGATGCTCGTTCGGGGCCCGCGTCAGCGACCGATGTCGTCTCTTTCGTTTCGTCCTCGCTCGGCCGGAGACGTTCGAGGTGCGCCTCAATTCGCCGCAGCTTCTCTTTCAGTACTTTCTGTTTCCATGACAACATGGTGACCACATTCTCTAGCGAGGAACCACTTTTCCATCGTCGTCCGTTACCATGGCAACTGTGGGTTTTGAACAACGCCTGGTGCCGAGAACGACACGAGGAGAAAGGGCAGGACTCTTCCGGGGTTTGTTCATTGTCGCTTTCTGGGTCGCTATTGCTCTCTTCGGCGCTGTCATAAGCGAATGGGCCGAAGAACGGGGAACGGTACGGGCACTCACCCCACCCCATCGGAGCTCCGGGCTGGCAACAATCACCCCGGACAGTCGACCAAGGAGCGCAGTGCGACCGAGGCCCGAATACCCGGCGGCATTGACGGTCCATTGGGTGCGGGTCGTGTCTACGACAGTTGGCGTTCACGTGCCGCGGCGAAAGTCTCATTCTGTGACGTCGCAATCTGTCACCCCACGGACACCTTGCACAATGTTGTCCAGGTTCCTGTTGTGACGTCATCCGTGCGCCATCTTGCTGTCCTTGTGTGTCATGCAGAAGCTTATCTACATTTATTTCGTTCTCCTTCCCGACATGCTCTTCGTCGCTCTCAATGTGTATATTTGCTGAACACGGTAGACAGGCATCAAGCGGACATACAAATGGTCCGAATGCGGATGGACCATGTTTGAATTGTGGTCCTCTACCAAATTGGCATGTTATGGGACCAAACTCTGGACAGTTCATTGGTGACAGTTGTCTACCCCATGGGCATTTTCTTGGGCCGCACCCGGGTAGACCACGCATCAACGGCATTTTTCTTCCATACCCACATTCATAGGGTCCAGCTGGACTGGGGCCATGCATGAATGGTGGACCACCCAGTTGTCTCATGTGCGATGTTATTCCGCCCCGGTTTTGTGGTCCACTGCGGCCCCGGCGACTACAAGATGACCCTCTCTGTCCACCCTCTCTCGCGCCACGACAGTTCGGTCGTCCGGTGTCGTCGTCCGTAGCCGTTTCTTCTCTTCTGTCTTCCGACACGGCGTCTATCGGCGGCTTCATGTTGTCCATGATTCTCGCTGTATATCGATACTCGTCGATTTTACAAGTCTGTCGATTCGCCTCGTTGACTGTGGCTTCTGTTGACTCGAGCTTCACTCAGCGTTGATTTAATTCGTGTCGACAGAGGCAAACAGCGCGGCTTATGTACGCTGGTCGTTGCGGCGACGTACACGCGACGTTGTATCGACGTAATATACACGTTGCAAACGTCCGTCGCACGTCGTGTTTGCAACGCGGTTGAGTTAAAGTGGTGTAGCTCGGGCCAACGGCATCAATTAAGGTGATATCGACTAACGCTGATTATTTTGTATTTGGGTGAATACATTATTATAATAATGCTAATTTATTATTATTACACACGCATCCCTTGTGTTGCCCCGGCCCTGTATTGACGTCGCACTGTTGACCTACATATAAAATATTTGAAGCAAATGAACAATGCACAGAGGGGAAGAACATATAGAGCTGGCGCACAGGGTGACGGACGCAGTGTGTACATGGGCCAAACATATACTGGAATGCTACATTATAATTATTAGGGATTTATGTCCCTGTCGAGCCTGAACCTTTGGGGGTCACTCCCATGATTTGTGGGAACCCCTGTCAGTTGGGCCAGGGGCTCCTACACTTGTTCAACTCAAGCCACCACCCCCCCATGTCCACTTTCTGGCTGCACAGTCCATGGTAATCAAGTCATTAACTGCCGACATTTAATTTTGTATGTTTACCAAGGACCCCCTTGGATAGACGGTTTTAGACCCCTACATATAGCGGCCCTCGGGGGTCCCCATCCCCCAGTTTGGGAATTCCTGAGGTAGATATCGATCTCAGTATCGTTAGTAAGGAGAGTTTGTGACACGGCGCAGATAGACTTAGATCATATGACTTTAACGTTCGCCCGACGTCGAGATCACGTTATCCACGCGTCATCGCAACAACGTCGCTGAGACGTCGCAGCGAGCGGCCCACTTGCTATATAACCGTTCCACTCGCCCCGGTCGGCACATACACACAGTCAACGAGGAACGAAGCGCCAGTCCACAGTAGCTATACATAAATACGTCGTATTTAGTATATTAATTACACTGCTAGTCTCGGTCAGTATAAACAAACGTAGACTATCCGGCGTGAAACGAATCAACGCAACACAGCAACAACAAGCGCTGCGGGTTGACAGACTTGTACAATCGACGAGGATCGATACACCGCGAAAAATCATGGACAACATGAAGCCGCTGATAGACGCCATCTCGGAAGACAGAAGAGAAGAAACGGCGACGGACGACGAGGTTGGACGATCGAACTGCCTTGGCGCGAGAGAGGGTGGACAGAGAGGGTCATCTTGTGGTCGCCGTGGCCGCAGTGGACCACCACATTGGGCTGGAATGACGTCGCACATGGGACTATCGTGCGGACAGCCAGGCGGAACACCATACGGTCCACCATGGGGGCAGCCAGGCAGACCACCGTGTGGTCCACCATCGTTTAGTCACGGTTCGTCTGGATTCGGACCCATGGAATGCCCGAGGGGTAGGGGACCACCCTTCATGAATGGTCCGCCACAGTGGTCATGCCCGTGGGATAGAGGAATGCCGCCCATGCACGATTTCGGGCCTATTGAATGCCCGTGGAATAGAGAACCACCGTTCATGCATGGTCCACACGCATTCGGACCCATGGCATGCCCGTGTCCCGCGTGGGCAGACGAGACTGTTGACACCGATAGTAACGAAGAGAATGCCGGGAAGGCGAGTGCAGGGAATGCCGGGAAGGAAGCTCAAGAAAGAACTCAACAGGTAAAAATAGGAAATGAATACTCGCATTCTGGTTGTCTCAGTAGGGGAGTACCGCAGGAACTCTGTCAGCACCCAAATGTTTCCCAGTTTACATAAACGATTTCAAAACACCTGTTCCGTTATGTGTGTAGACGACAGTACGTTATTCGAAGTATTGTTGGATAAGGTGTTTCTGTAATTCAAGAATCATTTGACATCGCCGTTAAGTGAACAATGCAGAATGATATGAAAATCAATTCAGGAAAATCGAGAGATAAGTTATACACAAGAAAAAAACATAAAAAAACGTAATCATAGACGGGAAGGATGTAGATAAAGCAGACCATTCTAAGCTTCTTTGTTTTAAAGTTTCTCACAATCTAACATGTAATAAGCATGTATAGAATATTGTGAAAAGCTGGGAAAATATTATATATGTTGTACCAGTTAAAACAAGCACGTGTTAGCCAGAGTGGACGTTGTATATGTAAGTGTTGAGAGACCTGTACTGGAATGTGACAGAATTACTCAAATGAAATACACACAATAGTTAACATATAATGTCATTCATTGACAAAACTGCGTTAAGTGTATGGTGTCGTATGGTATATGGTGATTATGGTCACCAAGGTTACATTTCGCAGGCTTAGTTTTAGTGTTACTGTCTGCCTGGGAATGATCAATTTCTTGGTGAGAATAGTCCAAACAAAACAATCCAAATGAATAAATGTAATGCATCAGTGCTAAGATGATTACATAATAAATACTGTTTTAAATCGAGATAGATTGTGAATACAAAAAAATATTTTTTTAAATTGTGGCCATGGATTTCAGAAGGCTGCCTAAACTTCACTGATTGCATTTCACAGATAAGGTTAGCATAGGTGAGCACAGAAACACTGCCTACTGGGGTGGACTGGCAGGCAGGCTGGAATTGAAGGGCCTTCTACAATAACATGTTCATTGGTAGGGAGATACGTAGACTGCTAATCGTGGATTCTACAAATCAGTCTAAAGTAAACATTTTGGGCTGGCAACATGCAACCAAGTGAGAAATTTGCATTAAAGACATCAACTATTTTTATTTAAATACAAATGTTTTAAATCAAATGCAAATGCATATCTTTTTTGATTCAAATGCAAAAGGAAACGTTTTTATTCTAATGCAAATGCGACATTCTCAAATGCATATGCATTTGAACCCAAACCTGCAATACATGCTAAAACAATATTATATCTGCTGCGCCATATATCTATGGCAGGGATTGTATGATTATTACGACGTTGACATGTATTCTTTACTGACTTTATAATGACACGAATCCAACTAGGTTGAGTTGCCAGTAAAACTTTGTTGATAATTTATTATTATTATTATTATTATTAAAGGCGCACGACGAACACAAACAACCATATGGCGCACGTGAGGAGAAATCCGGACAACAGCGTCCAAGGTGTCCGTGTGATGACAGATTGCGACGTCACAAAATGAGATGTTCACTGCGACTCCCCGAATGTCGTAGACACGACCCGCACCCAATGTACCGTCGATGCCGCCGGGGATTCGGGCCTCAGTCGCACTGCGCTCCTTGGTCGACTTTCCGGGGTGATTGTTCCCAGCCCGGAGCTCCGATGGGATGGGGTGAGTGCCCGTACCCTCCCCCGTTCTTCGGCCCATTCGCTTGTGACAGCTCCGGGGAGAGCAACAGCGACCCAGAAAACGACAACCAGAAACAAGACGCCAACGAACAAACCTCGCAAGCGTCCTGTCCTTTCTTCCAGGGTCCGTTGGGGTTCTGTGATCGCGGGAGACCATCATGTTGCCACGGTAACGGACAAGGGTGGAAATGTGGTCCCTCGCGAGAGAAGCTGGTGTCCATGTTGTCATGGAAACACAAAGTACTGAAGGAGAAGCTGCGGCGAATTGAGTCGCACCTCGAACGTCTCCGGCCGAGCGAGAACGAAACGAAAGAGACGACAACGGGAGACGACGCGGGCCCAGAACAAGCATCGTCAATGCACAGGGCCCGTGCAGCGGCATCGCCAATGGACACAAATCCAGAAGAGGCATCGGCGAAGGAGACAGGCGCCGAACGGGGATGGGAGGTGATCGCCGACAGCCAATAGACGGCTTTGTGGATGATGAATAAATTTACTAATTCAGCTATCACATAACCTCTCGTGTACTTGCATGTATGGAATTCCCTACCAGAAATACTAAAACATTTACTAAGAAAATGAAAAGTATATTCTTTTGTATTGTTAGTAGATATGTTACTTATATTTAGTTGGAAATAATTAGGCATATTGCCTTATGATATGTCTCGTAAATATTTAGGAGAACATATATATGTTGGGCAAATAAAATATTATTGTTGTATATACTAATTATCATTCTGGGTGTGTCCGCCTGTTCGTACGAAAGTCAGTCAGTATCTGACGGACTAATGGAAAAAAATTATTTGAATATATCAATGATGTGTGTATTCTGCGAGGACATTGTGTGTTTATTTGTTAAGATAATATGTTAAGACATCACTATTTCTAGCATTCTTTGCACGATGGCTCTGTGTGTATTTGACATATTGTTCCTTGTGTACCGTGATTACGTAGGGACCTGCTACGTACATTTGGAGCGTAAATTATTTCAATCACGTTAGTATGCTTAGTTGCTTCAGTGCATAGTCAGTTGTTTCTGATTGTACAACATATCAATGAAAATTGTAATAATAAAAATATGTGTATATAATTGTATAAACTCTTACTTGTTTCCTTTATTCGATGCTAACTGTCGCAGTGTTTATATTTGTGTAAGATTATTCATAGATTTTAGCATTTCTTACTACATTTTAAATTTTGGACAGAGACACAACATTCACATATATGTGTGTGCGCGTGCGCGTGTGTGCGTGCGTGAGTGGGTGTCAACGAGCTGGTGTGCGTATGGCGCGTGTGTGGGTGTGCACGTGTCTCTGTTCGTTGGTGTTTCGGGACTTCCGCAAGCACAATAAACGTGTGAACGCTCCCCACATATGCTGTGTGATACGACAGACCATTAGAACGTTTTGCATGAACAAGTTGTTTTGCTAATAGAAATACCTTTATCCCAGTGACGCTTAATAGTTTCAGAGTGTTGCACACGTGACTAATCACAGGTGGACGACGTCTGAACTAACGTTCGTCACGCGTCGTCACGCGTCGTCAGGCAATAGGCCTAAATACTCTTTCTTTACTGTGACCACAGTCTAGTCGTTCCTATGACTGATCTGGGTCGAGCGCTGACATTCGGCAGTGTAGTTATATGATCATATCAAGTTAACACTTGTGTTTTAATCTATTCCAAATAATAGCAATACTGCTTCTCTTAGGCGTGTATATTTCTTATTTTTTTTGGTTCCGCTCGACCACAGACGGGTTCCGTAACCCGGTTATGGAGAGAACTATCACCGACACCAGCGCGTACTGGCTTTGAGAGCTTCGATTTACAACAACCAAGTTTACAAATAGGTCAAATTAGGTCTAAAAACTGTTTGAAGATAGGCAGGTCATAACTTTTGTTATCTTATGACACATCTATTTCATGACCCTCCATGTTGTATGAATTCGCAAGCGCACGCGCAATCACATGCACACACACGCACGCACGCGTGCAACGACGCAAACAGCTAAGTCCACTGTGTACAGGCAGTCACGTTCGCGCAAATTTTAATATGTATATTAAAAAATTAAATACGTTTATTTTGTACAGTATAGCAAATTCAATCGTATGCACGACATTACATCGACGAACACATCTGAATCGGCCAATAAGGGTCCGAAATTCCTTAACCTGCCCATTTGGTTTCAACAAAACTTAAAAATACACCTTCTTGGTTTCTAAAATCATTTATGTTTCTATGAAACTAGATACCCTGTGGGATTTGTGGTTAACGGATTACCTTTCACTAACAACTATGTCGTGGTTTAAAAGTTGTTTTGCGATAGGCATGTCGAAGCATTAGCCATGTAACCCAATAACATAGCATCATATTTTTTGTTTTGTGTATTAAAGAAGTAGTTTTAATATCCGTATAGATTATATTTTAGTCAGCAAAATATCAATTTCTCTTGTACACCTGTGCAAACCATTTGCGATGATTACGTTCTAAAGTAATGTATCATTTAATGTGAGAAACAAAATAATGTTTAAGTAATATATCTTCTTGTCAACGTCGGCATTTCCCTGACCTTC